>CAWUFW010015836.1:0-339655 GCA_963921515.1 Calotriton arnoldi | reverse complement strand
CCCATTACGATACCCGGCGTAAAAGAATCCGCCAGGCATGGAAGCGGCAAAAATCCGCCCGCACACACCGTCTGAACACCGACCACGCCATTACGATGACACAAACCGAAAACCGCCATCGGCGGAAAAATCACACAAAATACCGCCCGCCAACGTCCGAGTCGGAGTCAAACCGCCCGCCACGGACGGAAACACGCACGACAACACAAAACCGCCCGCCCTCACGGCCGACACACCGCACGTGAAATTACGATCGCACCGCCATGAGCGCGGGAAAACCACAAATATACCGCCCGCCAGCGCAAACAACGCCGATGAGAATCGACACGGCAGAAGCCATGGCGCCCACGTACCTGCACAGAAACCATCCGCTCACAAAACCAATAGCACACAACATGGCCAACAAGTCCACACAGCAAGGCACGCACAAATACACAAGCACAGTACACATCCCGAAAACACCCCCCGGACAAACAAAAAATACAAAGGCCAGAACCCCAGACACAACACACCTGAAAACAACAGACCATGAGGACACACCCACATAGGTAAGTACAAAAGCAGCACTCCCACAGACCACAACCCCTTGCTACATTGCAAACCAGAGAGGAGAGGAGAGGACACAGTGACACAGCAAGGACAGCAGCACACCACAGAAACGCACACATCACAACCACCACCACCACCACCACCAAACACCTGCACCACAAACCCCTGCACATTACACAACACACACCGCACCAGCACCACAAACACCATGGCACCACAAAGAATGCCCAAGTTCACGCCCATTGAGCTGACGGTCATGGTCGACGAGATCATCAAGGTGTACCCACAAATCTATGGGAACATGGTCCAGCACACACCACTAGCCACCAGAAACAGAATGTGGAACCGGATCGTAGACCAGGTCAATGCAGTCGGGACCCTGCCCAGGAACAGAGGAGAAATAAACAAACGTTGGAATGACGTCAAGAGCCTGGTCAAGAAGAAGGAGGGCAAAAACAGAGAGCTGGCTGCCGTCACTGGCGGAGGGAATCCCGCGCTCTTCAAGACCTTCAAAGCGTGGGAGGAGAAGGTGCGAGTCGTAATACATCCGGAGATCCTCGCCGGATTAGCAGGGGGAGTGGAGGCTGGTAAGTACAAACTAATGTATACCAGCACACCGCTATGTACTCACATGCACTACCACCATGCCACAGCTCCCAGGGACAAACACCCCCATGTCCAGCACACAATACACAACACATCACACACACATGCAACAGACACCACCACACACAGCCCAAACCGAACAACTGTAAGATACGTGGGGACATGTGTACACTCAGCCAGCCACGTAACCACCAACAGGTCCCCAAATATGCCAGAAGCGCCACAACGAGCACCCACCACACCCATGTGTCCGCCACAGCTGCACTAACCGACAAGTAACAGGTAAGTGGCAGGAACACAAAGTGCAGTGGGTGGGACGGTGGACAGCCCAAGTACAACACACACCAGGCCCCTAGTCCCACAGCACAGCAAGGAGGAGCATCCCCCACACCCCACAGCCACGTGTCAGCCACCGCAGTGCACAACGACAGCCGAAAGGCAGACATCACGGTCCACAGCAATCGGTGTCAGTGGGTGTCCAGCCACCCCCACGACCCACAACACCCCCCCACCCCCACAGACCTGCAACATGGAGCACCCCCCGCTTAGAGCCATGTGGCATCCAGTACAGTGCACGCACGAACAACTTGCAGGTGGGAAACTGGACAGGGCTGGATTACTGGAGGCATGAGGACCGGAACACGACCAACACATGGGACATGTCACGTAGCAGACGAACACGCAGCACCGCCCACCGTCACGAACAAGTGAACAATGTGCACACGGACATGAACAACAGACTCACACCCCACATGACCCATCACAGACATAGCAACACCCAAGGAGCCACGTCTGCATGCACAAGCCACACTGAATATAGTACCACACGGCAGCCACTGTGCAACTCATCACACACAACCGAAACACCATTGAAGTCCTGTCCATGTAGCCCCTACTGCCTGTCAACCACACACCCCACAACTACGCCTATGTAAGACAAACAACACTAGACGCAACAGAGCGGAACAACATAAATGCACACGAACACCACTGAACCCATCAAACACACAGACACACCATGCACATACAACATACCATCCATCCCATCCGTCAGCCCCAGTCTCATGAAAGGCATGTCATCCGCACAGCTGCCACACATACAGCAGTCACGCTAAGATACATGCCCATGACCAACCATGTGCCAGAAGTCAATGAAGCGCACGACACACTGTGAGCAACAACACACAACATGGGCCACACCCCCCGAGCACTGCAGTGATGCACATGGCACAGGGCAGCACGCACACCAAGGAGATGGGACAACTGCAATACGTTGGCTGGCACACAACCATCACTCACTCATAACGATGCGTCCAATGCCATGTCCAGTAATCACAACAGACAGCAAATATGCAGGCCATGTCAAGCATGCACACACCTCAAACCATGCACTGTCATGCTGCCACAACACATGTCACGTTCGGCACCCATGGCTCACAGCATGTACCCCAAAAGCATATTCCCTCCCAAATGCGAATCTGGGGCATGGCCCCCATGTTGCCATATGCGTTCCTAAGCGTTCCATTTGAACCCCAAAAGCATATTCCCACCCAAATGCGAATCTGGGGCATGGCCCCCATGTTGCCATATGCGTTCCTAAGCGTTCCATTTGAACCCCAAAAGCATATTCCCTCCCAAATGCGAATCTGGGGCATGGCCCCCATGTTGCCATATGCGTTCCTAAGCGTTCCATTTGAACCCCAAAAGCATATTCCCACCCAAATGCGAATCTGGGGCATGGCCCCCATGTTGCCATATGCGTTCCTAAGCGTTCCATTTGAACCCCAAAAGCATATTCCCTCCCAAATGCGAATCTGGGGCATGGCCCCCATGTTGCCATATGCGTTCCTAAGCGTTCCATTTGAACCCCAAAAGCATATTCCCACCCAAATGCGAATCTGGGGCATGGCCCCCATGTTGCCATATGCGTTCCTAAGCGTCCCATCTGAACACCAAAAGCAAAGTACAAACCAGACCCAGGATGGGCCAGGAGCCCGCATACACCAGAGTCACAATAAGTAGGGGCACAGCAACACACCCATCGGCATGGCCAATCCGTCCCATGCCACATGTGCACAGCACACAGTCCCATTGCCAAGCACACACAACTACAGATGCTACAGCCACACACACGCCTCCGGGAAACCCATGTACGAGATTGCACGAACTGTTAATGTCAGACGACAAATACATACTTCGCCAGGTGCAACACAATAACAAATCTCATTCTCTCCACAGGTGACGAACTGCTGGATGCTGGGGATGGAGCCAGCAGCCAGCACAGCCAGCCTACAAGCCCCCAACGAGGACACACGGATCTGGAGGATCTGTCCTCCTCTTCGGACACGGACCACCAAGCAGGCCCATCTGGTGTGGCAGGGCCCAGCCGCTCCCCAGGACCCCTCCTACCCACCAACCCATCATCCAGGGCTGCTGAACATTCCCAGCCCCCTGCTGCCACTGTCGTTGCGGCCACACCCACGGTCATTGTGGCCACTACCACTGCCGCAACCGCCACCATCGCCGCACCGACCACCACCGCCGCCACCACCACCACGTCTTCGCTGGCACCAGCCCCAGCGCAGGTGGTGGCCCGGCCGACTGGATCCACCCTGGGAGCCACAGCGAGGACCGTGGTGAGCAATGTGGCTAGTGGGCAGGCCGGTGGCAGCAGGACTGGTAGGAGGAGCAGGGTCAGGGAAACGCCAGCCTCCCCTGGGAGCCATGCCCTGCCTCAAATGGCCAGAGTCCTTGGGGCCTATGAAGAGGCCCAAGGACAATGGGTCCGGTCTGCTTCAGACACGCGTGAGGTGCTGGGGGTGCTGAGGTCCATGGACGCCCGTATGGGCCAACTCGTGGACCTCATGGGCCAGCTGGTGGTGGCGGTGAGGTCACAGCCAGGGACAGCAGCTCCCCTCCGCCACCACCTGCCGGGGCGCAGGGTGGAGCAGCAGTGTCCAGTTCCCCTGCGTCCACAGCCAGTGAGCACACCTCAACCACCAGCATGTCGCAAGCAGGCACCCCCTCGCAAACGTGGAAGGGGCCGTCCGAAGTGGAAACAGATCTCCCGGGAGGACTTCGCACGCTCCAAACGCAAGTGAGGCAGCCAGCCAGCCTTCCGCCAGCCTTCCTTGACCAGCCACTGCATTGACTTGGACTACGATCCCACTCCACACAGCCATCTGGATGGCATGTGTGTGTTGGACTATGGACATAGAACCAGTGGGTACACCCTGAGCATCACGCAGCCATGACCGACAGCTCATTGTCACTGCACGCACCACTTTTGTCATCACCTTACACACAATCACATGTCACAGTTTGAAATAAATGCACCTTTTACACTAACTGCTGTTTGTGCCCTGTGTTTTATTTGTACGGAATACAACGGCCACCTTGGGCGGAAAGGCACCTGATGCGTGGCATGGCAATTGAATCCGGAGGGCCTGTAGGGACCTAGGGGTGGGAGACAGAACAGGAGCACATTCAATGAGTGTGTCACACACCCATCACACAGTACATGTCAACAACTACAAGCAATGTACACACATCGCACAGAGCAATAGGGCACAATGCCACAGCCACCAACAGTGGCATACTACCCTGGCCATGGAGCGTTGACACACAGCACGCAGTGAACAAACGGCCACCCTGACACAGCACACACACACCTGCACAGATACAGCCACATCAGCCGTCGTACATGGACACTCACCGTCAAGTGAAGTAGCGGGCGATGAGCTGCTGCCGCACATTACCAGCTTCCTCCTCTCCGCTGTCCTCCTCACTCGAGCTGTCCTGGTCTGCGGGCTGGGGCCCTGGTTGATCTCCGTCATCCACGATGAGGGGGATCTGCTTCCGAATGGCCAGATTGTGCAGCATGCAGCACGCCACCACTATCCGGCACACCTTCTGTGGGGAGTACGCCAGCGCACCCTCGGTGCGGTCCAGGCACCTGAACCTGGACTTGAGGAGGCCAAAGGTACGCTCGACCACACGTCTGGTCCTCCCATGTGCCTCATTGTAGCGATCGTCTGCTGGGGTGCGAGGATTCCTCAATGGACTGAGCAGCCATGCCCCATTCGGGTACGCAGAGTCACCTGGGTGTGAGGGACACAGAGAACCGTTGCTATTCCAACTGGACAGGGGACAGCATCGCACAACCAGCACGCTACACCACTCCACATACTCACCGACAATACAGGCACGATCCTGTTGCATATTGGACATCAGTCGTGGCAAGATGCTGTTGCGCATTATGTGTGCGTCATGGGCCGAGCCTGGGAACTTTGCACACACGTGGGTGATCACCATGTCCGCAAGGCACACCACTTGCACATTCAGGGAGTGCGTGTGCTTCCTGTTGCGGTACAGGTGCTCAGTGGCCTGTGGTGGAACAAGGCCGACATGTGTGCAGTCAATGGCTCCAACGACGTGTGGGATTCTGCCAAGGGCATAGAATGCACCCTTCACTGCCGCCAATTCACGAGCCCTGGGGAAGCGGATGTACCTGTTTCGGTACAGCATCATGGCTGCCAGTACATCCCTCAGCACCTTGCTGAACATGGGCTGGGACATCCCTCCTCCAATGCCCACTGTGTGCTGGAATGACCCAGTGGCGAAGAAATGCATGGCGGCCATCACCTTAGCCGTGGGGGTGACAGCAGTCGGATACACCCTGCGGGGACGGAGATGGGGTTCCAACATGGCACACAGTCGATGCAGGGTTGGCCTGTCCAGCCGAAACTTCCTAATAACCTCTGTATCGTCCATGTCCGCCAGCAATTGGTATGGGCGGTCAATGTTCGGTCTCCGCCTAGGGACAATGGCAGAGGACACATGTCAAAGCAACACGACACATAGCAATTTCGCATACACATCACTGACATGACTGAGCAAGCACATGAGCCACAGCCCAGCTGTCAAGCTGGGACGGCACGGCCACAATACACTTACACAGGTCTCCCAACAATGGCAATGGCTAGTGATACAAACCACTGCCATGTGCATGCACATGGGGATCTAGGCCCCAATGACTTGCGGGGCGTGCTGATGGGGACTGACTGCATATCCGTCAAGCGGCAACGCCACGGCAACATGAATGTCTGCTGAGCATGGAACTGCTTCCGCGGCTGGATGAGTATGGCACACGACGACGACGATGTGGGCACAGGCTGAGCGGCCAAAACAAGTGGGACCTGTGGCACGAGGGGATATGAGACAGTAGTAGGTGTCAGCACTGCACCCTATGTACAGCACTGTACGGATCACACCTCCCGAAACATTGACAGGTGTCCACATTGACAGCCCCATGCCAAGACGGCTGTGTGCTTGCAGTCACACGTCACAGGTGAGAGGTTACATTGCACGTGCCAGGTGGCAGACGTACATAGTGGGAGCTGGCATGTGTGTGCATGTGTCTCCTGTTCAGGATCCACCAGATGGGCGCTGACTCTGTACTGACCATTGGACACAGCATGTTCCGTGGAAGGCTTGTGTGTGTGGGATGGTGGCACTGGATGTGCCTCCGTTGGGTGGGGGGCCATGCACAGGGCGGGTACGTCGATGATTGCGCATTGTTGGTCACGGTGGGTGCACCAACTGAAGATGTGTTGCCCTGTGTTCAATTCCTATGTCCGCATGATGATGGACTGTAGATGTGGGCAGACTACACATTGGTCGATGTGCTGTCTATATGCATGTGCCTTCACACCAGGCACAGCTGCCCCTGCACATGTGACCCCTGCTGGACTCGCTGCTGGGTCTGTGGAGCTGATGCACCTTCTGCGCGTGGGGCGGACAGCTCTCCTCACTTCCCTCATTGCGCATGTCATGACTTTGCCGCAGGTGACATGGATCATGGAGGGCCCACATGTACGCGTGGGTAGGCTACACATGATTGTACACTGGTCGCCACCCCCAGTCAGTGTTTCGAATGGGAAGGTTGTCGTGCTGGTGGTATGTTCGATGTGGCGGATGGGCGGGCCTAGGTGCGGGCTTACATTCCGGACATGGGGGTAGTTGGATTGGCGACTAGTTGCAGTACACACGGGACACGTCTCTTCCTTTCCACATCTGGGTCATCCCTTGTACTAACTGACAGTGATACAGTCATCTTCGCCCCAGCCCTCATGTCCTCCCCTCGCTCCCCCAATATGCATGCTCACCTGCGAGGCTAGCGCTTGCACAGGCAGCCCCAAGCTCGCACCAGAGAGGGCAAGGAGTGTATGTGTGGGTCCAGTTGCACGAGTGGGCTGTCTCAGGGTATGATGTGTTGCGGGACGCCGTCCACCTGCGTGGTGCCCCAAATGGAGACCCGGCCTGCATGGACTATGCATCACAGTCTTCGCCTTCCGGATCCGCCACCTGCGACACCCAGTGGCTGTGGCTGCCCTTGCGGCCATGCCGCGTCCGTCTGTGACTGATGGCCCACACATTCACTCTTTGGCCTCTCTGGGGAGGGCTCGGGGGTGGTGGCGCACGCGCTTGCACTTAGTCGCAATGGCATGTGGCGTGGTTGGTATGATGGGCAATGGATGGGATGGTGCGAGCCACCTCCCGTGACGTCAGTGCTGCTCGTGCTGTGGTGCGTCCCCCTACACTTCCATTTGACTTGTGCCATGCTAGACGTTGAGGTTCTATTGCCTGCGTGATATGACCAGGAGGAGCGCGAGGAGACCTCTCACACACCATGCTCCACTGCCATCCCGTGCCCTGTATCGCCTGTGCGGATTGACTATGTTGGGGTTACACCTGGTCGACTGGGGCTGTGTGTGCCTTGTCAAGGGGCATGGCGGGCGCACAACAGGATCCAGCTTGTCCACAGAGGGTGGGCTGAGGTGCGCCTGGTACCGCTTTGTACGTGTGCCCGGCTGCTGTGCACACACGTGTTCACTCCCCCCGACAGGTGTCCTCTCACAATGCCCAGGGAAGCGGTGGTGTACTGTTCATGACCCCTCCCAACACGGCGTGCTCCAACTTGGCATGTGCGCATCTACCCGTCACACCCACCCACCTGAGCACTGCGTCCATACGACTTCACACGACACATGTGTGTCTTCCACAGTTGTGCTACTCATTTGCGTTGACATCCAATACCAGTGGACTACATGGTCATGTCACGACTGCCGTGTACTTCACATACTCTCATCCTCTCTCATTCGTACTTGTGAAATGAGTCAGCGGAGACAGTTTTGGTTTCAAACATTATATTGAGTCTTCTGTCCTCTGTGATGCAGTATAGTGGACACTACTGGCAGCGGAATACATGTTGAGGATATACTGAGCATGATTGCAAATGGGATAGGGTGTGGGGTTACATGTGATTGGCTGTTGCATGTGGGATGTGGGCTTCAGAGTGACATCTGCTTGGCCAAGGCTGTGCTAATGTACATTTACGTATAGCTGCGGAGCTGCGGACTTTGACACAGACGGTATACATGTAGCCTACCAGACCGCTTGGCATCATGGGCACAGTCCATCTCAGTTCCATGTGACAGGTTTGCTGCGGTTGTTCCTCATGCACGCGTGCATGTGAGATGACATCAGGGCATGTGCTTGCGTGCATGCAGCGGCGTGCCACTTGTTGTTGCACTGTGGTGGTTACTGGACATGTCACAGTCACTGGGGTCGTGTTGTTGTTGTATGCACTTGTCGTCCATGCAAAGGTCCTGGTATGGGATTCCCGGGCGGGGGTGGGAGGGGTGCAGCACCCACAGACTCCAGGCGACCTATTCATGTCCACTGAGCGGTGTGTGTGTCCATGGGCGCTGGATCCATGTCGTGTCCTGGTTGTTCGTGCAGTTCCGTCCATGTGGGTGCGATACACAGAGCCCATGCCACTGCCTCCCACGATGCATGCGGTGTTCCTGGATGTGATGGGGAACAGTGTGCATGTCCCGGTCATATCCGATGTCATGGCGATGTCGTTGATGGTGTGGTTACAGTTGCCGGTCGTTTGGTATGGCTGTTGTGGTGGTGACTGGCCAGTCCGTGCGGAAGCTAAGCATGGGTGCGGGGTTGGACATCATAGGTCAATCGGGGAACCTGCGTTGTGGTCCGACGAATTTACAGGTTGTCAGGTATGCGATGCCGTCCAGCAGGGCTTCCATGTCATTGGTGGTGTACATGTTTGCCAGCCAATGTAGCGGATGGTGGCTGTCAAGGTGTTGTTCGTAAGTTGTCCCTTGGAGGACCATGATGGGGCATGCTGGGTGACATTCGATGTAGCTGTTCTCGATGATCCGTCGTGTGGAGGCACAGTGGTCCCATTTCAGTGCGGGTGCGATGTTGGCCACATACGCCATGCCCCCATAGGCAGAGCAGGCCCTGTCGTGTGCGTCCAGAGGGAGGAGTAGTGGTAGCAGGTCCGCCTTCAGACATGCCGGGTTGGAGAGGCATATCTCCACGGGATGCTGGTAGGGACACCTCCGACAGTAGAAGACGGGCATGACGCAGCTGAACAATGTGATGCGGTAAGTCAGTCGGTAACTTACGTTCAGCAGGGACAGGAGATCGCATCCCAATGTATGAAACAGGTTGGTTTTGTACAGCTTGAGCTGTTCGGCGTAGTTGGGTAGGTGTGTTGCGGTTGCCATTTCGCAGCGGTGCGTTGTGGTGGCGTGCTCCGGCTGTGTGTGCAGTCTGCAATGTGCACGCTCCGAGGTTGCTGTGAGCTCTGTGTAGTCGTAGGGAGACAGGACTTGTGTTCTGTTGGCTTGTTTGGAGGACACGGGCCCTCTTCCCACATGCTTCTCAGACAGTTCAAGGTCAGTGATGTGTGACTCCTTCCAATTAACTTGCATGTGGCCGACATGGGGGAGTGTTTTCTTCTTTCTTCCCCGTCCGTTGTGTGCTTCTGTGATATGCGCTATCTGCCCTGTGGTCGGTCTCCTCGGCAAGCCTGTGTTGGTCTATTCTTGGACAATGGCTGTATTCACCGGCTTCTGTCGTAGGGCTGTGGTTTCGGAGTTGGAATGGAAGGTCATTCAGTGCTGTCTGCTCTCCCTTGTGTGGGCGGCAGGCTGCCTTTCCGCTCTGCGTTGGGCCTTGTGTGTGAATGTTATTCTTGGGCCACCTGTTGTCGGTCCCCGGGCTCTTTGGTGTTCCGTTTTATATGTCTTGTTCATATGTGCAGGGTGGTATGGGTGTTTCAGTGTGGTACTGGCGTTCCTCTTCCCGAAGGGGCCCTGCTTCTCCTAGTTGGTGTTGCCGCCGCTGTGTGCTACGCCATGTTTGTTACACTGGGGTGTGTCCTGCTGTTGCGTGTCTTCACTGACATGTGTGCGTCGGTTGTGTGGCGTTGGGTGTTGTCCGTGAATTGGGCGTTGGGGACATGTCTGTGGCAGGCCTGTCACGTGTCATGTGCGTTCGGGTGGGGCTGATGTGTGTGCTGCTTGGTTGTGTCCCTGTGTCTGTGTGCGACGCATGCATGGCGCTGCGGTTGGCCTCTGCGTTGTGCGCATGTGTGGCGGCGTCATCGCCGCTTTGGGGCCGTGACGGGGTGGTTGGTTCCTAGTCCCAGGTGGTGTGTACACATGTGTTACGCGATGTTACGATTTGGCCTGTGTGTCATATGTGGATGCAATGGTGGATGTGTAGTGTACACGCGCTGGTGGGGGGTTGTCCGCTTTTTCCGCCCTTGCACTGTGTGCGCTGTTTGCGTGCACTTGTTGTGTGTGTGCCTACCTGCGTCTCCGCGGTACGTTGCGTCCTTGGTGGTGCATCAGCAAGAGCATGGGGAGGGCCTGCAGTGCTGGATTCATGCTCGGGGAGCCGCTTCTTCGTTGTCCGTGCTCGGCGTCCGTGTTACCGCTTCGGTTTGTCGTACGGTATCTCTTGGCCGTGGGAGCCGTTTGTTTGCGGCATCGTAATTTATGCGCCGGGCGGGACGTGTTTCGTCGGACGGTGTGTGTCAGTTGGGCTGCGCCGCTACGTGTACGGGCGCACTTTGATGGCGGACGGTGTTGCTGGCTTGCCGGCGGTGTTTGGCCTACTTTTCGCATCGTAATTGGGCGGGCGTGTGGACTGCTGCGTGCCGGCGGTAACTGGTGGTTTTTGCATCCGCCAGCACGGCGGTTGTGCTTCCGCCCGCCATCGTAATGAGCCCCTAAAAACGCAAAATTCAAATAAAAAAAAATTAATACCTACTCAAAATTTAACACATATAATAAAAATACAAACAATTCTCATACAAAAAAACATACATCACACACATATAAAATATATACTAAAATACATAAAATTAATAAAAAATCGATATTTTTAACAACTATATTTTTGCAAATGATATTAAACACTTCGATATTTTTTAAATCGATATTACTTACCTAAAATCGATATTCTTGACCAGGAGATTTTGTCTGTCGATATTCCTGACCCACGATATTTTTGACACAATATTTGTGCAATTCGATATTTTTTACTCGATATTCTGTCTCTGCACCGTACTAATACTATCCACAAACTGTGGATTTGCAAATTTGGGTGTTACCTATGTATAAATAGGTGGCATCACAAATCGTATATTCACAGGTAGTTGCAAAATGAGCAACCTAATTTGAGCCAGTGGTTTCCGGTGCTTGGCACTGCCACTTAATTGTCAACACCGGCACTTATGACAGTCTGCCACATGGTGGCGATGGCTGTTTAATTTAGAAATAAGCACAACAGTTTTTATTACTTCAATATACTAATACCTATTCTAATTCAATATACTAATACCTGCTGCCTAAGCCATTCTTATATTGTTGGGAACCTGAAAAAGCCTGATTTGTCACACTTGTGTGAGTGTGTTGGTACCGTCATTGGCAGCACTGACAGAGGCAATGGTGATGCAAGCTGCAGTGGCCTACTGACGAGGGCCCTGGCACACTTTTTTTGTTTTACAAATTAAGCACTGTTAATGCATTTTAATTTGGAAGGTCGCAATTTGTAATACCCTGTGATTGGCTGTAATGCAGTGATGGAGGCCTGCATTTGCATTTGCCTTCCCAAACAGGAAACATTTTATTTAAAAGCAGAGTGTATCAATTAAATGGACCTGTGTTGCTTTTCAAAATAGGTTTCCCTTTTAGGAAGATTTTGGGGAGAGCAAGTGGTGGTCCTCTGGACCAGTGCTTGCTCTCCCCTAGGTTGCCTAACATGATTCCTAAAGGGCAAGATGTACCACGGGGATAGCATCCTCTTTGCAAATCAGATACCAGCCCTTTAAAGCTGTTAGTATCTGATCTATGGATTGAGACCGCAATTACATCCATAAACTGTTGATAAATTCCTCTCCAACTCACAGAAAGAAAGGGACCGCCCCCTTTCATGCCCCCACTTATTTGTAATTTGGACATAATTTTAAAAGCCCTTTTACGAGTTGCAAACACTTCTCCAACTCGTAAAAGGTCCCTTGTAAATAGTTAAAAGGTATTTAAAATTACAAACCCTGTGATTTTGTGAATCACAGGCTTTTGCGACTGGAAAGTACCTTTGTACATCAGGCCCTGAGTATTTTTCATTGACACTCCGATTCTGAAGACTTATAAGCCTCCTTGACAAGCATGCTTTCATAGGAAAGCATGTAAGTGTAGACCCCTATGAAGGACCCCTATGAAGGACATGTTTAGATGCTACTAATCAAGAGAGCCACATCATCCCATAATGCCCATTAACCTGCATCATGGTTGGAAATATTGGCACGGTAAAAAGAATCCACCAGCGAGACAATGCAGATTTGCTCTCATCGCAGCTCACCTATGTTCCTATTTTGCACATAGGTATACTGGCGTCCTTCTGTCATGTCCGCTGTCCCTCTCTTGTTATGTGCATATGGGTTGACAAATTCAGGAGACCATTGGAGATCCAACGCAAGTGGTCAAATAACAGCCAACGGCAAGCAGGTGGTTCAGACAAAGCCATGACTTGTTCTAAGAGGAGAACTTTCCAAGTGGACTTCTCGCTACATTTTAGCACACATATGTGGAAAGACATCCATTTCTACCAATGGATAAATATTCACCGCGAAAACCTGAATTGACAATTGTTATGGCACACTGTGACAACATGCAAGACAACAGACACATCACCAATAACCCAGGGGATCAATATTGCTTCTTACTCCCTCACTTGAAATAATGACCCTATTGGTAAATATTTCTATGCTCACACTGCTTTTATGTTAGTGGAAATCGATCACTACCTTTACTTTTTGAGTCTTACTATTAAGGCAAATATTGAACACACAACATTAGCAATGAATGCATATGTTCATGTTTTCAAAGTATCATAAAACACTCTAAATCGAGAGTGCTTTTGCGGCTTGGGTATGCAAAAATAATTTCTCATTGTAAAAGAAATACTATTCAAATCAAAATGTTTCCTAACGTTTTACAAATGAGGACTGGACAGACAGTTACTCATGGTTCCTTTCAACTAAAATGTTGTTCTTCATCCCCAAGACAGGATATGAATATTATAAATTATGTTTAGATGTAAAAATAAAGTACTCTGAGACATGTAAGCTGCTGCAAACATATATATATATTTTTTTTGCTTCTTCATTTGTATATACTTTATTATTTTCAATGTATTAATTTTTTTTTTTTTAAAACATCTTTTTATTACAAACAACCACATAAATGCTTTCCATTCCACTTGTCAAGTATTCAGCGGTGAATCAGCAGTTCCGAGTACAAAAAATAAATCACATTGTACAGTCCCTTAGGCCCCTGTATACCCCCTCATCCAGCCCCGGGTCCCTCCCTAACCCAATAAATGTCCCTTCAATCTGACAATAGATCCCCCCTGTACGTCCTCCAGGCCCTCCAGATCTTTTCCCATTTCCGCGGACAACCTCGGCTCTGATACACCACCCGTTCAGCCCGTTGGCACCAGTCGAGGTCTTTTTTCCATCCTCCCACCGAAGGAACTTCTCTCGCTCCCCAAAGTCTGGCTATATTTCGTTTCGCCACTATCCCGGCAAGCGCGAGCCAGATCGTCTCCCACTTGGGCCAGACCACCTCTCCCGTCACTCCCAGGACAAACCACCTGACGTCCAGCGGGACCGTAGACCCCACCACCTCAGACATGACCTGGGCCACACTCATCCAGTAGTTCCGTATCACGGGGCACTCCCACAGGATATGAAAGAACGTTCCCGGCTCATTACACCCCCGCAGGCACTTATCAGAATCACAATAGCCAATACGGTGTTGTGTTGTCCTGGGTACATATGAACGGTGCAGGATACGCAGCTAGACTAGCCGGAATCGGGCCCTAACTGCTATCTCTCTCGGACTTTTCAATGCCTCCAGCCAGTCATCATCCTCAAGGAGGCCCACGTCCGACTCCCAGGCTTCCCGGAGTGGTCCCAGGGGGTCTGGCGTGTTGTTTATAAGTTTTTTATAGGTAAGTGAGATAGCCTTCTCGGTCATAGGATCAAGCAACAGTCTGTCCTCTAACGGGGCATACGCAGCCACTCTCTCCCCGTCCTTCAAATGGTGTCGCAGAGCGTGTCTAACCTGGAGGTATCGGAAGTATTCCCCCACCCCCATCTGGTATTCCGCCTGCATGGTGGCGAAGGCAATCATCTCGCCATTCTTCCAAATATCACCCAGGAGATCTATGCCAATATCGCTCCAGCCTTGCAGACCTCGCAAATTCGCGACCTCCGAGAGCAAGTCCCCGTGCCACAGCGGTGTCTGGTCAGTGTGTCTGGCCTCCCACCCCGTCATCCTAGTCGCCTTCCGCCATATGCCTATCACTGTCTCTGTATGAGGCGGGCGATTGGACACACCTCTCCTCCGTGAATAGAGGGCTGTAAGATAACCGCCTTTCCCCAACACCATCCGATCCACCCGGTACGCCGGTTCCTCAGTGGGGGAGAAAACCCACCCATTGATATTTACAAGTTGGGCGGCCCAGTAATACTTTCGCAGATCAGGCACGGCCAGTCCCCCCTCATATACCCCCAGTTGTAACTTTCTCAGGGCAATTCTGGGGCTCCCACCTCCCCACAACAATGCACGCTGTTCCGCCTCTATAGCTCGGAAGAACCTCTCCGGTACCAAGAAAGGAGTATTTTGTAGTGCATACAGGAGGCGCGGAAGAGCCATCATTTTAAACAATACAGCGCGCCCCATGAGCGAGACCGGCAGCCCGCGCCAGTGCAGGACGTCTTCCTTCAACCTGTCCAGTTGTGAAAGGACATTTAGACGCATAAAGTCGGCCTCAGATTTCGTGATCCAGACACCCAAGTATTTAAATTCCGTTTTGCACGACAGCTCCCTACATTCCGACGTCAGCTGCGGGGGCTCACCAGCTAGCACGAATACCAGAGACTTACCCCAATTGATACTATAGCCCGAATAGTCGCCAAAAGATCTCAAAATGTGCAGGAGCCTGTGGAAAGTCTGCCTGGGGCGATAGGCATAGAGCAAGACGTCATCGGCATAGAGGGAGATGCGCTCCTCCCATCCTCCCCCAAGATCAATGCACCTTACCACCGGATCACCTCTCACCCACGACGCCAGAGGCTCCAGTGCAAGCGCAAAAAGGATCGGGGAGAGCGGACAGCCCTGTCTTGTGCCCCTGTACAGCCCAAAGAGCCTAGAAACGGACCCGTTCACCCTTACTCGCGCCCTCGGTCTCATGTAGAGGAGCCTAACCCATGCCCTAAATTTCGGCCCAAAGCCAAACTTGTCCAGAACCGCAAATAAATAGTCCCATTCAATGCTATCGAAGCCCATATGCGCATCTAGGGACAGGAGGGCAGCCTGTGCATCAGGGCGCTGCGATACCATATGCATGAGACCATAGAGGCGACAAAGATTAAGCCGAGTGCTCCTATGGGGCATAAACCCGGATTGGTCCGGGTGTACTAAAGACAGGAGGTTCGGGCCCAGCCGATTGGCCAGTATCTTTGCCAGGACTTTGGTCTCAAAATTAATCAGGGATATCGGTCTATATGAGCTACATAGATCCCTCGGCTTGCCCTCTTTAGGGATCACAACAATGGTCGCTGTTCTAAGATCCTCAGGCAATTGATCGGCCCCCAACGCCTCAGTAAACATCCTTAGCATGTGCGGAGCAACCGTTCCAGCCACGCACTTAAAGCTCTCTGCCGGAAACCCGTTAGGGCCCGCCGCTTTCCCGGCCTGCAAATCCCTCATGGACCCTGCCACCTCCTCTACCGTCAAGTCTAGTTCCATTGCATCTCGCTCACTTTGACCAAGGACCGGTACCATTATATCTCTGAGGAACTCCTGGCACTCCTCTTCCCTGCGGTCGGTCTGTGACTGATATATCTCTTCATAATATTGTGCAAAGGCCTCCACAATCTCCTCCCCAGCCGACTTTACTGTACCCTCTTTTGATTGAATGCCTGCGACCCAGTTCCTGGACTTGTCCCTCCTCTCCAGCCACGCAATAACCTTGTTGGCTTTGTCCCCCACATCGTACACGCGTCTGTGTCGCTATGGCGTTGAGCACGTGCAGCGTTCTCGCTAATGTCCCTGAGCTCCCGTTGTTTAAGCTGGAGGGCATGGTAGTGACCTGCCCCCCCTCCAGATCCCGGGTCCGCTCCCCTCTCCAGTTGAGCGATCTCTCGCTCTATGTCATCACATTGTGCCCTTCTCTCCTTAAGTCTGATCCCCACCTCAGCCTGCACGAAGTCCCTCGCCACCGTCTTGTACGCCTCCCATAATACACAGTGAGAGCTCACCGTACCATCATTTTCCTCAAAATATTGCGTCGTCCTTTCCTGGTAGCGGCCCTGAAACTCCTGATCCTGGAATATATAGGGGTCTAGGGGCCGAGGCCCCGTCCAGTCTTTCTCCGGGCCCCATAGCCACACCTCCACAGGAGAGTGGTCTGATATGCCCCTGGCCCTGTGACTGCTCGCTCTAAATAGTCCAGCCGTCGTCGTGTGCGTGAAAATGTAGTCTAGGCGCGCCCCGCTGCCATGCGCCGCCGAGATATGGGTAAAGTGTCGAGTGTCTGGGTTATGCGCCCTCCACAGGTCTACCATCCCCATCGCATTCACAAAGGCTGTCAGCGGGCGCACACCCTGGGCTTTCTGCGCCGGCGAGTCACGGTCCAAGTCGTGCGACATGATCTCATTCATATCGCCCCCCATAATCAAGGTCCCAGTGGGCATTTCCAGCAATAGAGCCCTAAGATCGGGAGAGGTCGCCCCATGCATTCTTGGTGGTATATATACCGAACAGACATTCAGGGTAAGACCCTCCCACCCCCCGGTGATCGCAACATAGCGGCCTAGCGGGTCGCACCAAGTGCGGTTGGGCACCAGTGGCAGGGAGTTTTTAACCAGGATCGCTGTCCCCCTGGATCCTGAAGTGAACCCTGCGTGCGCCATCAGGGTATAACCGAAGCGATTCAGGGCCAGGTAATTGTTCCCTTTCAAATGTGTCTCCTGGAGGAGAACTATATCCGGGGTGTGTCTATGTAAGTATTGAAGTACCATGGTTCTCTTGATCCTATCCCCGAGGCCGTTCACGTTCCAGGAGAGTATCTTAAGGCGTTTAGCCTTCTGTGCTGCCATAAGGGAAATGTACCTGGCCTCTCCTCCCTCCCTGTAGCCTCCCAGACCACCACCCACCGCCCCACCCATATTTGCAAAAATTGGAAAGCATTATTAACATTATAAACCCCCAACTAAGCCCACAAACTATCCCATTCCCCTGTCCTACCCAACAACACGGTCCTACCCCCCTCCCTGCTACCCTGCTTCGCGGGCCTAAAACCACCCACATCCCCAACTACCAGAGCGCCTGTCGCCCACAAAACACAAAAAAAACAGGAATTGGGGGCGTGTAGCCTAGCCCATCAGTAGCTCCGTAAGGCCACTTGTAGCCCCAAAGTCTAAACTAAGCAGCTGGAAATACTCAATCGGTCCATATAAACAAAGTTCTTTAGGCGAGCAGCTGGCACCGGCCCCCCCCTGTAATAAACAGTGCACACAGTTATGAGATACCATACTCAGGCAGTGTCCTTGATACTTTCATCCTCCAGGACCCTCAGAGGACGCCGGACTCTGTGATCTGGATCGTCGGGGGCGTCGGTCACGCCCGCTCCCTCCCTCATATCCACTGGTTGAGGCCGGGGACCGGTCCAGAGTGTCTCTCCATCCCCCCTCCGCTCTTGCAGTGTCTGTCTGAGACCGCAGCCCATCCAGCCACGACTGAACCTCCGCCGGTGACGTGAAGAACCAAGATTTACCCCCTGCGATGATCTTGAGTTTCGCCGGGAAGAACATCATGTATTTAATGCCCCTGTCTCTCAATGTTCGCTTCACCCCGTCAAATGTCCTCCTCTCCTGTTGCACCCTCAGCGTGAAGTCGGGGAAGAACCGCACCGTCACGTTCTCATATTGAAGGTCTCCCTGCTGCCGGGCCGCCTGCAGGATGGCGTCGCGGTCCCGGTAATTGAGTATCCGGGCGATGATCGTTCTAGGGGGCGCCCCTGGCTTCGGCGGAGGGACCGGAGCCCTGTGCGCTCTCTCCACCGTGAACAAAGCGGAGAGTCGTTTGGGCTTCAGGTGCTGTAATATGAGCTCCTCAAGAAATAGGTCCATGCATTGCCCCTCCGCTCCTTCCGGGACCCTCACTACCCGAATATTGTTCCTGCGGGCCCGCCCTTCCTGGTCCTCCATCTTCAGAGCCAGCTGTTGATGTTGTTTGATCAGCTGTTGGACCTTCTCCTATAAGCTCCTGGTAGAGGACTGCAAATCGACAATGTGCGTTTCAGCGACCTTAACCTTCTCAGATGTCTTGTTCATATCTGCTCGCAGAAGGTTCATCTCAATGGAGACCTTATCTATCTTGGTCTCCAGCGTCGTACCCAGCGTCTGGATTGCCGTCATAATGGAGCTTAGGGATGGTTCTGCGGCCGGGGCCTGTCCCCCCGCATTCTCGGCTTCCGCCACCTGTGACTTCGAGACCGCATACCGATCCAGTTTGTTGGCCTGTACCGGTGCCCCCCCCTTCGGCTTCATCGTGTGGGTCAAGGGTTTACACTCCACAGTCTGCAACCACTCTCCCGCCGCTCCGCGCCGTCCGCCTGGTGTCGCGGCTGGGCCGCGTTTAATAACCAGTCACCAAGGCCCGTTCGCCCGATGGCAACTCTTCTTCGACCGTGCCCAGATGTCCCTTCACCGGGGACTGCCCAGGACAGCAGTCTCCCACAATGGCAGGGTCGGGAGGGAGCCCCTTCAGCCCGGGATTAGTCAAGCACAGTCCCTCTTTCAAACAGCCTCCGGTCGCCGGGTGTCTAGATCTCCCCCACTGTGTGGCCGTCACGGCAGGCGCGTATACTCTGGTCCCCCAAACACCAACACACCCTTGGGGGACCCCGGATGTTCCCAGTCCCGGGTGTCAATCCGGTGCGTCGCCCAGTCTCCTCCGGGCCCCGCACCCCCTTCGGTGTGGCACTCAAGCCAGGCTCAGAGCTTCACCGGGCTGCTGCTATCCGCCGGGGCCCCTGAGCCCCTCACACAAGCCTGGCACCAACCCGCCTCACAGCGGGGCAAACTCCCAGCCCCCAATACTGGGCTCCAGAGGCCCCCACCGCATATGGTCGTCCCAGCAGGTGGAATGTCCCCAATTCGCCGAAGCTTGCTCACTCCTGTGGGGACCCACTGCATGCATTCACCAAGGGCTGCTTCACTGCGCCCCCTTCATCACGCCACTCAGGGCGGGCGCCTCCCCTCACTGATTCGCCGTCTTGCACCAGGGGCCCTGGAGGCCGCGGATGTTTCCTACTGGGAGCCGCCACCCAGCGGGGTATATACGTCCCACAAACCCCCTCCGGGGCTCCGGCACACGGCTGGCCGCTCCTCCTGTACTCGGCCCCGCCGGGGACGTCCCAGCCCGCCTCCTCACTGCTGCACCTCCGTAGAGCTTCGTGCCGCTCGGCGCCCACCCCCGCCGTCCGGCTCGGTCCGAATATCCCCTGCCTCCAGTCACCGGCCACTCTAGCACCTCGGGCCCCGAGCTCTCTCACCTCGGGCGCCCGACCGGATCTCTTCTGCTCCTCGCCGCACAGCTCCACTGGCACTTCCTCTCCGCTCAGTCCCCCGGGAGGCCCAGCAATGGCGCAGGCCCCGCACTTCTCCTCTTGCGGCGATCGGCGGGCACGGGTCGCTGCTCCTCTCCGGCCCCCTCCAGTAACGGCCGATCACCTGCCGCACCGCTGCACAGAGTTTCCACCTATCCGCTACCGGATATAATACGGATTTCCCGGGCTTACTTCCCGGCCTCAGCGGAGCTCACAGCTCACACTGCCATCGTAGCCGCTGCCAGGCCACGCCCCCTGCAAACATATTTTACACTTGGCAGCACATGAGTTGATTGAACTCTGTCATTCCCACAAAACTGAGGCAATGTTTAATCGTTTTCAAATGGAGTATTGCTGTGGCCCAGTCAAAGAGTCATTTATAGAACTAATGACTGAATTTGGGCTTCAATCATTTTCGATGCTCCACAAACAGAAAAAACATGTTTTAATGGCATATATGGAGCATCTGATGGTGTAAATTGAAGAATCTTGAAAAATCACATCACTGAGAAAATCAACAGAACTCATGGAAAATGTAGACTTTCCCCAGCTTTGATTGGCAGAAAATCTGAAGTTTATTAAAGACACAGGGCCTGATTTACATCTTGGTGGATGGGTTACTCAGTCAAGATATAATGGGATTTATATTTCGGCGGATGTGATATCCGTCACCGTTGTGACGGAATAACCCGTCTGGCAAGATCTAAATCAGGCACACAGAGGCTAATATTATTGCATCTCCTGTATTGCCACCACTGTCAGCAGCCCCTTTAAAGAACTTAGAATACTAACAAAAGTTCCAACATAATAAAATGCTAGAACCCCCAGCCATCTTCCTTCGTTTTTAGCTCACTGCAACAAGTCACATAACATAAAGAATATAACTAAAGTCTTAAAATATCGCAAGAACAGATATCAAAGTCTCTAAATTTCCAAGTCCAGAGACTCCAGAATCCAAGGTAAGAAGCTCAATATTCCAATAATTCTTCAACTTCAACGTCCTCTGTGGATTCTGTTTTCTCCATCTGTTTCCTCTACTGTTGCCCACGAGCTACAAGGTAAACACAATAATAATGAAAGCAGGGTTAGGATAAAGGATGGGATAATGTTAGCGTCTGTGTCTTTAATAAAATCCCGAATTTCTGTCCATCAAAGCTGGGGAAAATCTACATTTTATGGCAAGACTGGAGGATAACATTATTGCAAGTTTAAAGCTTCTCTACCAAACAACAAGCCACGCTCACAATAGGCATAAAATAAAATCTCCGAAAAATTGCTTCATTTGACCAATCTGCACACCTAAAAATGTCTTGCAATGCACCCCCCAACATAAAAGCTTTTGGAACTTTTGGAGCAGATGCACCTCTCACAGAATGTGCCACTAACAAAGTGACATCCACACCTGATCTTTTCATCACCTCTTTCACCCATCAAGCAAGAGTAGGTAATGATATAGCCTTATATATTTGTCTAAATGAAATAATAAACTGATTTACAGCCAGAGATCCGAGCTGTAATGTTCTCTTCTCATATTTTTTAACCCAAAAACCATACACAAATTTTCATCCTCATCAAAAAATTTATAAGATATTGATACTGAATTGGTTTTTGTCCTTTTACTCAAATAAAAGCACACCCCTTCTGGATGAAAAAATCCTGTTTGAAACATCAAGGGCCTGCACATGGGGTACCCTTCTAAATGAAGTTAAACATAATAAGATTGTTAACTTCTCTGATAGTTCCTTCAAACTTAGACATACATAAGCACCTAATCACTCCAGATAAATCAGTACTTCACTGAATTATACCTAGAAAACGGTGGTTTTGAAATCCTTATACTTCTCATTAATCTCTTCACAAAAACATCCTGTCCCACTGCGATGCCATTAAACAAGACATGGCCTGCAGCAATTGCTGATCTAAGTACATTTATTGTCCTGTAAGATAATACCCTCTCGAACATTTATGATAAATAATTCACCAGTTCTACGACATCCACTGAAAGGGGATCAAAATCCCTTTTCACACACCAAACAAAATCGTTTCTGACAAGCCAATCTATACGTCTTCAGAGTACCTGGTGCCCAGTATTCCTTAATGAGAGCTCTAGCTACCTGTGAAAGTCCCAGCACCTCCCAAACTCGCATGAAATCCTCCACACTACCAGCCTCAACTGACCTGTTATTGCGATATCATGTATCTCTCCTGGTGGACCTACTAAAATTTCTTGAACTACTGACAAAAGGATTGGGAAATCCACCAACAGTTCTAAAAGAATTGGATACCAAGACTGAGATCTTTAAAGAGGCATCATTAATACAATTGTCAAGGTTACTCGAGTAATCATCGAAAAGTGGGTAAAAGCATATGACCTTTGACCCTCCAATCCTGTCCGAATGCATCTATTTCCGCTTACTCCAGATCTGGACTCCAACTGAAAAACCTCCTCATCTGAGCATTCAATCTGTTCGCAAACAGATCCTACCTGAAAGGGACCCCCGATCTCTATTAATTTCGAAAAAACGAATCTATTTGGTGTTCAATCGCTCGAATTCCTGCAATTCCTTTAGAACCAATCTGCCTCCACACTGTTCAAACCTGGTATGCGCTCCGCTTGCATCAAAACATTTCATTACAAACAATACTCCCACAATACCTTTGCCAGATCCGTCAGACCTTTCTACCTCGGACCCCCAACTTGTTCACATATCTCACTGCTATGTCCATCCTTAAAAGAAATGAACACCTCGCCTTCTCTTTTGTGAAAAATCTTGTCGCAAGGACCCTGCCAATAGTTCTAAACAGTTTATGTGTAACCTGCTGTCCTCTTCTGACCAAATTCCTCCTTTTGATACTGCACCACAATGTGCACCCCAACCTACTAAGCTTGCCAGTGATTCTATAACTATCTCTGTATTCTTCCCACAAATAGATTTTCCATTCCACACCTCCATATTACTTAACCACCAACATAGTGCCTCCGTCGCTTCCTCTGTAAGCACAATCTTCTCTGAATACTTCAACCCATCTCTTAAATGCTTTGCTTTCAACCTCTGAAGTGTGATAATTTAAAGGACCTGGAAAAATACCTTGAATCATTGAGGACAACAGACCTACCACTCTTGCCAAAATTCTCGAAGAACTTCATTCTAAATTCAACACTTTCAGTATTTCCTTCCTTATCCTCTTCAACTTTTCCTTTGGTAGTTTCAATTGTCCTTCTACAGTACTCACCATAAACTCCAAAAACTGAGTTTTCTGACTCGGAACCAGACACAACTTCTACCTATTCACTACAAAACCCAGGTCTTACAGCAAGGACACTTCCATTTGCATGTACTTCACTAGCCTCGATCTCTCCTGATCCATGAACAATATGTCATCCAGATAAATTATTAGACTTACACCACGTTCCCTTAGAAATGGGGCTACATGGAGTATAACCCTGGTAAAACACAACAGGGCAGAGGAAAGGCCGAACAGAAGTCAAGCAAATCTCCACATCCTTATGCCCCACCTGAACTGTAAAAACCTCTGAGTAGGCTCCCATATTGGAATAGTTAGTTAGGTATCTTTTAAATTCAACTGGATCAATCAATACCCTGTCTGTAGAACGTCTCTAAACAAGTGCATGCCTTCCATTTTGAAATAGTGGTACTCACATCATTCAGGTTTCTACCAGAAATATGTTGTTCACAAACCCTTTTAGTTCTTCTCTTTTCCACCAATTCTTGAACTTCTTTGTCTACTAGTTCTGACAGTTCTGCACTGAATCTTACGTTTCCTGTGAAATGATACTGTACTGATTATTTTATAATATTGATGCGATAACCCTGCATCATCTCTAACACCCAAGGATCCCTTGTTACCCAAATCCAGTTGTTGTAAAATTCAGCAGGTCTGCCGTCCAATTTTAACGGGTAACAACAGGGTCTAATCTTACCTGATCCCCAGGAATGACATTCTCCATGGTTTCCTCTCCCTCTAGGTCTCTGCTTCTGGGGATAAAATCCCCTGTTTGGCTAGAGGTCTGATATTGATTGGGTCTAAATCCTTGAGAGAACGGAGCCCTCATGATGCCTTGACCACTTGTTTGTCCGGCCCAACCAAAAACAAGTCTGTGAATGACCTTCTTATTCTCTCATGTAGATTTCGATGGGAACAAAAGGCCATACATACTTTGACATTTCTTTTATGAATTCATCACCAAATAATAATCCGTTAGCAGCTAGGCCTGCTTCAATATTGGCCAGTTCCACCAATTTCGGGTCTATCTTCACCAAAATACTCTTTCTTTGCTAATCCAAAATAGCAGTATTTGTGTTGCCTAAAAGGCAAACTGCCCATTGAACCCATTCTTTTAACTCCTCAGCGTCTAATAATAATAATAATAATAATAATGATAATAATAATAATAATAATAGTACTTTTTATCAACATAAGCTTCCTCAGCCATGTCAAAAATCTTTGTTAATGGTCCTGAGAGGTCCAGCAACTTATCCTGACACATCCTTAGTCCTTTATCCAAACCCTTCCTGGGATCTTGTCCCCCTTTACCATCAAATGCTAAAATCTTAGCATCTAAATCAGGTGTCATCATCACCTTATTTTTCCAAATTTGGCCTTGTTCATTCCGTTCTCAATCGTAATCTCACATCTTTAGAAATTTGCTTCCTTAACCATGTTTCAACATATTCAGCAACATGAGCTGCCGGGGACCACTCAGGTGAATGAAAGGGGAGGCTTTATTAACATGGGGTCAAACATAAAATCCCCTAATGGGTCTGTTAAAGCCTCAGTATCTCCGCTGTTTGAGCTCTCCAATGGCTCTGGTCGCAGAATCTTGCCACTATTCTCCTCATCAGAATCAAACTCCTACGAACAGCTCAATTCTACTTCCGCACTACCAGAAGAATCATCACAGAGAACAACTGTATGTTTATGGACCTTTAAAACTCTTTTTCGCTTTTCTGGGCCCTTATGTTGTCCCACATGTTTGTCCTCGACACCACTATGTTCTGTGCAGTCACAAAACCCAATGTCTGCCTCTACAGATTTCCTTTTCTTATCCCGCGTCAGGTTAACCTCAATATGCTTCCTCTTCCAACTAACCTTACCCCTTTTCTGATCATGTGAACCTACACTAGCTGACCAAAATTTATTCT
Organism: Calotriton arnoldi; assembly: GCA_963921515.1. Classification (NCBI taxonomy): domain Eukaryota; kingdom Metazoa; phylum Chordata; class Amphibia; order Caudata; family Salamandridae; genus Calotriton; species Calotriton arnoldi. The sequence continues at coordinate 314,273 of CAWUFW010015836.1, read as the reverse complement.
CCTCAGAGCCAAACCTCTCGCCTGAAACATAGCCTCCATTTTCCTCTCCATCTTGTTATTTAAATCTGAAGAAAATGTCTCCAGAATATTATTTAGTTTATCCGCTACTGAAACCTCCTTCTCCTTCTGTGTACTACTCTCAGCCATTTTCAAAATATACTTCACCCTTAATGAAGGATCTATTTAACACTATATGACCAGTTAAGCCACAAACATATTAAATTGTACCTTCTATGAAATGATCTAATTAAACACTAACTAACCAGCTAAGCCACAATAATAATAACTTGTACTTATTCTTAAAAGAAGTTCTTTGCAACCATACTGCCCATCCAAAACATCTCCTCAGCTGTTCGGAATAACGAACATATCAACTGCCCGAAGATGTTACTCGCTTTCCAATCTGTCAAGCTTTAAATTGCATTCATTTCGATTACTTCAACCCAATTTCCTAAAATGTCCACCCGCGACCCACGTGATGCGTGCGTGCCTTAAACACGTCTGGCCCATCTTCGCTTTCATCCGGGCCTACCGACATGTATTTTTCCTGAATGTGCGTCTAATAAGTGAGACTCTGAGGCTGCTCATGTAATGCACAAGCCCCTACAAGGTCTGCGAACCTGCCCGATGGCCCCGAGAGTGCTTGTTACGAACCCGATCACTGCAACTGCAAGAGGCCTCAAGCTCTGTCGCGCACAGCACTGCTGGATCCTCGGGCTCACAGTGGGTGGGCTCAGGCTTACAGATGCACTTGCACGTCGCTGCTGCATTCAAGCCCAGCCGCCAAATTCTGAATAGCTGTAAACTATCTAAATGCTAACTATTTCAACACACTGCAATGAAGATCCCGTTCTTGAGGGAACAAGGATACAGTCTTTAAAATCAAATGCTCATTCACTGCACCAGATGACTATAAATCTTAAAATATATACAACTAATTATTCTATATTATCTTTCATAATCGACACATTTTAACACTGTTAACCTAAAAAGATGATGTGTTCAAACAGCCTATATTAATACACCAGTCAAACAAGGAAAAACTGTACTTATCTGCATAGAGCAGCAGCAAAAAAGAAGGAAGATGGCTGGGGTTCTAGCCTTTAGCTATGTTGGAACTTTTGTTAGTATTCTATGATCTTTAAAGGGGCTGCTGAGAGTGGTGGCAATAAAGGAGATTGCAATAATGTTAGCCTCCGGTCTTGTCATAAAATCATTGATTAAATGTAGGTCAGGTTTTTGTCTTATATTTTCAGCTCTAGAATTACAGCTTCAGCAAACAGCATTAATTGGTTAACTTTCTGCATGTTTACTACGCAAAACTAACTTCAGGTACTTTGTTTTCTAAGTTACGAAAAAACAGTTTTTTTTGTGATGGGATCCACACCTTGTTATACCATAGAAGTCATAATTCCAGCTGACATCATATTGTTATAGCACTGCTATACAACAGTGAGGTCTCTAGGATGTAGACAGCCAATTGCTTGTTATGTTATGTTCACCTGCCTCCTGCCACCACCTGTGACTTATAGCATTCTAACTGTCCGGAGTGATTTCCGGCCGACCTGTAGGTTTGAGTGCAAAAGTGTCTGGTTTTAGGATGACCAATATGCGAAGAGTTGCATGAATTGCATGAGGTTGTTACTTGTCGTCTGGTGGTGTTGCAGCAAACATCATGCTTCTTATAAGCCAGCTCATGTTAAAGGGTATGTGAGAAAGCTAGTTTGTGCTTCATTTAGCTTTACTCGTTTTACCTGAAATTGCAGGTTTCTTCACTGGGGGATGTATGATTCTGGTTTGCATTGTGGTTTAGTAGCTTCTTTGTTGATGATTGTTTTCCATGGCAGTATCTCAGGTATCTCTGAGGACCTGAAAATTTGGGGAGCCAAGTTTTTATGGCTTTCCAAAAGGTAAGATGTTTATCTTATTTTTCTTTCCTGGGTGTGGAGTGTGTTCCACAGCTCGCTGGCTTAGATTGAGAAGGCGCACCCTTCATTTCGCGTTTTGTTGGAAGGAGACATATTCAGCTGTAGGAGTGTATTTGAACTGTGACGTTGTCTAGGATGGTGGGACTTGATTTTTTGTTAGTGGAATGTTGGTCCCATTCTATAAAGTGCTAAGTGTGCCAAGTACAATGCCTTGAACATGATCCGGCGAGACACTGAGAGCCAGGGCAAGTTGAAAAGGGCACCATTAATTTGGTCTCAGAATTTTAAATGAAGTCTTAACAGAGTCTTGTTTAGGAGAGATTTCTAGGCTCCTATATAGTCCATTTTCATAGTCCAGGTGAGAGAGTACAACTATAACTGTGGCTAGAACTCTGTGTGGGAAGACTAAATAAGGAACATCCATAAGTCTGACAAAATTGGTGAGGTATTTCACTACTTCAATTTGTGGTCCCAGAGTGATATCTGCATCTAGGATGACTCCTAAGGTTTTAGTTGTGTTTCTTTGCCACGGCACATCTTCTAGGTCTGAAGGCTAGGCCAGGATCTCTTGTGCCAGTGGCCAGTTTCCACATCGAAGGATTTCAGTATTTCCCATGTAGAGTTTAAGGTAGTTGGCAGCCATCCAATCTATCACCATAATGAGGTAGGGTGCCACTTTGGATTCGAAGATGTCATTGAGGCTTTTAAAATTTGAGGATGAGCTGATTGTCATCAGGGTAATTGTAAAAAGAAAGACCAGAGGTTGGAATCAATCCAGGCAAAGGGCTATGGTAGGTACTGAAGAGAAGGTAAGGGATGGCAGAGCCATCAGGGACACTTATATCCAAGCAGTAGGGTAGTAGGGTAGAAGTAAAAGGTAACAGGGAGATAGTGTGGCTTTGGATGGGTAAGAAGGATACTTCCTTGGATGGGCACATTCTCCAATCTGGCCAGTAGAGTTGGGTGGGGCACTGTGTCAAAAGCAAAACATAGATGTAATAGGATCAAGGCGGGTACTCCATTCTTACCTTTCTGTATTTTCATGTTGTCCACTGTAGAGACTAGGATGGATTTTGTCCCTGTGGAAGGATGTAAGCTGGGCCTTTGGAGCTGAAAGGGTATTGTTTTTTCAATAGTTCTGACATTTGGATGTATGCTGCATTTTCAGTTACATTTGCAAAGTGGCACTTTTAGAAACCCCTGATGCAACTGTTGGTATAGACCGCAGCACAATTGACCATGGGCTCTATAATGATGGCCACTGACAATTACACTAATCACACGGAGGGAAAAGGTGGTAAGAGACATGGGTTTGTCAGATACTTTGTGAACCTTTATGATTGGAACAGCATCAACTATAACATGTTGTGTTTGAAGACTGTGACTTATTAACCTATTGACCGTTGTGTCAATTGTGCAACAGACGGCACACAACCCTGTGGGATCCTTTATAATTAGGCATGTTTTAGTTAAAGAATGCTTTCTATTTTAATCCTGTCCGTCATAAAACCAACAATGTTATGGGCTTAATGGTACGATGGTGGGATAAAACTTAACTTTGAGTCCAAATGCTGTTTTTTATGATATGCTGTCGCAACGTGCAAATGTAGGTTTTCTGTTTTGTAAGAAAATAATATTTAAGACACTTTAGCCATATGAGGACTGCACACAACACTAAAGGAGACTATGGGCCACCGAAAGCTTTGCCATTATACTATACTTGCATTTTACTTTCTGTTAGTCATATAAAAGGTATTAAAACCTTTAACATTTATAATGAAATATTGGAAATAAAGAAATACATAAATGTCTAGGAATGGAAATGCTGTGACCTTTTTTTCTGCAATACTGATGAAAACTTTGACTAGGAGCTGCTACATAGAAGTCAATGAAATGTGATAAATCATAAAATGAGATACCTCAGTGAGCTGAGATATGTTTATGACCTGCAAGTTGCAGGTTTCAAGTCTTGCAAGGTCAACTCAGCTCTTTATCTTTCAAAGGTTCTTAAAATGAGTGCCACTTTTGATTGCATATTAATAATCACATATGTAAACGTTCTATTTAAAATGCTACTTAAATAACATGTTACTTTAAGCACTTTGAAATCTCTGTATACCCAAGGTTTGCATTACACTTTTACAGATTTCTGAATTAATTGTGTAGTGATGTGCGCGCCTTACTTCTTTATCCTGATTGAGTACTGGGTTCACTTTTGAGTGCAACCCACCACGAGGCAGTGCATAACATATTTCTAAAGGGTACAAGAAAACGTTCCTTCTTTATAGAGCACATTATTGTCCATTTTAAAAGCCTGTTAAAAGGAAGTAGCCGATTTATCACATTTATCTGAGAGAATGATGAGATGTGACAGGTATATTAGATATCATGACTTCCTCGACCCTGAGCTATATTGATGTGTTTTCCACAGTAACAGCATTCGTTCCACAAGAAGCATTTTTCTCTGTCACTTCCTTTCACCTTTCCTCTCACAGGTCTCTTTAGAGAAAGCATGACACTTTCTACTCTCTTTTCTACTTTTACTTCTGGCAAATCTGGCTGAGGCTTTATTGAGGCACTGTGCAGGAGCTCAACGCCAGCGAACTCGAATGCTAAGGATGCACAATATCAAGGCGGATTACACATCATATCTCTTCTTTCATTTTCCACACATAGGGGCCTATTACGATGGAGGTCGGAAAGCCTCCGACCGTTGGTCGGAGGCTTTCCGACCATCATCAGTTTCAATTAAGACCGGCTGATTATGTATCAGCCGGTTGGAATTGAAACCTGCCGGTCATTCCAGATGGCTTCTGACAGGCTCAAGGAGACCGTCAGCCAGTCGGAATCAGCTCGTAATCTCAATGGCGGGCCTTTCCACCCTTGGGATTATGATGCACGGTTTCTGGCATGGTTTCCATGCCGGCCTGCCCAACATGGAAACCATGTGAGAAAACATGTTTGAGGGTCCCCAGCAGGGCCCCCTTGTGTGTGCGACCTCCGGTTGGGGGCCAAGGGGGCACCTATGGTGCCCCCCAGTTGACCCCTGCACCCCGTGGCAGGCACCTTTAGGTGCCTGCCACGGGGTTCAGGGATGAGCAACACATCCCATTTCCATATGGGAGCAGGTATTACGGCCAGATTTTGTCCGTAATGCATGCTCCCATAGGGAAATGTTGGAATGCGACCGAACACTGTTCGGTCACATCCTAATGAGGCGGGCGGGACCGCCGACCGTCGGTCGGTCGGTCCTGTTTACGAGATAGTGTCGGGCGGACGCAAGTCCGCCCAACATTGTAATCCCCCCTTATTGTCTAATTACTTACCTCTTTTTTCAGTTCTTCGTTGTCTCTTTGTCATTCTTTTCCTGTCTTTTGCTACCTCCGTCTTACACCCTTTTCTCTCTCCTGCACTGGGTCCAAGTCTATTGATGACAAATAAGCCCAGTGGCTATATCGTGATCCCGTTTTCTCTACTGCGCCGGTGCAGAAGGAGTTTCTTGGTCACATTTTCAGTGTATATATTAACTCAAGAAATCTCCAGGTGAGCGTAAGGGCTGCAGACAGCAGAGCTCAGACACACAAGGCATTTTTGTCTCTCTGTGCTTCCAAACTCTGCTGTCAGCAAAAAAAAGCACCAACTTACAAACCTTTTGAGATAAATTGTGTGCTGAAGTGCCCATCACGTTGGCATCCTTCCCACAGACTCAGTTCCTTTCAGAATACTGACACAGCCAAACCACTTCATTACAATTGTGCACTGTTACCAGTACCCTTCTGGGTATTGGCTCAGCCACATATACATTATTTTTAATACCCTTGTGGCCTTATATTTATTGCTGGTGATAGCCCACAGTAATGCTGTACCTATTGTCCCTTTTTTACAATCCAGATTCATTCTCTTGTTTGTAAATCAAATGTCAGGGGAATAGCTAGGTGAAATCAGGACAAGACAGAATAACTGGGGGTGGGGGTGTTCTCTGAAGGGAAAATTATTTCCAAAGAAGGGGAAAAACATATACAAGTAACTACCTGAAGTCTGGGTGGAAGGGAGGAGAGAAGCTGAGGACTAGATCAGGCAGGAACAGGCTTGATCAGGAAACTACAAGTCTGTAGAGGGAAACTACAAGATAACACAAGTACTACAACAAAGGTGTACAAGAGGGATGGCAGACAAACTATCACAAATGATAGTCTGTATACTCCTTGGATAGTAATCTCTCTTTGAGGTCAAAGGATCTTACAAGAAAGCAAGGAGCAAATTAATCTCACAGAGTTTGGGAGACACCCACCAGCTCCAATGGAGAAAGGGTACTGGGTGGTTCTCTGCCCCAGTGGCACAAGGCCTGAAAAACAAAACTGGCACCCCTCGTAACAAATATAATCAAGATTATAATATAAACACAAAATAGGACAGCAGGGAACAGAACAAGGAACACAAAAACAGAAACTGGGTTCAGGGAAAAGCAGAACTAGAATCAAGGTCAGGAGCAGGACTGGAATATGTAGAACTATACTCAAAACAATACTAGGAAAACTCTGCACACTAACCAGGTAGGCTAGAAATATGCAGACAAACAGGTACACAGAACACAAGGCAAGGGATGAGCATAAGCATACAACAGGACAGATCAGGAGGGGTGCAAAAAAGACTAGGAGCAGGGCAATCACAGTAACAAAGAAGCTGGATTAGCAGGAGATAGAAACAGAATCCAAAAAACAACTTTGGAAGCATGCAGCAGGGATGCAACAGAGCACATCGAGACTTAGCAACCAACTCAGTTGCGAGCTGCTGCACACTGGGTTTAAAGGCCTGAAATAGCTGGAGGCTCAGGGGTAGAGCACAGGTGCAGGGAAAGAGCCTGGTGAATGTAATAAACCAGGTGCAAGGAATCAGGAAACTACTAATGAAGGGAAGACTGAACTGGGACTTGGAAAGGGGAAGACCAACAAAACCAGGGCCACAAGACAGCAAACTGGAAAGCTAGGACTGGAGTACGGTTCAGTGCCAAAAAAGAGAAAGGTCCAGAATGCAGATATAAAAGGGTCAGGATAACTGTAGGTTCCAGGAACTAAGCTAGTGAACAGAGACCAACCACCAAGACATGATCCAGTAGGGGTCTGATGACAGAGGGAACTAGAAGGACCATAATGCATCACCGAAGTGGGACAGAAACCTGGACTGGAAGGTGAAGAGAAACTAAGTATGCTAAGTGGAGATGTGTACATTTTCCTATACTGATGTAAAGGCCGGTTTCCAAAGGGCCTTTGTGAGCAACATCCAGTGGCAGAATGGCAGACTCCTTACAGAAAATGTGTGCATTGATGTGTGCAACATGGCTTAACACCCCAATTTTCACTGTACTAAGTATAATTTCATTGATATCTGTTTAATTCAGTGACCATTACATATTGCTCATGTAAGGACCTCTATCTCCTCCCAGGCATGGTGAGTACTGAGCTATCAATATCCAGCTGTGTTACCGTACTTTTTTTCATTGCCTTTATTCATTATTTACTCCACCCTTCCTTTACAGATCGCCACCTTTCTCTTTACAGATTGTCTTTTCTATTGCATGTTGTCCAATGTTTTTGTTCTCTGGGACCAGCGGGCCCATTGGAAGTCTCTTTTCTTGACTCATTCTGCTGGATCAATTATTTCCGACCTTCTATTTCCTTGACCATCCCTTTATTTATTTTTTCTTTTTCAGATTATAAGTGCTCTAAAACCTAGTTATAGTCCTGATTATGGCCCTTATATTACATCAGAGGTCGAAATGCTGTTGACTCGTACACGTCCAGTCTTGTTCTCTTATTGGATATTTTGTTTAGTCATGAGTCACTTGTTTACATACATACACATGTCACTTGCTTATGATTGCTGCACAATGTGATCACTCTTTATTGTTGGAGCACTTTGCTGTTATGAGTTTGAATAAATGTTTAAACTATTTTATTTTATTGTATGTGTTTACATATAAGCATTTGCCGGAAACTAAGCTAAACATACAGAATTTAACCTAGTTTGGATAAGTCACACACACATCAATAGACCTGGCGGTAGTACCTGAAGAAGTCCACAGGGAACAATTGTTTTTTTGTCTTATTTTGTTTTCCCATTTGTTTCGAATTGGCATGCCAGATATCCCTTGTGTTCTTTTACCTTCAAATATGCATATGCACCACTGATGGCTGCACTTTCAGAATATAGACTCCTACCAGATTTGTAAATGTGGTAGGCAGTACTTTACCAAGTGGACTGCCTGCCGACATTTTGGTGGTATGCATCCATGTTCCAAAGGATCCAAACAGACTTCCTGAAGAAGGTCATTATAGGCAGAAATAACAAAAAGGAATACATAGTCTTTATAGAAAATAGCAATCTCTTCTCCTATGTGGCGGATCCGTATCTCAAAGAAGAATATTATACCCTTCTGGAATTTTCAATAGACAAATCAGAGCCAACAGCAAGTTGCAAGTAGAATTCAGTAATAAAATCACATTCCCACTTGTCATCCCAAGTCAACAAAGCAAATTGGAATAGGTTTTGCAGAGCTGAGTGCAAGTCAGGTAGCCCTGCTGGTACATGAGAATGCAAACAAATCTGGAACAGGGCATCATGGAGAATCCCTAACTGATGGGCATGTCAGCTGCACATTGTAACTTCCAAGTGGATCATGTGAAAAGTAAAGGTAAATGGAAGGAGCAGTGTTGGATGCTGGGAAACCAACCCTAGAACTCGAGGATCCGTCACTTGCCTTGTTCTATATTGAGGTTGTTTTGCTTCCACATGCTCTACAACCACATCCAATCTAGATTCTAGATTTAGAAGCCGAAAACTTTCCTCTTAAAAGCTTTAAGGGTTCTTGCCTGCTGTGAATTGTGGCATTGGTCCATGCAGCCATTTCCATGCATATACAGCTGACTGTATCAAAATAACTTTCATCCTGGCCATCTGGATTCTATTTTGCACAATGATGTTAACACATTGTACTTGCTCGTTATTGTGGTTGCATACATATCAGCTAAGAGACTGATTTTCACTTTTGTAAATATTTTTGCATTGATTGAGCTAAAAACAGAAAACCATTATCTGTAATAGTTGTATGCATAAACCCTCTGCAAAATATTTTGACTCAAAATTTCAATAAATCTTTCAGTGCTTGTAAGTGGCATCAATTGACAATTTCCATTAGTTTGCTGAATTAGTCAGTTAGTGCTCTGGCATTTCATGTTCTGAGAGAAATATTTCATTACACCAATGAAATCTTACAAAGTCTGCCAGGAAACCTTGGGAAATTTGACCGGTATAATGAAACTGTTTCTCCCATTAAACGTTTTATTAACCATAAAATGTAAGTCACATACAGCCTGGAGATGGAGTAAATGTCAACGTTCATCGGAGGAATTAATTACTCCAACCAAACTGGCTTAGTTTATGCTTCTCGTCACCAACACCACTGTAAAGTGCAAAGGACTGTCTTCCTGCATCCACACATCACACTGCAAAAGGCCGACAGTGCGTAAAGAAGGGTGTCCCCATCATTTGAAGAACAGTTGTCCTTTCCGCAGAGTCACATAGAAAAGAGAATTGAGCATTACCTCCTCCTGATGCTGACAACCTGTGATCCTGGCAGCAGGAGGTGGCCTGCTTACTTCGTTCCTCAGTTGATCTGGTCAGTTTCTTTTGCAGCAGGTGTGACTGGTTGTTTCACTGTGTGGGTGTGTTCACAAGAGAGCGCGGGAGGTGGGGCTGATGAGCATCAGTCGTAGGCAGTTGTCATCTGAAGAGTACACCTTCCTGGAGGCCTTAGATCAGCACAAAAGGGACCTTAATCTTCTGCCTTGCTGGCTCAGTTCTCAAGTTCCCAAAATCTCAAAGGGAATGGGGGTGGGTATATATGTTTTCGATACCATTAAACTGGGAAAATCAAAGCACCGACCTGTATCTCTATGGACATTTTATTCCATTAAACATATGCTGCGTTACCCAGGATGACCTGAAATTGCCAGTTTCTGGCCAAGACACCACACCCCCTGCCATCTATCTAGTTGCTTCAGCCAAAGGGCTGGTTTGAAAATAAGAAAATGGCAGCATTTATGTGGATTTTAGAGAGAGAAACATAACTGTGGGACAGCACAAGAACCTTGGGGCATATTAGCAAGAACCTCGTTAAAATTATCGCCGTTTTAGCGGCAGGAAACTGCCGCTAAAACGGCGATAATGGGCTTGCTAATATGCGTTATAGAATTCCAATAGAAGCCCGGGTTAGATGTCCTGCACATCTAACCTGGGCTTCTATTGGAATTCTATAACGCATATTATCAAGCCTATTATCGCCGCTTTAGCGGCAGTTTCCTGCCGCTAAAACGGCGATAATTTTAACGAGGTTCTTGCTAATATGCCCCCTAGTCTCCTTTCCCACCTTTTCCCAAGTACACTTTCTGAACACTATATTTGCCTCAGGAGACCCTTTTCACCAGAAGAAGCTCAAATGCCCAGCCAACATCTGTGTAAATAAAGTATATATGTGGCAGCTCAATTATTTATCTGGCTCCTGTTATCCTGGTCAAATAGTGCCCCTTCCCTCCGACTTGCAAAAGAAAAGCAAACAAGAAATTTCAGAGACTGCAAGATTTGTTAGATATTTTATTTCCAGGCTATAGAAGTGGACTCTCAATAATGGAGATCAAAAAATTAGTTTGAAGGGGTATGGGACAGGACGGGATTGTATACTTACCTCATATCCTGTCACCAGCCAGCTCTGAATCAGCCTCAGTTCTCCCTGGGGGAAAGAGAAATGAAACAGTATTGGAGGAAAGACCAAACAAACAGGTAAAAACAGAGAACAGACTTACATTTATTCAACAGGAAGAGGAACAGGAGAAAGAAAGACGGAAGACAGGTAGAGAGAGAGAGAGATTGTAAAAAAGGGACAACTTGGCAGTTGGCTGAGTGGTGATGCAACGACAAACAGGAGAGGAAATCGCCAGAGGAGGAGAACGAGAACCGAAGCCCTGACTGGTGCTGGGGTTGGAAAGAAAGAGCCCAAGAGTTACAGACCCCGTCAAAAAGCCAAAGAATAAGGAGCCAAAAGTCACACTGTGGACCAGAAGAACCAGAGGAGCCGGAGACAGAGGACAATGCTGACACAGATAGCGGGAGGTCTCCACTTCTTCCACAGTGCCTCCTGAGTGTCAGTGGAACTGGAGAGGAGCCCAGCCATAGCCACGCTCACCAGGGAGCATGGCTTGACCACGGGGGTTCCTACATACAGGAGTACAGAAGATGCTCGTGGCAGAGGGTGAAGGGAGGAGGAAAACTATAAAGTGAGTGCTTCAGATTTTCCCTTCCTTCAAGAACATTAAAGTGTAAACTTTCTGGTATTTTTTTGTGTTTCCCTATGAAGACTCAGAACTGAGGGCCTGATTACGAGTCTGGCGGTCGCAAGACCGCCAGACTCGTGGTGGCGGTCCACTGTCTGCCGTATTACGACTGTCAAAGTTGTATCGGCGGTGGACCGATGGCTGTGCCAGGGAACAGTCGTTCCCTGGGGGTGGCGCAGCTGTGCAACAATGCAATATGCTGAGCGGGGACTGGCACAGTTCTACTCAGCATATTACAAGTTCGTCCACCACCAGCATTTCATGGCGGGAGCCCCGCCATGTAAAGGCTGGCAGTGGAGAAACAAAGAGGGGCCTACAGGGCCCCCATGACCCCCCACCATGGGGATACATTCAGGCGGGCAGAACATGAGCCCCCCCGTCTGTATTCCCACAAAGTTCCAGCACGGCATGGACGTCACCATCTAGGCCGTGCTGGAACTTTTTTGCCGTTTTCCAGGCACCGCCATGGGAAAGGCAAAAGACTGCTGACCGTATTACAAGACAAAATGAACTTGTGTAACACAAGTTCAACTTATGATATGGTCGACGGTCCTTCCGCGGCCTTGGCGCAGCGGAGCCTGCGTTGAGCCGGCGCTGTTGTGCCAAACTCGTTATCAGTTCCTTAGTTTTTCCACTCTTAGTAAAAGCCAAAGAAAGGTATCTTTCTGTTGAAATAGAAACGGACCAACGGTTGCCTATTAAAGGGATCGTATACCATTGAGAGGATGGAGATACTGAAGAGAGATTTAAGAAACATAAAACAAAGGCCTGAGATAAGGTCAAGAAAAAAAAGGTAGTTAGAACACACTTTTTTGTTTTCTCATCCGAGGCATCCGGTCCCCAATGGCGATGAGTCATTGGAAGCAAAGAAATGGTCAGTGGAGGAGAAGCAGAAGACCAAAGGGAAAGAATCAAAGAAGATAAACTAAGTTCCTAAATATTCGTTACTGAAAGCAAAATAATTAAAGTTCTCCTATGTGCAACTCTATCAAATCCTGTCTGTTTCTTTCCCCCTATCACAGGTAGATAATGCCTTGAAGCAGATGGAGGCTCCACTCAAGCTCTTATGGAAATCAGTATTGAACCAACAGCCCAGTGAACAGTTACCCTGCAGAACTAAATGGATCTAGACTTTGTGCTTGCAGCTAAAGGAGGAGTTTGTGCTATTGTTGGAACTAAATTCTGTTTGTAAGTTTCTTACAAATGCCAGTCTGCTCCTCAGCAAGTTGCTAATATTTGTTGTTCAGAATGGCGGGATCTTTGGTCAAGTCTAAAAAATGTGTTTGGTAATTGGGAATGAAGTTCTTGAAACTTGGTCTTATGGTTCTTGCTGTACTCGTTTTTGTTGAATTCTTTACTGGGTTCTGAAGGGTTTTAAATGGCTCAATAAAAGCTTTTCCTCAAAAAAGAAATACAACAAAGAAAAAAAGAAAATAACGAGGCCTTACCTGCTCTTTTGCTAACCCTTTCATATAATTCAAAAGATGAAGCCATAAATCAATGTGTGGAACCAAAACAACATAATTTGTGTGTTTGTAAAACAAGGAGGAGCAGAGCTTAATATTTGGATACAATTGAAGGACACTTACTCCAAGATTTACTCTCTCTTGTTATGTGCCTCTTAGAGTATTGAAACTTTAATCATGTGACCCTATAGTATGGGCTTTCAACATTTGCTATAAATGCGTGCACTTCTTTGCTTGGGGAGTTCACCTGCTTGGAGACTTCTGGGGTGTCCTTGCACGACATTTCCGTGAACAGCGCTTCTTAATAAATGCATTCTGCAGTCTCACTCCAAATGCAGAGTACTAAATTTTCCTTTGCCAAAGTTTAGTCCAAGGGCATATGTGTATGGTCAGTGAGGAGCTGTTTTCATGAGCATACAATGTCTAGGATGTTGTCCAACATGTGAGAGGGCAGCGTGACATGCTATTTAATGCAGGCACAGTTCTGAAGAGTTGAGCTCTTTTGGTAGTATATTACCTGGGAAATTGAAGTCATTGGAAGAAGAGGTTTTAGAATAGCTAGTAAACGCTTAGCTGGTAGGAAATATAGGGGATGAAGGTGATGAAGTGTGAATTTAGATCTTTTGTTGTTATGGTGTTAGCACTGTCTACACTGTGGAGTGAACACTGATCAGTTGATCGTCAACATATGTTCTATGTGTTTTTCATGCTTGTTAATGACATGAGTGCATGTGTCTATGTGTGTGCATGTGTGTGTGTGTGGGAGGGTGTGGGGGGTGTGTACACGTGCATGTGTGTTTTATGGTGGAAAGCGTGCTACATGGTTTGACTTTGAGAACCACTGTGACTGTTGTGGTCTGATGTGCAGAAGCATTGTCCTTTAGCATTTCCTGACTCCAACAGGCTAGAATAGAAGTCACTCTTGTTTTTGTCCGCCCTTACCTTTTGACGCCAGGGTGAAGAAACCCTGGGTCTGAAGCAGAAGCATGACTTTCAGAGTCAAGTGAAGTTACTCGTCCAATCAGAATGAAGGACACAAATAATTGGAACTCAGTGCCTTCTTGTTAGCTTGATGACATGATGAGATGAGTAGCTGTGGGAGCAATCAAATTAACTCACTAATTCCACCTCACAGATCACTGGCACCTATCTTTGAGAGAAAGATTGGAATCTCTTTTTAAATGAACCAGATTAGTTAATTGAAAACATGTCACACACTACAAATACGCAGATAATTTCATTTTACGCTATCTTCATTTATATTCATACTTTCATAAAAGTGAACCTAAATTCTGAAAGTACAACTAATAGGCAAATATGTCAAAATAAATCGTGAATGACAAAGAGGAAGTGGCAAACAATATAATGTTTCCAACTGTATAATAATATCACAAGTATATGGAACTTTGCCATACAGATTCATTTTTATGAGAATCTCAACAAGCAATGTGGACATAATATATGGCATTAGTAACTATTAACTATTTATATGTTTAGGAACCCAAAGGAACACAACATGTAATTTGTCTAAATACACAGCTCAGAAGGCTCCCTGGCATAGAATAAAAGATTTGTGTACATAATCCCACACTATACCAACGAGGGCACATGATACTGGTAGCAGGTGTAGCACTACAGACTTTTGGCAACGCCTGCTACTTTTTTTTCTATCCGTTTCTAATGACAACAAAGTGAAAACTATCGTATGAAACCATCTCAGAGAACCACTAATGTTGCTAAGTTCCTGTGAACGTTTCTACCTATAAATACAGACAACCTGCCTTCCACTGAGCTGGAAAAAGATGTAACAATAAATACATCTGACACCAAGTTCCCTGCAGATCGCATTGCAGCTTGCAAAGCATTTAAACAATTGTTTGCCTGAAGCCTGTCAGCTTCACCTTGAATTATGAGGGTGGGATTCCTCTGAGGATAAATGTAGTGAAAAGGCAGAAAGAAAAGGTCCAGGGTCCTAAAGTTTACAATGTGGCTAGGCTTATATTGCAGAGTCCAGTGTTACAACATGCACTACTGTCAAGGAAGCGCTAGTGCTGGGGGCTCCGCCTTATGCCCAAATCACCTGCTAAAATAACACCTTAACAAGACATAACTTTTCCTATCCTCATATTTAAAGTGCCGCATATGCAGGGATACAACTCTACATCATGCTTCCTTTATTTGACCACGATTAGGATCACACGTTCCTCATTGACCCCGAAATCAGCCCTGAACAAAGCAAGTTCCTATTTCTTAGGCAAAGTCACCTATGTCCACAGAATTAAACAAATGAATGTGTCCACCTATTGATAAAACACACAATGGCGGTGCATTTCGCATTGTAGGAGCTCGGAGACCTTTGGTAGTGCCTCTCAATTAAAGAGTAAACTACTCAAGCTCATCTTTCATCAGAATAAGAGAGGGTGGAAAGGAAAAAACACCCAAGAGAAAGGAAGGATTCATCTTTCTACACACTACAGGGAATCCAACGCCACTTAAGAAGAGGCACTGGCAAAATAACATCTCCTTCTGATTCTTGTAAAGTGAAAAGATTTTCTAACGCCTAAAAACATGAACTGATAGTATGGTCAACAGTAGTTCTACATGCTTTCCTAAAACATAACACAAACCAGTAAAATGTGAAAACCTGTTGTGCCTGTGGGTTGTGGAGAAGAATGCGCACCAAGAGACATCCCGCAGCACTCAATGCTGTGGGAGTGAAGGACGAATAGGGAGCATCTGGATCCTGGGCAGCGACGGCTCCTCCGCAGGCAGAGGAGTGTCGCCCCACTGCTCTGCGAGGAGTTTAAAGAGGAAAAATAAAAGGATAATAATGAAATGTAATTATCATTTTATTTTTTCGTTCCTGCTTAGGTGCAGGGCAGGGCTTGGCTGGCCAGAGCAGGGGACAGGGGGAGGAGTGATGAGCACACTGTAAATGCACATGACAGTTTAGTCGGCCGCCTTTGGCAGGCCAAACAGTCATGCGCACTTTGCATGCCCTCCACCATCTGAACTGACAGGCTCATAGTGCCCTTCTGAGTGCTGAACCACGGCACTCAGACCAGTCATGACACTGCTGACAGCAGCCTTGTGATTGGCTAGGGGAGCCTGTGTGCTTCCTGCTTCCTGTGTGTTGCTGACCGAAGAGGACTGGGAGGCGTGCAGCCGGCCTGCAGGTAAGTGGATTTTTTTTACCCGCCCCCCCCTGCTGACCACCCCCGTTAAGCAATAGCCGCCACTGATCCTGGATAGGCATCCATCTCCTCCCACCCCAATGTGGGCATGAGGTGGTACCCTGAATAGTTGTCTCCCCACTCTCTGAGAAGCCAAGGACATGTACCACATGCATCCTGAAGACTCCAGATCATTCATTACACGAGGGCCTTCCAGTGGAAGCAATTGAGTAGCCCAGCCGCTTACTGTGTGCACTTTAAATCTATTTGGGTATGATAGAGCTAGTGTTTGCACTCCAGTAGAGGGGCTTGGTTTGGAAAAACAATGAGGACTGTATCTACCTTGCAGGCCTGTGTCTGCAAGATAACTGTGCATAGGAGAAGTTTTGTCTGAGACCCGGGAGAGGAGGGAAGGGGGGGGTACTCATGTGAGGGGGCTGCTAAAAGAAGGCAGACTCTGCTTTTTTGTACAGTGCACTTGCAGCCTTCAACTTATTTGACACACTGCTGCTTTTCCTTTTTCCAGCCGCCTTGGCCTCTGATAAACTAGATATTTTTCAGCCTATCTAGCTGAGTGTTGTTTAGGAGTGAATGCATGGGGGGGCATTCACAAGACCTTAGTCATGCCTTCAGAACCTTCCCCATCAGGCCACTGATGTCCTGCTTAACACTATATCTCATGAGTCCAGCTCAGGCAGGTAAAGAGCAACATGTTAACGGCATCTTCCTGTGATGTCTTCCCAATTTGAGTCTGTTACAGCTGTGAAAGGCCTGGGATAGGACCTTGCCCAATTTCTCCTATGCTACTACATCCCTTGCCTAACCCTTGTTCAAAACTGAATAATCCTCCCATGCCTATTCTGACAGATTCTATATCTGGTGCTCAACACCTCCACCTCCACACAGTGTTTCCTAAATAGCTTAATTATAACACCAAGGATTGGGCCATCAACACACCTGGGTGGTCTTCATATAATACTCCTTGGTGGCTTAGCAGTGCATCATTTGATAATCGGACATGTTTATAGGCTTAATCCTCCAGCACCAAAGCAACTTCAGGCTATACAGATTTCGCATAGCAGTTACGTTCCAGGTTCTACAAACCTCACAGGTGCCAGCAGATCCAACTGTTAACAGCATAGAAAGCATGGGTTGGAACCAGAGTGAGTGCTGATGTAAGCATGTTGGGTGGCTGACCCGTGGTGAAGAGAGTCAAACATTGTTGCAAATGTCTCTCTGGGTGAATATCTAGTGTGGTTAGTAGGTGAGTTGTATTATGAGGTATGAGATTAATGTTACGAGGGATGTTGCGAAATATTCGAAGTGAGGTTTGTGGGTGAGTACGATGGGTTATTTGTGTTGTGAGGAGCTGAGTGATTTGACAGTGTGGCAGTTGAGTGAAAAGTTGTGCATATGAGTGGTTGATGCTGCAGAAGAGTTGTGGGTGGCTAATTGCATAGTAAGCAAGTGGTGTTGAATGGTAATTTTGTGAGATGATAGGTTTATGTTTGTGTATGATAGAGTGAGCAGTGCAGTGACAGGCATGATAAGCAAATGTGATGAAATTGAGTCTGTGTACGTATGAAGTTGAGGACTTAGTGGTGAGTGAATAACAATATAAATGGCCCAGGTGGCTGTGCAGAGCTAATGCATGAAAGTCTGGTTTTCAATCAATGTGGAGAATTAGTAAGTGGTGTTAAGAGTGGCCATGCAGAGCCCAAAGCAGGCTGCTCTGGTGCCTCCACCCTGGTCTCAAGAGCACAGTCTAATACTCAAAAATGAAACAATCAGAAGCAGTGCCTCTGAGACTTAACGGACACCACGGTGCATCAGTCATGTCTTAGAACTCGATTCTCCTCCAGGCCAAACTAATAATGACAAACTAGATGGAATGAGACATTGAAAGAAGAACACTGTTAACCACAAAGTAAAGAAATGTGGAAAAGCGAATTAGCAGGTGCTTTGGGTAAATTTGCCCATAGTCCTCGCTCAGCCAACCTGTCTTATGACCACAAACCTTTAAAAGTATTTAGTCCTTCTTCCATTACCTCCTACTCCTGGCTTCTCTGTCAGAACCCTGACTAAATGACAGAAGCTTCCCTCCCTATACAGGCAGTGTCATCTTAAGGATTTTGGGGCCCTT
The DNA here is from genome assembly GCA_963921515.1 of Calotriton arnoldi. Classification (NCBI taxonomy): domain Eukaryota; kingdom Metazoa; phylum Chordata; class Amphibia; order Caudata; family Salamandridae; genus Calotriton; species Calotriton arnoldi. The sequence continues at coordinate 296,177 of CAWUFW010015836.1, read as the reverse complement.
GTTTGGAACAACTTTGAATTTTATTAGCCATTTTTTTCTAATTAAAGATCTATGTTGCATAACAATATTGAATCATATTACTAATGCCTGGAGCACAAAGACATTTAGAAAGAGAATGTAGTCATATATGGTTAAAAGCTAAAAATATATATTTATTCATAATATCAGTAAAAACATTGATTTCTGACAATGTCACAATTACGCTTGAAGCTTTGACATTCAATAAGACATGGTGAACATGGGCCTTCAAGGTTGCTATTTAACCACAAGATGTAGGCAGTGTAGATGAAATAATACATTTAGATGAGAACAGCCCAGCCAACAAGTGTTTCGTCTAAAAAGACTTCCTCAGGGCTCTGGTTATATAAAACATCAAAATGTACATCATATACATAAAATATTAACAAATAGTCAACCAATCCGCTGAAGGCATGCCCTTAAAAGGAAATCACAAAAGCATGCAGTGTATTTTAATAGCAAAAGGAAGAGTGATTGCTCATGTGCACCCTACTAACCCCTCCTGTAAGTTTAGATGAATATCAAGAATGTGAAAAGAACACCGAATATATGCCACTGAACAGAAAAAAGATTATGTGCAGAGTGAGGTACCACTGCAAGAGAAAAGAAGGACAAGAATGCAGTCCTAATCATTATATAGACCAAGAAATAATACCACCCCAAGTGAAGCAAAAGAAAAGGATAATGAATAGAATGAAGAAAGAATTTACCCATTGGCGTGCACATTGATATATATTCCAAGTGCTAGCAAACCTTGGTGTTACATGCCCTCCTGCCCCTCCCACCTCACAGTTAGCTATTTCTAACTCACCATGTTCCTCTGCTCACAGCACCACCTTGCCTCGCCCCAAGATCCTCTCCTCCAGTCCTAACCACAATTCCGACCAGCTCCCCCCGGCCTCTATGGGTCCTCATCCTCCCGACCCCTCCTCCCCCATCTTAACCAGTCCTCCCTGTTATCAGCTCCATTCCCCTGAACCCCTTTCGTCGGGACTCATTCTTTCCACACCTGATAGTCTCTCCCCCGCCCCCACGAGCTTTGTTCCGCTGCAGGGCACACCGATCATACCCTCCCATCCTCTTTCTCTCACCTCGCTGGAGGCCCGACTGAACGAGATCACACTCTGCCTCCAACAACTTAAGGCTGAGGTACGCAGCGTTCTGCATATCACTAAGGAACTGTCAGCTAACGCTAGATTCAGTCACCCCATTCCGTACAAGCAACAACGCCGCCCACCCCCAACTAAGGGGTCCACCCTGCTACCTTCTCCCGACTATTCAAGGCGGTCTCCATCCCACCTCCCCCACACACACAACTGGGCCTCTGCCCTGCACCCTAATGACCCCTCTCGCCCGTCCAGATGTAGACCTGCATTGTCTGATATGGATATTCAGTCTCTCCTGCCCTCTTACGGCATGGGTCACCCCTCCTCAGCATCAATCGAGCAACAAATTGAGCCCATCCTCTCCGATCCCTTCAGGGAAACAAGGTCAAACACCAGATCTCTAAACGAGAACAACCTCACGAGAATAGCCACCACTCTATTTACACCATCAGACACCAACATAAATCTCAAATGCGTGGTCCTTAACTGCCGGTCAGCTGTTAAACATGCAGCAGACATTGCCGACCTCCTCCTTGACCAGGATCCCGACCTTGTTATGCTTACCGAAACCTGGCTAAATGACGCTGCTGCTCCCATCCTCGACCTCCTATTGCCTCCCAATTTTGATATCATCAGGTTGGACAGAACTACTGGCCAAGGGGGAGGCATTGCATGCTTACATCGTAGCAATCTATCGGTGAAGGTACGACATGCCGACCCACTGCCATCATGTGAATACCTGTGTATTGAAGTATCTGGTCAAAATAAGCACTCATGCAAATTGCACACGTTTTACCACCCCCTCGTGACAACCTTCCCTTCATTGAGCAGCTCATGGACATCATTGCGGACAATGCGGATTTCCATGGCACTCAGATCTTCTTGGGAGATTTCAATCTCCATTGGAACGATGGAAATGATGTGGGGGTCAATAGCCTCAAATCCTTCCTTTCTGACCTCAACCTAATTCAACTCTGTGACAGTCCGACTCACATAAAAGGAGCTACCTTAGATCTTGTCATTGCCAAACCCAACTCCATCCTTCTGGAGTCTATCCTCCCTTGTGACTGGACAGATCACTTCTGCATCACCTTCCTCGCCCTGACTTCGAGAAGAGCAAGTGGAGCCCAGACTAAGAACACAAAACAGATGAAAAGATGTCTACGGAACATCAATTCACAAGATCTGACCGACCTCTGCGATAACATCATGCCCCCGCCCTCAAACATGTCCGACGTCCATGACCTTACGGACCATTATAACAATGCTGTGCTTAATATTCTAGACTCGGTTGCACCGGTACAGCTTAAAAGACAGTCCGCCAAAACCTCCAAACCTTGGTTCAATGAGAGTCTTAATTCCGAAAGAAGAAACTTAAGACTGGCAGAAAGGCGGTGGCGATCCCATCCCTCCCTCGAACACCTCCACCAATTGAGATCCCGGAGGTGCTTATACAACAAACACATCAGGTGCTCAAAGGCTACCTTCCTCAGAACTCAACTTGACCAAGCAAAAAACGGCCCAAAAAACTGTTCGAAATCATCAAGGCTCAAACTAATAGTCATACCAACCTCCCACCACTGGTCCAAGGATCGCTGCCGAGTTGTGAACAGTTTGCGGATTTCTTCTCGGAGAAGTCCTTGAAGATTGAATCTGACTTAGGCGCCGCCCTTGAGCTACTGTCGAGCAGTCCTCAGACCTCCCTCCGTCACCCGAGTGCTGATACACTCCCGGCGCTCCCCTACCTCCCCAAAAACAATGCTTCCTGGCGTTCTTTCCAAACGGTTGATGAACTCACTATACGCAAAATGCTGTTGTCTTTGAAACCTTCTAATCATTACAACGACCCTCTACCTGCGAACCTGTTCCCGGAAGTCAGATCCTCCCTTCTAACACTCTGGACTAGGATCGTAAATGCTTCTCTTAGTCAAGGTGATATTCCTGATTGCCTTAAAGCGGGCCAAGTTACCCCGATTTTAAAGAAATCTTCCTTGGATCCCACGGATCTTCATAACTTTCGCCCAATTTCCAACATCCCCACCTTGGCAAAGCTCCTGGAGAAATGTGTGCTCGCCCCAACTCTGTAACCACATCGATCATTTCCACCTCCTGGACCATTGTCAATCTGGTTTCCGCGCGGGCCATAGTACAGAGTCAGCGTTGACGCACATTGTAGATGATGCACTTAGAATGTTGGACCATAATGAGGCCTGCCTTTTGATCCTTCTCGACCTGTCGTCAGCCTTTGATACGGTCAAACACGATAACCTAACTGACCTCCTAGAACACAGGATGGGGTTGTCTGGGCCTGTACTTAACTGGTTCTCCTCTTTCCTTCACAATAGATCACAATGCTTCAAGGTGAACCAATCCCTGTCTCACCAGGCTCCGGTTACTCTTGGAGTTCCACAAGGGTCAGCACTGTCTCCCACGCTCTTTAATTTGTTCATGGAGCCTCTGACAGAAATCTTGAAATCATCCAACATTCATTATCACATGTACGCGGACGATACTCAACTTTACCTGAAGATCGCTTCCGCCGAGGACGTTCAATCCCTCAACTTAATCCTGTTGGAAACACAATGCTGGCTGACACGCAATCACCTGAAGCTTAATGCTTTAAAAACTGAGTTCCTCCTAATCTCTCCCCAGAAAAAATCCCTGGACATGGACCAATGGCTGTCTCAGATCACTGCCTTGAAATGCAGACCTTACCTCGTGGATTCGGCATCCTCTCTGGGGATCATTTTAGACAAAAGCCTAAACATGCAGAAGCACATCAGTTCCCTCACCAAAGGAGCAAACTTCCAACTCAACATCCTCAGAAAACTCAAACACTACCTTCTTGCTCCTGACCTTAAGGTTGCAGTGCAAGCCCTAGTGATTTCAAAGCTGGACTATGGAAGTGCTACGCTGTGTGGCTTGCCCAGAGTGAAGACGGCTCCTCTTAGGGCTGCCCTCAATTCTGCTGCTAGGCTCATAACTGGCACAAAAAAAGTCAACCATATCTCTCCGGACTTGTTCGCCCTTAATTGGCTTCCTTATGAAGCCCGGATACACTTAAAAATCGCATGCATGGCACACAAAGCCATCCACTACCAGACTCCACAATACCTCGCACAGAAATTGGAGCCCTCATGTGGTTCGAGAGCCTCCAGAAGTGCCAGCACCCTACTACTCAAACCCCATAAATTCATGAAAAAAAGACCTACAATTGTGCCTTCTCTGGTTTGGCTCCAAGGATCTGGAACTCCCTCCCCCCCGAACTCAGGACAAATCCTTCCACGTTCCTCTGCAAGAAAGAAGCCAAAAGGCTCCTAATGAAGAAATTCTTACCTCAGCCTGGCCCCACCTCTTGATGCCGTGGCCTAACTGTCGATCCGTGGCCCGGCGGCCTGGTCCATTTGAATGCCCGGACTTTTCATGTCTGTGAATTTTCGCTCTGTATATTACGGCCTTGACATTTTATGACTCAGGAGAATGTTTGATCACTTTTGACTGTGAAATTTTAGCTGTGTTTACCATGTTGGACAATTAAGGGTCATGAGGATGTTCGGACACCTATGACTGTGTAATTATCACTTCGTTTATTCTCTACTGCTGTGATATTTTATGTATATGATTCCTTCTCTTTGGTTACTCTTGGTTGTTTACATGTACCCTCTTGCCACATATATTGTAAAGTGCTCCGATACCCCCGGTGGTCATGTTCGCGCTATATAAAACTTTATAAATAAATAAATAAATGCCAATGGGTAAATTATTTCTTCATTCTATTCATTATCCTTTTCCAAGGATTTGCACTTTAAATTCTGGCACAGAAACATGGAAAGTACATGCGCCCAGTGGCGTATTTGTTTACTGTGTTCTAGTAGCTATAAGTTGCCCAAGTTTTTTAAAATCAGTTGAGGTTGCTTGTTTGGCAATTGAACAAGCGACGAAATTGTGATGGGTCATACCTTAATTTTTATGTCTCACATTCGGTTGAGATCCTTTTAACATGGACAAGGACTCATCACATGACAAATAGTGGGCTGACCCATTACGAGCAGACAATACTTGCAGCACAGAACATATCAATTCAGAGATGTAATGTTGGGAATCCAGGAACATTGCTCCTGTTTCCAGACAAAACTGATGAATTATACACAAAACCAGGGCCAGACATTAAAGAGAATCCTTTACAAATGGCTGATTTGACATTGTTTGTTGATGTTTCCTGTTTAAGGGACGATTATGGAGCATTGAAAGCTGCTTATGCACAATGCTCGATTACTGAGACACTAGGGGAGTCTCTCTCACTAAATATGACGTCAGCACAAGTGGCAGAATTGGTTGATTTAATGAGAGCTTGTTGCCTATCTGAGAGTGACACTTTACACAGATAGCCTGCATGGTTTTGTTGTTGTTCATGATTATGGGAAACTGTGGTCAAAAAGGGGATATATGACATGCTCAGGAGCTCCAATAAAGAATGGTATGTACTTATTGGATTTATTAGAAGCAATTCAAAAGCCAAAAGAAATAGCTGTGGTTAAGTGTACTGCTCATAAAATGGGCAAAGATATGGTCACTATAGTAAGTAGGTATGCTGATCAAATGGCAAAATATTGTGCATTACAGGAAAAGTAAGAGGCGCAGCAAAATGAAAATGATAAATTTGGAAATAATACAATACAGGAATTGAATAATGTAACTTGTTTCTCTATAGATTAAATGCAAACTCCTTTGAGTGAATTATGTGACCTGCAGGATGATGCTCCAAAAAGAGACAGGAAAGTGGGAATAATTGGGCTAGAAAAAGAATTATCAAGATGTGTATGTCAAAACAGACCAGAAGTACATTTTGTCAAATGCTATACTACAGCCGTGTAACTATTAGCATAATCATACTCATGCAGGAAGAGATAGCTTGGTTAGGCTTTTTAAAAAGTATTGGAAAAATACTGGCTTTAGCCATGTTGCTGAGGATGTGTGTAATCGTTGTATAATGTGTCACTTAAATAGCCAGGGTAAGAAGACTGTTACTATCGTGAATCCCATTGGCAAATCAGAGGCCCATTTATGAAACTGCAGGCAGATTTTATTGAGTTGTAGCATCACAATGGTTTAAAGTACATCTCTAAATAGTTGGAGGCATATCCCTCAAGAAGTGCAGATAGGGTTACAGTTGCCAAATTGCTTTGAGGGAACTGACTACAGATAATCTACGCAGCCTTTACATCAGGCAGTGTTTCCATTGTTTCCATTGTAGTTTTTGACTACAATCCTCTGGAGTAGTAAAGAGAATGAATGGAACTATCAAGAAAAAGCTGGAGAAAGTATGTGTCTCAACTGGTTTGAAGTGACCTGATGCTCTTCCTCTTGTTTTGATGAATATGAGGAGCACACCTGACAGGAAGATGGGGTTTCTACTCATGAAGTAGTGATGGGCAGAGCCATGAAACTGGTATTCATACTAAAAGCTGAATTGGTGTCAATAACTGATGACATTGTGATAGACAGGAACCATCCATTACAACGCAGTCATTACAACGACCTACCTTTACAATGCAACTGTTACAACACAACTGCCTTTACATCGCATGCTATTACAATTCATGCCATTACAACGCATGTCACTACAATGCATGCCATTACAACGAATACCTTTACAACGCATGCCATTACAACACATTAAAAGGTAAGTAATGGAGATTTTTTTAGTATTAGTGTGGGTATGAGTTTTGGGGTACATGGGAATAGTAATTTTTACCCCTCACTATCCAACACTTTCCCTACTGTTGCACTCACTGAAGTGGGAATAGTAATTTTTCCCCCACCACTATCCAACACTTAGTAATGTTTACCCCTATACTATCAAACACTTACCCTACTGTTGCACTCACTGGAGTGGGAATAGTAATTTTACCCCTACACTATCCAACACTTACCCTACTGTTGCCCTAAAAGTAGTATACATTGTAATGGTATGCGTTGTAATGGTGTGCGTTGTAATGGAATGCGTTGCAATGGTAGTTTTTAAAAATGCATTGTAATGGCATGCGTTGTAAAAACATGCAATGTAATGGTAGTTGCGATGTAAAGACTGCGTTGTAAAAGCATGCATTGTAATTGCATGCGTTGTAACATCATATATTCGTGATGGGCTATTGCAAGGGTCTAGCTGATATGGCGAAACCTGTCTCTCATCAGGTGAATGCAACTACATGAGACTACAAGGATACACCCTGCCACAGGCTGAATGCTGGTGACTGGATCGTGATCCTTAAGAATGTTTGAAGAGGTTGCATAGATGAGAGGAGGAAAGGGCACTAGCAGGTGGTGCTAACAAAAACGATAGCAATCAAGTGTGTGGGAGTGCCTCAGTGGATCCACGCTGTTCACACGAAAAGAGTGAGAGCAGCTGAAGCACTGGATGATTCAATGATCAAGAATCACAACACACACAAGTGACTGAGAGTGTGAGTCAAAGTCAAGCTCAAGTTCGCAGTGTGTATCCAGAGGGGAGTGAAGGTACTGAAACTGGTGAAGACAGAGACAATTTGTAAGACAAACATTTGCAAAACAAAGACAAAGTGCAGATTCAACGAGGAAAAGCAAAGTTTCATGTGAGCAAGAGTTCTGATGAAGAACCTGAAACTCAAGAAGTCCACTCTCAGAGACATCAGAGTAAAGAGCTGTTGCAAAGCAAAAGATGAAAGTACGAGTAGCAGCAAGAAGAAATAGTCTCTGATCAAAGCAATGACAAGTTACAGTTGAGAATTAAAGTTAAAAAGGACCCTCTTGGAAAGAGAATGCTTTCTGTGAATAGAGAACTGGAGAAAAGACTGATCAAAAATAGAACTTGAGTTACAGCCAGAGTTCTGAAGAAACGAACTAAGACAAAATAATAACAGAAAGAGAGCAGATTGAAGCTATCATGAGGTAAATAACATACAGACAAAAACACTGCGAACCAGAAAATGAGCAAGTGAGACAATTAAATTCAGAAACTAGTGGGATTTAGTCACCAGCTATGAAAAGATCAAATAGAAAATGAGTTAGCAATCAGAAGTAAGCCTTAGCTGATTGGGTATATCTAGCTGGAGTATCAGTAAAAGACGACAAAATCCAGGAGGATTATTTCTTCTTGAAATAGTGCTGGCACAGATACGAGAGTGTGTCAGAGTCTGAAGTTGAAACAGAAGAAGAACCACCTTGAAATAGACTGAGTTAGGGAAAGAAGAAGTGCATTTTTGAGTTTTGATGATTCAGTGAAATGGAACAATTTCTTAGAGACTGAAATTTGAAAACACAAAGAAAAGACAAAGACTAAAGTTAAAGAAATATTTTCCTTATTTTTCACCTATTCTTTTTGGAATTCTGAATGAACAAAGCTTTGAAAGAAAAGAAGAAGATTTTTGTTATGAATTAGCTTTGAATTTTTGATTTTGAATTTTTATTTCTGTTTCAATGGAAATAGGGAACAGCACATGCTGTAAAATTGTAGGGATAACAATGTTACTTACAACACTGATAATATGAGTTGGACTGTTGCGCTTAACGAATCCTGTAGGATGTGTTTCAAAGCATAAAAATAAGAATGCAGATGTTGATCATAATCATGTAGCAGTCTATAAAGAACATTTAATTAGTTTAATTAGTTTAAAGGACAAAGTGTATACTAGAATGGTTAGGGAGTATGCAGAAATCATGAAAGTAGGAGAATGGTATGTATGTACTTACATTCTAAAATCAGCTGGGGGAGGGTCTATCTACACTCAACTGGGCAATTTCATATGTGCTGTCTTGTAATGTCTTAGTTATTAATAATGAAAAGATTATTTCTCCTTATTTGACTGATTTTAATGTGTCTTTCGAGAATCTGAGTATTAGAGAAGATCATAATGAAATTAAATATGGTGAGTATCTGAAAGTGATTGCACAAAACAGGTATGATACTAACATGGTAAAGGAGTATTTGTGTCTTTTGAGTGATGAAGAGCATGAATTTATTAGGGAATATAATGAAAGAGGAATAAGAATTGTAAAGAATTTAGAGGAGCAGAAGATTGCTTTAGAAGAAATTAAAGAAGAGGAAGGATTTAGATTATCTGGTTTACATCCTAGACTAAGGTTAGAGCAGGAGAGAAGCGGTGAATTGAATATAGTAAGGGGAATTTCAACAGAAAGCGACAAGATAGAATTTGTAGGGCAGAGCTTTTGTGAGAGATCTTATAAAGTTAGTGGGAATGTTTTAACAGGTGCAGAAACTATAAATGGAGGGATTTATTTTGTCTGTGGGAACTGCATATTTTAATCTACCTCAAAACCGAGAAATTGGGTGAGTTCATGTTATCTGGCTTTAGTTTTTCCTAGGGTTTATCTTGTGAATGAATTAGAAAATTAATCTGGTTTAAAGAGAGTGCGATGGATATTTGGACAAATAATACTAGATATTTTAGGGGCTATTGTTCCTTCTGTGGGAGTAGCAATTAATAATATAAAGATTAGACGCGTGTCCACTGTAGTGGATAGGCTTTCTTTGAATACTGCAGGATCTTTGAAGCTAGTGAATGAGGAAATGTTAGTAATTAGAGGGATGACTATTCAGAATCGTCTTCCTGTAAATATTCTTTGGGCAAAGTAATAAGGACTCTGCAAATTAATTACGGCAGAAAGGTGTTACACATACATACCTGATCATAGTAGAGCTAATGGTTCTTTTATTACTAATATGACTAATTTGACATCTGAGATTAAGTTATTGAAAGCACCGGGATTATGGGAGGCCATAGGAACCTGGTTTGCTAGGATTGGAAAGGTTATGGAAGAATAGGTTAATGGTTAATTAATATTGGTGGGGTGTTCTCAAGTCCATACTGACACCTGTGATAATCAAAATACCTAGTGCAATTGTTTTATTCATTTTGCTGAAATTGTTACGGTGTGTGATTAATAACAGAGCTAAGAGATATTATAGAGTCAACTCAAAAAAAGAAAACAATCTGTTCATTTGGAAATGGAAGAATGCAAGGAGAGAGTTTATCAACAATTAAACATGTTGGAAGAGAATGAACAATTACCTAGGAGGCTGAAGACATCTTTCAACTAATTGATGGCTGATTAATAAAGTTAAATGGGGTTTAGTGATTATTTAAAGATAATCAGAGGGGGTAGTTTCAAGTTTTTTACATGTGCAAATTTTGTGTGAAAAATTATTTGTGTGAATTCCTAATTTGCATTTTGCATGTACTCATAACAGTTACATTGATGATATTGCACTTTAAACGATAAAAACAATTGAGTTCAGAAGTGTTTTAAAGAATAATTTAGTTAGGTCATATTTTCAAGTGAAACACCATTTTATTAGAAATGGATTCTGTTATCTGCTCTTCTTGTTTATTCTGTCTGCTCCTGCTCATTCCCTCCTCCCAATCAGAAACCCGCTGCAACTTTTCTCTCCTCACAGTTTCCGTGCATGTGAGTGGGTATGATGTAAATGGTGTACTGTTAGAAAGCATGTATTGTGAATGAAACTTTCTTTGTGTTCCTTATGTATCAACGATTGAAGGACTTTGGCCGGAAGTCCCGAGGTGGCCTGCTTAAGGCGTGGTCTGTAAATGTGTTTACTTAGAAAATGTTTCACGTTGTATTATTGAATCTCCGGACTGCCATTGCTGAGGGAGCAAAGATTTACTTTACCTTAAGAAGTAAGTTAGTATTAAGAACTAAATGATGTGACACTGTTTATTCTGATTTGCCCAACGTGAGCTAACCATGATCATGCCATGCTGAATATGCACTTTTGCTAATTGTTATGCATTAATTGTGTATAAAAAACCCTGGTTTGAAGGATTTGGGGCTACTTCTCATTTTACTCCTGAAACTCTGGCTGATTTCTTTTAGATTTTGCCTTACATAGAATGCTGTCAGAACTCTTTATGAGTATGACATCTAAACTTAGGGAATAACTTCTACTAAAACTTTATTACTGATGCTGATTTTGTATTTCTGTAATTGAGTCTTTATGGCATTGTCTAACCATTTTCTTTAATACTTAATGAGATTTCCTGTAATAAATCCTTTAATTGATTTCTGATCCAGAACTCATTTATTGAGTGGTCCCAGTCATACATTTTTCCATATTTGTTATACTCTGCTAATTCGATGTGGATAAGTGAAGAGGGTCGGAATTCTATCTGCTAGATCAACTGGAGATGTGGTACTGAATCATTTAGGGAAATTGTGGGGTATCTAAAATTATTGGGGTTAATTTGATTATTGGGGTTCAGTGCCCAGATAGGTACCTGTAGAACCACTTTACTAGGGACTTATAAGTGAATTAGGTGTGCCAATTGGGTGTAAGACAATTTTGCCATGCTTAAAAGCGAGAGCACCAGCACTATAGCACAGGCTAGCAGTGGTAAAGTGCACAGAGTCCTAAAAGCCAACAAACCAACATTAAAAAAACATGAGGGGTGAAGGCAAAAGTGGTTTGGTGACCCTGCAAAGAGGGTCCAACACCTATATGGTATGAGCACCTGAGGGAATGCATCTTTAGTATGCTGGCAAACGGACCGTGGTCCTTAAATAAACTGAAATTCTGTGACATGTGAAATTTCTAAGGGGTTCATCGAGTCTTAAAAGCCCAGCTTTAGTGGGTCAATACAGAACAATGCTGACATGCACCATGGAGGTTATGCCAAAAAAAGCATACAGAAGGGCTTCCTATTTCCCACAACATTCAGGATGAAAACATTTTGCTGACTTTAGACAAGCTGCAAGAGTTGGTGGACAAGGCACTAGTAACTGCCTTATGAAGTCCTTCAAAAACGCTCTAATGGATACTGATGAAGAAGAGATTGAGCCAGTATCTGATAAAGGGGAACTGGTTTAGGGGGCTCAACTGTCAACCACAATTGGAAAAAAATGGATATTCCTCTAAGAGAACAATAGACTGATCCTAATGATTTTTAAAAAATCAGATGACAAAATCACTCTAGATGTTTTGTCTCTACAATGGAATGGAAAAATTCAACAAGATGGGGTTTCCCAGATTTCTAAGAAAACCCTATCCTTCAACAGACTTTGACACAGAATTCCTTGAACTGTAAAAGTCCATCCTCAGTGGCAGGTATGCCATCTCCAGCAGCCACAGAGTACCATTTACCATCTAATCCTGTTGATAACAAGGTTAGAAAATCAATGAGAGGGCTTATGCATCCTCCAGGAGCCATATTACATAAGTGCCCCCAGGGGGAAACGGGCATTTGCGCCTGCTCTGCGTGCCCCTGGGGCACTTTGGTATTACAGAAGGGGCTGCAGACACTTATGCGCCCCCTTCTGTAATACTGATTGTGCTGGCGCACATAAAGCGCCAGTGCAATCGGTATTACAAATGAGGGAATCCCTTTGCCTCAGGGCCCGTGCCATATTACAGATGCAGGTGCAGAGGCAACTAAGCTCTTAGGAGGCGCACTGACAGTGTTTCATCTAAAAGGTGGTGCTCTGTCAGTGCGCCCCCTGATGGCAGCCCTCTGGAGGAGGGAATGGGGGGGTCCCATGGACCCCCCCCCAGACATTCCCTTGCAGACGGGTGCAGTCAGTGACTGCACCCACCTGCAAGGGGATCTCTAATCCCCTTTAAAAGTGCTGGCGGGTTGCCGCCTACACTGTTAAAACACGGAGCGGCTTCATAGCAGCCACTCTGTTTTTCCCAGGAATGCGTTGCCCCCCGGGCAGTTTCGTTTGTGGCTACCCTGGGGGCAGCGCATTCCATGTAATAGGGCGCACTTTCCTGTTTGTGTCCGGCGCACTTGTTTTAAGGTGCGCCGGACGCAAACAGGGAGAGTGCGCCTTACATAATAGGGCCCAAAATTTGCCTTTCATACTACAACTAATGCTGCATATACAACACAAGTTTTGCTAAAAGACTTTCAATCCCTTTTTGATGGAGTCCAGATCAAAGATGACTGTCCTGAACTCTTGGGAATAATTAAACTAATGATTCGATTTTCTGTGCTATACCCCATTAGATCAATTATGCACACAAGTTACTTTTTCTGGGGAAATTACAGTACGTAAATTTCGAACGTTGGATGGTGGACAAAATCTCTCATCTCTCATTTACCCTTTTTGGGTCCTTAGCTATTATTCCTCAATTATATGAGTTAATAAAAAATGTGCAAAGGCAAAAACACTGTTGCAACCTTTCAGGAATCAGCCACAACATGGTCAATAACAACAGGGGTTCACTCTCAGAGAAAAATCCTGACTGGTTACTTCTGCTCAGTGGTGGCCACTAAGGCAGAGGAGCGTCGCCCCACACTGCCTTGAAGCAGTAAAAGAAAGGAAAAAATAAAATGATAATAACATAATGTTATTATCATTTTATTTTGTCCTCATGCTGCGGCAGCTTTGCCTGAGGTGGCAGGGCAGGGCTGCAGAGCAGGGGAGGAGTGGTAGAACCCTCTTAAGTGTGCAATGACTGGCCGGCCCTATCGGGCCAACCAAAACAGTCATGCACACTTTCCCTTTTCTCCATGCAGGCTGCATCACAGCCTGCATGGAGAGCCTGCCCAGACCCCCCCGTCCCTGGCTGTGCACCGAATCACGGCGCTCAGACCAATCACAGCTCTGCATTGCAGCGTTGTGATTGGTCAGGGGAGCCTGGCTGTGCCTCCTGTTCCTGGAGTCTGACGCAGGAGAGCAGGAGCAGAGATGCGGGACCCGGCAGCAAGGTGTTTTTAAAAAAAAATTATTTTGTTACATTGTGACCCGCGCCCCATCATCCCCCCCCCCACCCCTCTGCGCCCACGAGCCGTGCCGGACACCACTGCTTCCGCTGTGTCACCCAAAGCCTGACTATGCGGAGGGAACATATATTCCAGTGAGAGGTCAATTACTTCATTTAAAAGAGTATTGGAAAGCTCAAATTCAAGATGAATTGGTTTTACAGATACTTTTTGAAAACTACCAACCATAATTAAATAATTCTCCTCAAACCATGTGATTTTTGTTATACTTCTCTGCCGAAAGATCATTGTTGAGAGGCTCTGCAGGCAGAACTAAAGCTGCTTCTTCAGCAGAAGGTGATTACAAAAGTGCCTTAAAGGCAAAAGGTACATACATATACTCAAATCTACTTCTGAGAAGAAAACCTTCAACGAAAATAAGCCAAATTTGGGCCAGAAAGGAGTAAATCGTTTTCTAGTTTTCAACAACATTTAAAATGGTGTCATTACACTCATTCATAGTAGCCCCATTAGAATTTGTACCTTTCTATATTAAGCAAGGCTAACATCAGGACCAAGTAAACCCTCCATGTGTGAGAAAGGACTTGCACTGCAAAAATACCTAGGCAGATGAAGCCCCCTATTACAAATAGTGGATATCCGCACAGGGTAAGTGATCGATTTAGCAATGACATATTAAGGATTTGTGGGGCACTGGGCAATATATTTTTCAGGGTTCCCTGTTTGTTACAACTTTACATGTATTACCCCTGTTCAGTTCTTTCAAGCCCTCATGATGTCAAACAATACTGAATTATGAGTTGAATCTTAAGAAAGGGGTATGCACAAAATAAGCTGAAATCTCAAGCTGCCTGCTGTCCACCAGCCAAATAGTACCAAAATGAAGCTTGAACAGGCCTTGATAAAACCATTTCTTTTTATACTAGCAACAACATTTTATGTTGAGAGTCTACTTTAACCAGCTTGTTACTTTCATTGTCCAAAAATCATGCTAAGGGTGACTTGTTTGATAATTACGGGACTAGTGCATTATATTAAAGTAAGGCACACACACACATAGGGGCCGATTCCGATCTCGGTCGGAGGCGCACCCAATACCATTCGGTCGGGAAAAAAGCCATGCGAAAGCCTGTTTCCCGACCGATCCGTACAGCACACCGAACGAGTAAGTACGATGCGCACAACAGCACAGAATCCGGCTGAGCCGTACTCACCCAAACCAGGTCCTGTTCTCCGACCGAGGCGAATCCGGAAACGCTGAATCGAGTCGCACGGAAGGGAAAATGCAGCTCCGTCCGGCCGAACAAGTACGATGCGCTTCCCGTACGCGCCGAACCCGTCGCTACGCACGGCACATCAAAGCATCCGGGAGAGGCGCACATAAGCTCCGATTCGCGCCACAACACGATCCACGGCTACGAGACGAACACGCCAGCGACGAGGACGACGCGAAGCAACGAGAAGGACGAACGACACGAACCAACCATGAATCCCTTCGTCCCGATCATACCAATATACTACATTTACTACCGGAACAGGCACGGACGCGTACGGCGCAGAAGGTAAGTCAGTCACCAACCACAAAACACATACAACACGTACACGACACATCACACACACACAGAGGGATGCAGAATATACTTACACCAGCAACAGCAGCACCATAGGGGCGGGATGCCCATCACCAATGCCACATATGCACACAGGGGCCTGAATGCGCACCACCACCCCTACCCAGGGGGGGCAGGATGCCTACCACTACTACCACCCTCACCCAGGGGGGCTGGATGCCTACCACCACTACCACCCTCACCCAGGGGGGCTGGATGCCTACCACCACTACCACCCTGAGCCAGGGGGCTGGATGCCTACCACTACTACCACCCTTAGCCAGGGGGGCTGGATGCCCACCACCACCCTTAGCCAGGGGGGCTGGATGCCTACCACTACTACCACCCTGAGCCAGGGGGCTGGATGCCTACCACTACTACCACCCTCACCCAGGGGGGCTGGATGCCTACCACCACTACCACCCTGAGCCAGGGGGCTGGATGCCTACCACTACTACCACCCTTAGCCAGGGGGCTGGATGCCCACCACCACCCTTAGCCAGGGGGCTGGATGCCTACCACTACTACCACCCTGAGCCAGGGGGCTGGATGCCTACCACTACTACCACCCTGAGCCAGGGGGGCTGGATGCCTACCACTACTACCACCCTTAGCCAGGGGGCTGGATGCCTACCACTACTACCACCCTGAGCCAGGGGGGCTGGATGCCTACCACTACTACCACCCTTAGCCAGGGGGGCTGGATGCCCACCACCACCCTTAGCCAGGGGGGCTGGATGCCTACCACTACTACCACCCTGAGCCAGGGGGGCTGGATGCCTACCACTACTACCACCCTTAGCCAGGGGGGCTGGATGCCTACCACTACTACCACCCTTAGCCAGGGGGCTGGATGCCTACCACTACTACCACCCTGAGCCAGGGGGCTGGATGCCTACCACTACTACCACCCTGAGCCAGGGGGGCTGGATGCCTACCACTACTACCACCCTCACCCAGGGGGGCTGGATGCCTACCACTACTACCACCCTTAGCCAGGGGGCTGGATGCCTACCACTACTACCACCCTGAGCCAGGGGGCTGGATGCCCACCACCACCCTTAGCCAGGGGGCTGGATGCCTACCACTACTACCACCCTGAGCCAGGGGGCTGGATGCCTACCACTACTACCACCCTGAGCCAGGGGGGCTGGATGCCTACCACTACCACCACCCTTAGCCAGGGGGCTGGATGCCTACCATGACTACCACCCTGAGCCAGGGGGGCTGGATGCCTACCACTACTACCACCCTGAGCCAGGGGGCTGGATGCCTACCACTACTACCACACTGAGCCAGGGGGCTGGATGCCTACCACTACTACCACCCTTAGCCAGGGGGCTGGATGCCTACCACTACTACCACCCTGAGCCAGGGGGCTGGATGCCTACCACTACTACCACCCTTAGCCAGGGGGGCTGGATGCCCACCACCACCCTTAGCCAGGGGGCTGGATGCCTACCACTACTACCACCCTGAGCCAGGGGGCTGGATGCCTACCACTAATACCACCCTTAGCCAGGGGGCTGGATGCCTACCACTACTACCACCCTGAGCCAGGGGGGCTGGATGCCTACCACTACTACCACCCTGAGCCAGGGGGCTGGATGCCTACCACTACTACCACCCTTAGCCAGGGGGCTGGATGCCTACCACTACTACCACCCTGAGCCAGGGGGCTGGATGCCTACCACTACTACCACCCTGAGCCAGGGGGGCTGGATGCCTACCACTACTACCACCCTTAGCCAGGGGGCTGGATGCCCACCACCACCCTGAGCCAGGGGGGGCTGGATGCCTACCACTACTACCACCCTGAGCCAGGGGGGGCTGGATGCCTACCACTACTACCGCCCTGAGCCAGGGGGCGCTGGATGCCTACCACTCCTACCACCCTGAGCCAGGGGGCTGGATGCCTACCACTACTACCACCCTTAGCCAGGGGGCTGGATGCCTACCACTACTACCACCCCCACTCATAGGATGGACAATGCATGACACAACCAGCACACCACAACCTAGGGAATGCAAGAAAAAGACATCCCCCAACACCATGACAAGCGTGTGTAGACTGTGTCAAATGCCTACAACACCGAACATGACTTTGAACATACAATGTGACCCCCTAGCACATGTGCCACACATATATGTGTGTGGCACCCACAATGCAAGCAGGCCATGACCATTGTGGCAATGGGGTCCAAACCCCCATCATCACAGTGAGCAAAATGTAAGTGTGGGGTCCATAGCTGAAGCACATTTTGAACATTGTGGCAATGGGGTCTAAACCCCCATCATCACAGTGAGCAAAATGTAAGTGTGGGGTCCATAGCTGAAGCACATTTTGAACATTGTGGCAATGGGGTCTAAACCCCCATCATCACAGTGACCAAAATGTAAGTGTGGGGTCCATAGCTGAAGCACATTTTGAACATTGTGGCAATGGGGTCTAAGCCCCCATCATCACAGTGAGCAAAATGTAAGTGTGGGGTCCATAGCTGAAGCACATTTTGAACATTGTGGCAATGGGGTCTAAACCCCCATCATCACAGTGACAAAATGTAAGTGTGGGGTCCATAGCTGAAGCA
Organism: Calotriton arnoldi; assembly: GCA_963921515.1. Lineage (NCBI taxonomy): Eukaryota > Metazoa > Chordata > Amphibia > Caudata > Salamandridae > Calotriton > Calotriton arnoldi. The sequence continues at coordinate 278,115 of CAWUFW010015836.1, read as the reverse complement.
CATTTTGAACATTGTGGCAATGGGGTCTAAACCCCCATCATCACAGTGAGCAAAATGTAAGTGTGGGGTCCATAGCTGATGCACATTTTGAACATTGTGGCAATGGGGTCTAAACCCCCATCATCACAGTGACCAAAAGGTAAGTGTTGACAAAGAAAGAGCTGCAACTGCCAAACTGCATGGATGATTCCTGGTCACAGAACAAAAACACATCAGTGGCAAAGTAGTGTATGTGTCCCATTGCAACAAAAATTGGGTGAGCCAAATACTGCAGTGCAAATAAGACATACCTTTGGCCATGTGCAGACAAACAACACCCATGGGGGCTGACACTGTCAACATTCATCAATGACACAATGACAGAAGTGACCATCAGAATGCAGACCCACATATTTGCACCAATGGGCACACAAATGCAGATACCCTGTGGAGACTGCAGATGTGAGGTGAACAGATACCATACCATGGCAGCAATGGGACACACAAACCATGATCATTGTGCTGACCGATGACCTAGGAGTCCCAGGGACAGCAGGGGAAACCCACCAAACTACATACAGCCAATGGCACACCCAAGATATGCCAATGCAGTGGTGCAGATGCACAAACACAAACAGGCAGACCCACACTGCACATCATACACAACAGGTGAGGGGGGTGCCAGTATCCCCAGGCAACCACACAACACATGAGGAGACCTGAATACCAATCATACAGATGTGCATACAGTGCCACACAAAGGTAACTCATGGATCCAAATCCCCTATGTGGGCAAGCAGGCATTGTCAGATGAGAGGGAGCACAAATCACACATGTCACACAGGCACGTAGGAACAGCAACTGACACAGCAAGACACAGACACACCACAGCACCACCCCCAGGGCCCCCACAATGTGGTGACCCTGGGCTGCATTACAATCCCACTGTGATGACAAAGCTAAATGTGGTTCACACTGTGAACCACAGTCATGTGTCCTGAGCAACAAACTACCATCACACCTACACAAGCACAAATCAATCAGCATGGCCAGTAAGCCAAGGCCAACATGGAGGCAGGGGCCTAGCCGGGCAACAACTCTCATCTGCACACACTAAACACCACACCCCTCGACCTCCAACAATGTGCAGCAGTGAAGTACACATGCACTGGTGACATTGCACATGCACCCATGACTATTCCAGGGTGGTGGGTGGGAGCCAAGGTGCAGAAACACATGACACATGGCCACTCAACAAGACTCCTGAATGTCTGACACACTGCACACTACGCTGTACATGGACATGACGGCAATACCACACCAACCAATGGGATCCCAGCCACAGTCACACACCAATGAAGAAGCCAAGGTCACCCACAAAGAACACACATAGACAACAACCACCATTGCAGCCTGGACCCTGAGGAGTGCCAGCAGTCACACACACAACGTGTCACAATCACTGAAAGATAACACAAACTGGAAATCACATGACAGGGGCAAACAACAAGTGCCAAGGGGAAACCTGACTGTGACCCATCTGCGCCTGCACACAAACTCAGCCCTGACAGCAAACACACCTATGGGTGACACCCTGATGACCAGTAATGTGCCATGCACCCACATCACAGAGAACCCAGGGAGAAGACTTTGGGGGAACATAGGTCAACTCAGCAAGCATCACAAACAGGTACAACACTAGGGATCACAGCATGCACAGCTAAACGGAAGTGAACACACAGACATGCACATACAACACACACCTTGGGCGCAGGCAATGTCACAGGTGTACACACTGCCATGAGGGGACTCCACTCCTGTGTGAGGAAAGCTGTGCCATGTGTTGCCTCAGTAGGGCCCCATCATGTCAGCTGAGCACTTGGTCACACAATCAACAATTAGCACCAAATGAGGGCTCCCGGCACATCAGCCTGGTCATGGAAGTGCCAACGGAATCATCAGCACAGATCCAACACACTTGTATAGCAATGTTGCACTGACTACACAGATGAGTCCTTCCCCATTGATGCCCAAACCTGCATGTCCAGTGGAGATGGCCACACGGTCAGGGAAGTAGACGAATTGAACAATGGCAGGCACAACAGATGTGCAGGGGTGGAAACCACAGATGTGAAATAGCTAATCTAAGTAGGAAATCCCATTGCCAAATACTGAACACATGACACCCTCAGATGCTGCTATGGATGACATGGATACACCACAGGATAGGACACATTCCCCCTGGACCACATGGGTTCCTGCACAGTAACACTTCATTATCATGAGACCAAATATCACCATCACTGCAGCAAGGGCATGGTTAGCATCATCAACAACATGTACATCAGAAGCATAAGCACTAGAGAACAGAAAGTTGCTTTATTCAGCATATGTGTGGAATGAAAACAAAGTCCAGAAAAACACAAAGGCCAATGGCCAGTCCATTGTCAAAGTCCAAACTTGGTGACAGTGGCAGATGTCACCCTACGCATGCCTGCACAAAACCAGGGACAATCCACTAGGAGGGGCAACCGGGGGGCAGGCCAGGCACCGCAGGGACAGGATCAGGGCTCACCAGGAGGAAGCAGGGAAGGGGTGGTGGGTGCTGGAGAGCCACTGACAACTGCAGTGGAGGTGTCTGACATGGTGTGTGCCGGCACAACTGGGGGCATGACTCAGATGTTGTGGGTGCCGGCACGACTGCAGTGGACCCTGCAGATGGAGTGGACAGGTCCGCCACTGCAGTGCCCAAGTCAGACAGGGTGGTAGTGGACTCCACTGCAGTGCCTACCACCAGGGGAGGAGAATGGGGAACAGGCAAGGTGGGCTGGACAGAGGGGGAGGACACCCTCACCACATCAGTGGCACAGACAAGCGCAGCGGGGGGTGTGGTGCTGGGAGAGCAAGTGGCAGGGGGAGAAGGCCGGATCCTCTTGGGGATGGTATATCTGTGGGTGGGGGAACCTGGGGCAGGGTGTGGTGGGGGCACCTGTGGAGTGGGGGCCTGAGGGATGGAGGAAGGAGACCTGGTGCCTGAGCTGCAGGGCGGCGGCGGGTTCTTGCTCTTACGACTCCGGGGGACTTGCGGGTGGGGGCCTCAGTCTGTCTGCGCCTGGGGGAGGGTGTCCGGGGGCGAGGGGCACTCTGCTCCGTGTGGGTGGGCTTCCTCTTCCCCCTGGATGCTGGAGCAGCTGGATCGGAGGGGAAGAGGCCGAGGTCACTGAGGAAGAGGCGCTGGGTCTTTGGGGTTGCAGGTGAGGCAAGGGAGGGTGTTTTGGAGGGAGAGGCAACTGAGGACTGCGCAGTGCTCGTGGATGCGTGTGTGTGTACCAGGGCCCCATCCCCTGTGAGTCTGGTTTCAGTCCCCTGACTGTGCGTGCGTGTGCGTTTTGTTTGTGGCGTATGTGTCTGTGTGCTGGATGTGTGTGTTCTGGTGTGTGCCTGTGCCGGTGTGTGTGTGCTTGGGACGGGTAAGGTGCTGGGGAGTGTGGATGGAGCAGAGGCAGGAGGGGTGAGGGACTGTCTGAGGAGGGACACTGCTGCCGTCAGGGAGGAGTCCATGGACCTATTGCCCCTCTGTAGGTCAGACATGCCCGATGAGATGCCCTCCATGAACGACACCAGCTGAGTCAACAGAGCGGTGTGCGCATGGAGGACACTCAGCATGGCTGTCTGCCCTACATGGAGCTGGCGAAGGAGGTACACAGACTCCTCACTCAGGGCAGCAGGGGACACAGGGGCAGGGGGTGCGGTGCCTGGCCCAAAGGAGACACGCTCCCGAACATGGGAGCCTCCACGGACCTGGGGAATGGGAGCCGATGGGAGGGCGGTGGTGGTGCTGGTGGTGGCGGGGACAGCAACACTAGCTGGGGTGTGGTGGCTGCTGACACCCGCCTCCATAAGGGAGTCATCCTCCGAGTTGCTCTGGTCCTCAGCTGAGGTGGATGGTGCTGAGGACTCCTCGGTGTGGCTCCCCTCGCCCTCCGTGCCACTGGGTCCCTCCGACCACTCCACGGCTGCTGACCCAGTCTGGCTCTCCGGCTCCTCCTGGTCCGTGGAGCTGTCCCCTTCCGTGGCCGTGGATGTATCTGCAAACAATGGGGAAACAGACAGACATCAGTCACCTGCACCAAACGCACACACCACTGTGAGCACAGCACATTACAGAGCAAGCCCTGGCATCATTAGTTGTACATTGCTAAAAGTGCCCTAACTGAACAGGAGCAGCCAATTGTCAGTCTGATGCCAACCATGGCACTCACATCCCACATGGCCTTGCACCCATCTGTCTGGTGTCTGTTGGATTGCAACACCCCAGTGTGGACACATGCACCAACTATACAGTAGTTGGACAGTGCAGAGGACACGGTGTAGCATGTGGACATGCACACATCACAGCTCTTGCCACTGAGTCAGTACAGGTTTCCGGATGAAAGGGATGCCCAGAGTCAAATAGGAAATGCATGTGATGCATACCAGTGACAGACACCATGATGCACCCATGTCCTGATAGCCATCGCCACAATGGTGTGCATGTAGCACATGTCACTCCCCTGCAGGATCACCAATAAGTAGACACATGCCATGGCGGAGGCATGACTGCTAAGTCATACATCACTGTCTCAGTGATGTATGACTTGGCAGCCAGACAACAACTTTCTGCACTGTGTCACAATAGTAGGTCATGGGGAATGCAAATCCTGGAGCTGCACAAGTGCACATGTACATCCCCCTCACAACACATCATCTTAACCCTCATCTGTCCAGGTCATACCTATTGGACATATGGGAGACCTGTGACACTACCCTCTGAACCTGAGCCCCTCACAATCTGCTGTGAATGGGGAACAGCTGCCTGAACTTCACATTCGCATACCCCAGTCTGCACGGGCAGCTGATCAAACACCTATGTGACACACAAGTATCGTCTCCTATGGTCACATCTCCAGTGGCATGCTGAGCCCCTACCAAGAAACACCCCAGCAGTCCTGGCAACTAATGCAGAGCACACTGACACAGAGGCAGACACCTGAGGGGTCAAATCACTGCGCACAATGTGTCAGCTGATACACGGGAGTGGGAGTACAGAGTGCATTGCATGGCCTGGAGTAGGCATGACTGTCCTGCCCCACATGAATGAGGGATGAGCCCTGGAAAGTGGATAGCTGGCTATGTATGTGTGACACACGTAATCTGCACACTCCTGGGGCCCAAACATTGTTCCCACCCGCTGCATGGGCGTGTGCCACATACCCCAGGCACATGTGGTGGCTCAGCTCAGCAAGTGGACCGCATATCAAAGCAACACGCAGATTACATGTCCGAACACAGGCGTTGTGTGAACAATGGACCCACCCATGATGCCCACAACAGAGTTAGGGAAACAGATGCTGTCCCCCACCTTTAGTGAAGCAAACTGCAAGGACACAGTCCCAAGTGACACAATTCCCTGAATGTAAGGGCCACACCTGGGTATCAGATGAGGAGTGGGCAGTGCACAATAGAGGGACATGGCTCCTGGACAACATGACTGCTGCACTGTGGCAGTTGAACCAGGCCAGAGGAGGGCACAAAGCATGTAATACAGAGTAAACAGTGCAGTCTTTGACTCACCCCCTCCTTGCTGCTGTCTGGCCTTCAGCTGCCCATCCAGGTCTGGAAACACCACCGCCAGGATCTGGAGCATGTGGGGGTCAGGGTCCGTGTTCCGCCCCTCCTGCGAGGAGGCGACAGCTTCAGCTGGACCCGTGCAATCCTCCGGGTCCAGCCCCGAAGGTCCTGCCACCTCTTCTGGCAGTTGCGGATCCGGCGCTTGTAGACCCCCACGGACCGGACAGCCCGGACGATGTCCTTCCAGATCTCCTGCTTCTGATGGGCATTAACCTGTCAGGATGACAAAGTGAAAAGGCCATTACTACACATGCAACATATCCGTGCATGACACAGTTGTATATACATGTCTCAATCACAGGGGCACATGATGTACACAGGCAGTGCAAAGGCGCCCATGTACAGTTTGCCAGACGTCACTACATGGTATCATTGCATGGGAAGTAAAACCTTGTTCAAATGCACTGTCACTGAACCATACCTGTCCAGTGCATGTCACTACACACTATGGGGGGTGACAACTACTCAGTGAGCCTGCTAGCCAGTGGCGTGCAGACTTTCAGCCTTGCTAGTCAGACAATATGCACATTCAGAAAGGCAGTGCACAGAACACTCACCTGCTCCCCTGGTGTCCCATACAGCTTGCTGTACTGTGGAAGTAGGCTGTCCAGCAGGGCCTGGTTCTCCTCAAGGCTGAAGGCTGGGGCTCTCTCCACAGTACGTGCCATTGCAGGGTCCAGAGGGGCAGAGACAGCAGCAGTGCAGTGGCAGATGTCGTCCTGGAGCATGTAGTGCAGGCAAGTGAGCTCTCAGGGGAACAGCCAGCAATATATATGTGCTGGAGAGGCAGATACTGTCCCTTGTGTCCAAAGTGATAGGTCCAAGTCGTTTGCATCTTCTGAATCTGGCCAATCCATGGAATAGCAGCACCAATACACGCCCACAGCATCCTTCAAATCTTCAACTTCATGACATACATGATTTTGCAACATTGTTGTGGGTGATCAACTGAATTTCCAGCAACCGACTCGTTCGAAATTCGAAAACGCGTCCGTTGCCAGGCAAGGCCATTGTCAATGGGTGCGCACCAATCGGTCCATTGCTGATCAACGCGTACAGGGGTACAACGCGTACCCGCACACATTGAATGGAATGGGCCGCTCGGGGGCACCGATCGGTCCATTGCAGTACAACGCGTACAGGGGTACAACGTGTACCCGCACACATTGAATGCAATGGGCCGGCCGGGGGCACCGATCGGTCCATTGCAGTACAACGCGTACAGGGGTACAACGCTGCACCCGCACACATTGAATGCAATGGGCCGGCCGGGGCACCGATCGGTCCATTGCAGTACAACGCGTACAGGGGTACAACGCTGCACTCGCACACATTGAATGCAATGGGCCGGCCGGGGGCACCGATCGGTCCATTGCTGATCAACGCTACAGGGGTACAACGCGTACCCGCACACATTGAATGCAATGGGCCAGCCAGGGGCACCGATCGGTCCATTGCTGATCAACACGCACAGGGGTACAACGCGCACCCGCACACATTGAATGCAATGGGCCGGCCGGGGCACCGATCGGTCCATTGCTGATCAACGCATCACTGTACAAGTGACTGGCATATGTCACCATGCCTGTCTCAGATGGACATATGCCAGCCACAGATAGCTCCCAGGGAGTGAGGGGCACACCTACATCACGACAGCCTGTCCAAACTTTATCATAAGGCATGTAAGGCTGCATTTCCTATTGTGTGTATGTTGGTGTACATGTTGTCCTGTGGGTGTCACCTGTGGGCAGCCACCGCCAGGCTGTGCACGTGTTCATGGGGACAGGATCCTGGGTGTTACGTGTACATGACCACTGTGATGTGCAACTGTTCAGATCTGTGCATGTGCCATGGTCACATTTCACGGTGGTGTATGTGTATGTCATGTCACATACCCCGTGAGTCCCATGTGGGACGGTATGTTTGAGCCAGGGTGTCCCATTGGCACAATAGTGATGGTCCTCCACAGTCTGTGTGCATGTAGTGTTTACAATGTCTCTGATTTCATGTGCACAATGGGAGACAGTCTCCACATCCACGTTGTGTGTGCATGGACTTTGATGTTGTGCGTGTGTGTGTCACAGACGTCCATGTCTGTCCTGCCGTGGCAAGTGGGACCACTACCTGTGGGGGTCATGGTTGTTTTGCTGTGGTGTATACATGATACTCCATGTAATGCCAGTGTCCATGTGGCAATACAGGGTCCCTGGGAATGTACCTGTCGTTGAGCTGTGGTGCCTGGGGCACATCTGTCCTCACATGTCACTGTGGGGGGTGATTGTGACACGGCAGCAGGAGATGGGAACTGTGACACGGCCTCATGATATCCAATGGGCCAACCTGGGACTAATTGATGCCACTTGTTGGACCGTGTTGACAGATGTTGGCCATGTATGTACCATACATGTCCTTACGGAACTGCACACTTCATGTAGTTGTGCCTCATAATGATGTATGTTGGGATATTGAGTGTGTTCAATGCCGCATATGTGGGGTGACTGACAATCTTGCTTACTTCTCCTCTGCACTGCAGGGCTCCTGCTGTCCATCGACCATTCCCAGACCTGGCAACGATGGTGGAACGGGACAGCATCCGACGGTACCGCTTCACCAGGCAGCTGATTGAGGATTTGGCAGTGCAGTTGTCCCCACATTTGCAGCCTGGCCGGCCGTATCCTACAGCGCTGACCCCCAAGGTGAAGGTGATGGCAGCCCTACACTTCTTTGCCACCGGTACCTTCCAACATACTGTGGCGACTGCTGGTGGGATGTCACAGATCATGTTGAGCCGTGTGCTCCGCGATGTTTTGGCGGCAATGTTGCTATTCCTGAACCGGTACATCTATTTCCCTAGACTGCGACGACTCACTGACGTGAAGAGTGACTTTTATGCCCTGGGGAGGATGCCGCATGTCATTGGCTCCATTGATGGGACACATGTGGCTTTGGTACCACCACAGGCCCAGGAGCAGGCCTACAGGAACCGCAAGCACTACCACTCGGTCAATGCACTGGTGGTGTGTCTTGCAGACATGACCATCACACACGAGTGTGCCCGTTTCCCCGGTTCAGCACACGATGCCTTTGTGAAGAGGAGTAGTCGCATGCCCAGGAAGATGGCACAGATGCAGAACCAGCGTGCCTGGCTTGTCGGTGTGTACTGACTTTGTGCCATTGTGTGTGATCTGATCTGTAGTATTCCACCCACTTTTCCAAGTCAGCTAATGTGCACTTGTCTGTCCGTAGGTGACTCGGGATACCCCAACATGCCGTGGTTGCTGACACCCCTCAGGAACCCTGTGACACCAGCCCAGATGCGCTACAATGAGGCACATGGTCGGACCAGGAGAGTGATTGAGCGGACATTTGGTCTCCTGAAGAGCCGCTTCCGCTGCCTGGACAAGACCGGAGGGTCCCTCCCATATGCCCCTGCGAAAGTGTGCAAGATTATCATCGTCTGCTGCATGCTCCACAACCTGGCAGTGCGGAAGGAGTTGCCTCTCATCCAGGATGACAATGACCAACATCCGCCACCTGTGGAGGATCCTGGCCTGGACCACGATGCCAGTGACGATGATGATGATGATGATGAGGGTGATGTCCGCACACAGCTCATCACCAACTTCTTTAGCTGAATGTGAGTATCCTGAGGTGTCATGTCAATGATGTGAGTTGGCATGATATGTGTAGGTGGTGCTCTGGTGCTGTTGGAGTGTGTCCATGGGCTACTTGACTGGATGTGTGTTGCGATGTGTGCTTACAGGTGGGCTGTACTCCCCAACAGTGTTGACATGCTAACTTGGTTCTGGGTGGGTATCTTGTAACATGTATTGTGCATGAGTTTTGCTGTTCTGTCCTGTACTCCATTGCTTTTGACTGTGTGTCATTTCTGTCCTTCACAGGGTACTTTCAGATTCGTTTGGTCAACTGTGTCCACCGACGACGTGATTGCACTTCCAGGGTGGTAGCTGTTGTGTCCCTACAGGTGATGTGCGCCACACCCATGGACTTCCTTCCGTCTACAGTTGTTGACTGTGTGCCCACTGCCAGGTGGGATTACCTTGCATCTGTAGTGGTTACGACATGTTGCAACTGTGTAATAAACCTGTGCTTCACTTTGTGATGTGCGTTGTCTGTGGTCACACATTTGACTGCCATTTGCTTACTGCACCTGTGGGCTACTTGACTACAACTGGGAATGGGTGTGGTGTCTGTGCATTGCACCGTCTTCCCTGGCAACATCAGTGTAGGCAATGAGTCAGATGGCCTAGGTGTGTATGTGTTGTGTAGCCCTGGTGGTGTGTCTCCCTCATATGTGTCACGTTGCCTTTACTCACATGCCTGTGTTGTACTTGCTGTTGCAGTTCGCATACACAGTGTAATTTTGCAGTTCATCATCCCCATAACAGCACCCACGTTGGAATCACAACAGAGGCAAGTATGGTGTATTAGTGTGTTTATTGTGATACATTTGTGTGAATAGTGCATAGGATGGGTAGTGCTGTACATAAATCTTGCAATCAGAAGTTCCTAGGTGAATTGAAAGTCCTGGTAGACAGAATCCCCAGTATCGGGGCCACAGTTGTCTGAGACATTGGTCCAACTTGTACTCCCCATGCAATGTGTGGGAGTAGTGTTGCCGTCAACAGGGTGAACAGTCTGTGCACAAAGGTGAACATCCAGAACAGGTTCAGGCTTCCTGAGAGTTGCGCTTGGCCATCGGCCTCTCACTTGCCCCTCTTCGGACGACCCCTCTTCTTGGGGGGCCCTCAAGTACAGGCTGCTGCGGTGCAGGGGACTCTCCGCCAGAGTCATCCTCCCTCCCTGTGGCAGTTGCAGTTTGGGCAGCACCAGATGTTGTTGGCACACAGGGAGGTGTGGACTTGTTGCTGTTCATCTGGCGGAGGCATTGTAAAATGTCCCTGTGCACCGCCGTCATCTCATGCAGTGCATCCCACTTGGACTCCACGCGGGACATGTGTGAGTCCACGTGGGACATGTGTGACTCCACGTGGGACATGTGAGAGTCCAAGCGGGCATGATGGGCAGCCTGCTGCTGTTTCATGTCTCTGAGGAGCCCCACTACCTGGCTGAGGTCTCCGGTGCTGGACTGGTACGCATCAGCTATGCGTACCAGTTGTGGGTCATCATGCACACCAGCAACCTCTGCAAGCAGCGACCTCTGTCTCCCACCCCTCCCACCACCCCTGCTGACATGTGCAGTGCGTGCAGTGGCACGCACAGATGACCCTGGTCCACCTTGGAGGTTGGTGGTGGTGGTGGTGTCCATGGCCCCAGGTTGGTCCAGGGTCCCTGTGCTGGTGTTGCTCCTTGTTCTGTCCATGTCGGCAGGGATGGTATTTGTGTTGACAGTCGTTGGAGGGGTGGGTGCAGGGGTGCAGCTGGTGGTCCTGCTGGTGCTGCAGCTGGTGGTCCTGCTGGTGCTGCATGTAGACTTGCACCGGATGTGCCAGGTTGGTCTTCTTCGTCCGAGGAGGGCAGAGGCTGTACGACACCAGTGAGCTCCGCATCCTCTTGAGCCTGGGACTGGGACTCCTCAGCGTCTGCTGCTGTGTCCCCATCATCACCTGTTTTTGGGAGACACACACAATGTATGTTATGTTTCTGCAGGCATCAATGGTTGACACACCTGACAGTTGTGACTGTGCCTCTGGGTGCGGGCCTGTACATTGCATTGTCCTAAGTCGTCACAGTCAGGGGTTGATATTGGTGTGGCACATTGTCCTGCATTATTTGGGCATTTCTATGTATTTGTTGGGGTGTGAACATGGTCTGCATTGGTTGTGTTTGGTTGACAGCCGGCCCTCCTTCCCACCCACCCAGCCAGTCAGTTATCCCACCATGGACTGTGCTTGCATTGCAGGGAGTGGAAGTTGTCTCTCAGGATGTCAGTCAGTGGTGTCCTGCTGTTTGTTGGTGCACAGTTGCCAGCAGGGCCTTGTGCTCCCCACAGCAGTAGCCAGTGTCAGCCATCTTGTGAGTCCTTCTCCACTCCCTGTGATGTGAGCATGGTTCAGGGTGGTGTTGATGGGACAGTTGTGGGGGTGACCAATATCAGTGACTGCCACTCCCATCATGCTATTGCCTCCACCCCACTTGCCAGCATTCCCATACTTACTTGCTTTTGTGGGGAGTTCAGTGTGTGTGGGTGTGAGGGCAATGGCAAGATGGCTGACAGTGGTGTCCTGCTGTTGGTTGGTGTGCAGTTCCCAGCAGGGCCTTGTGCTCCCCACAGCAGTAGCCAGTGTCAGCCATCTTGTGAGTCCTTCTCCACTCCCTGTGATGTGAGCATGGTTCAGGGTGGTGTTGATGGGCCATGTTGTGAGGCTGAGCAATATCTGTGCCTACTACTCCCATCATGCTATTGCCTCCACCCCCTTCCCAGCATGCCCATGCTTCCTTCCTTTTGACTCTGCTTCCCTGTGGGGTGGGCTGGCTGTGCTGACAGGATGGCTGGGAGTGTTGTCCTGGCAGTTGTTTGGCTAAAAGTCCCAAGAGTGTCCCTGTGCTTCACACAACATAACCCAGGGTGGTGGTTCTTTGTGGGATCTTGAGTTAGGATGGGAGGCATTGCATTCTACCAGGTGGGTTCTGTGGAGTTTGTGTTGAGGGGGGTGTGAGGGGAGGTGCTTGTGACTATGGTCAGTGCTGCAAGTCCTCCTTCCCACCCAGCCAGCCAGATGTCCCACCATGGAACGTGCTTGCATTGCAGGGAGTGGAAGTTGTCTCTCAGGATGTCAGTCAGTGGTGTCCTGCTGTTTGTTGGTGCACAGTTGCCAGCAGGGCCTTGTGCTCCCCACAGCAGTAGCCAGTGTCAGCCATCTTGTGAGTCCTTCTCCACTCCCTGTGATGTGAGCATGGTTCAGGGTGGTGTTGATGGGCCAGTTGTGAGGGTGACCAATATCTGTGACTGCCACTCCCATCATGCTATTGCCTCCACCCCACTTGCCAGCATTCCCATACTTACTTGCTTTTGTGGGGAGTTCAGTATGTGTGGGTGTGTGAGCAATGGCAAGATGGCTGACAGTGGTGTCCTGCTGTTGGTTGGTGTGCAGTTCCCAGCATGCCCTTGTGCTCCCCACGACACAGCAACAGTGTCAGACATCTTTGATGGGCCTTTCCACTCTCTGTGGGATGTGCATGCGTGAGTGTGAGCTTGCTGGGCCATGTGGTGGGGGATGTAAGAGCTGTGACTACGACTCCCATCATGCTATTGCCTCCACCCCCCTGCCCAGCATGCCCATGCTTCCTTCCTTTGACTCTGCTTCCCTGTGGGGTGGGCTGGCTGTGCTGACAGGATGGCTGGGAGTGTTGTCCTGGCAGTTGTTTGGCTAAAAGTCCCAAGAGTGTCCCTGTGCTTCACACAACATAACCCAGGGTGGTGGTTCTTTGTGGGATCTTGAGTTAGGATGGGAGGCATTGCATTCTACCAGGTGGGTTCTGTGGAGTTTGTGTTGAGGGGGGTGTGAGGGGAGGTGCTTGTGACTATGGTCAGTGCTGCAAGTCCTCCTTCCCACCCAGCCAGCCAGATATCCCACCATGGAACGTGCTTGCATTGCAGGGAGTGGAAGTTGTCTCTCAGGATGTCAGTCAGTGGTGTCCTGCTGTTTGTTGGTGCACAGTTGCCAGCAGGGCCTTGTGCTCCCCACAGCAGTAGCCAGTGTCAGCCATCTTGTGAGTCCTTCTCCACTCCCTGTGATGTGAGCATGGTTCAGGGTGGTGTTGATGGGCCAGTTGTGAGGGTGACCAATATCTGTGACTGCCACTCCCATCATGCTATTGCCTCCACCCCACTTGCCAGCATTCCCATACTTACTTGCTTTTGTGGGGAGTTCAGTATGTGTGGGTGTGTGAGCAATGGCAAGATGGCTGACAGTGGTGTCCTGCTGTTGGTTGGTGTGCAGTTCCCAGCATGCCCTTGTGCTCCCCACGACACAGCAACAGTGTCAGACATCTTTGATGGGCCTTTCCACTCTCTGTGGGATGTGCATGCGTGAGTGTGAGCTTGCTGGGCCATGTGGTGGGGGATGTAGAGCTGTGACTACGACTCCCATCATGCTATTGCCTCCACCCCCCTTCCCAGCATGCCCATGCTTCCTTCCTTTTGACTCTGCTTCCCTGTGGGGTGGGCTGGCTGTGCTGACAGGATGGCTGGGAGTGTTGTCCTGGCAGTTGTTTGGCTAAAAGTCCCAAGAGTGTCCCTGTGCTTCACACAACATAACCCAGGGTGGTGGTTCTTTGTGGGATCTTGAGTTAGGATGGGAGGCATTGCATTCTACCAGGTGGGTTCTGTGGAGTTTGTGTTGAGGGGGGTGTGAGGGGAGGTGCTTGTGACTATGGTCAGTGCTGCAAGTCCTCCTTCCCACCCAGCCAGCCAGATATCCCACCATGGAACGTGCTTGCATTGCAGGGAGTGGAAGTTGTCTCTCAGGATGTCAGTCAGTGGTGTCCTGCTGTTTGTTGGTGCACAGTTGCCAGCAGGGCCTTGTGCTCCCCACAGCAGTAGCCAGTGTCAGCCATCTTGTGAGTCCTTCTCCACTCCCTGTGATGTGAGCATGGTTCAGGGTGGTGTTGATGGGCCAGTTGTGAGGGTGACCAATATCTGTGACTGCCACTCCCATCATGCTATTGCCTCCACCCCACTTGCCAGCATTCCCATACTTACTTGCTTTTGTGGGGAGTTCAGTATGTGTGGGTGTGTGAGCAATGGCAAGATGGCTGACAGTGGTGTCCTGCTGTTGGTTGGTGTGCAGTTCCCAGCATGCCCTTGTGCTCCCCACGACAGCAGCAACAGTGTCAGACATCTTTGATGGGCCTTTCCACTCTCTGTGGGATGTGCATGCGTGCAGTGTGAGCTTGCTGGGCCATGTGGTGAGGGATGCAGAGCTGTGACTACGACTCCCATCATGCTATTGCCTCCACCCCCTTCCCAGCATGCCCATGCTTCCTTCCTTTTGACTCTGCTTCCCTGTGGGGTGGGCTGGCTGTGCTGACAGGATGGCTGGGAGTGTTGTCCTGGCAGTTGTTTGGCTAAAAGTCCCAAGAGTGTCCCTGTGCTTCACACAACATAACCCAGGGTGGTGGTTCTTTGTGGGATCTTGAGTTAGGATGGGAGGCATTGCATTCTACCAGGTGGGTTCTGTGGAGTTTGTGTTGAGGGGGGTGTGAGGGGAGGTGCTTGTGACTATGGTCAGTGCTGCAAGTCCTCCTTCCCACCCAGCCAGCCAGATATCCCACCATGGAACGTGCTTGCATTGCAGGGAGTGGAAGTTGTCTCTCAGGATGTCAGTCAGTGGTGTCCTGCTGTTTGTTGGTGCACAGTTGCCAGCAGGGCCTTGTGCTCCCCACAGCAGTAGCCAGTGTCAGCCATCTTGTGAGTCCTTCTCCACTCCCTGTGATGTGAGCATGGTTCAGGGTGGTGTTGATGGGCCAGTTGTGAGGGTGACCAATATCTGTGACTGCCACTCCCATCATGCTATTGCCTCCACCCCACTTGCCAGCATTCCCATACTTACTTGCTTTTGTGGGGAGTTCAGTATGTGTGGGTGTGTGAGCAATGGCAAGATGGCTGACAGTGGTGTCCTGCTGTTGGTTGGTGTGCAGTTCCCAGCATGCCCTTGTGCTCCCCACGACACAGCAACAGTGTCAGACATCTTTGATGGGCCTTTCCACTCTCTGTGGGATGTGCATGCGTGAGTGTGAGCTTGCTGGGCCATGTGGTGGGGGATGTAGAGCTGTGACTACGACTCCCATCATGCTATTGCCTCCACCCCCTTCCCAGCATGCCCATGCTTCCTTCCTTTTGACTCTGCTTCCCTGTGGGGTGGGCTGGCTGTGCTGACAGGATGGCTGGGAGTGTTGTCCTGGCAGTTGTTTGGCTAAAAGTCCCAAGAGTGTCCCTGTGCTTCACACAACATAACCCAGGGTGGTGGTTCTTTGTGGGATCTTGAGTTAGGATGGGAGGCATTGCATTCTACCAGGTGGGTTCTGTGGAGTTTGTGTTGAGGGGGGTGTGAGGGGAGGTGCTTGTGACTATGGTCAGTGCTGCAAGTCCTCCTTCCCACCCAGCCAGCCAGATATCCCACCATGGAACGTGCTTGCATTGCAGGGAGTGGAAGTTGTCTCTCAGGATGTCAGTCAGTGGTGTCCTGCTGTTTGTTGGTGCACAGTTGCCAGCAGGGCCTTGTGCTCCCCACAGCAGTTGCCAGTGTCAGCCATCTTGTGAGTCCTTCTCCACTCCCTGTGATGTGAGCATGGTTCAGGGTGGTGTTGATGGGACAGTTGTGAGGGTGACCAATATCTGTGACTGCCACTCCCATCATGCTATTGCCTCCACCCCACTTGCCAGCATTCCCATACTTACTTGCTTTTGTGGGGAGTTCAGTATGTGTGGGTGTGTGAGCAATGGCAAGATGGCTGACAGTGGTGTCCTGCTGTTGGTTGGTGTGCAGTTCCCAGCAGGCCCTTGTGCTCCCCACGACGCAGCAGCCAGTGTCAGCCATCTTGTGATGGTCCTTCTCCACTCTCTGTGGATGTGAGCATGCGTTCAGGGTGAGTGTTGCTGGGCCAGTTGTGATGGGTGATGTAGTAGCTGTGCCTACTACTCCCATCATGCTATTGCCTCCACCCCCTTCCCAGCATGCCCATGCTTCCTTCCTTTTGACTCTGCTTCCCTGTGGGGTGGGCTGGCTGTGCTGACAGGATGGCTGGGAGTGTTGTCCTGGCAGTTGTTTGGCTACAAGTCCCAAGAGTGTCCCTGTGCTTCACACAACATAACCCAGGGTGGTGGTTCTTTGTGGGATCTTGAGTTAGGATGGGAGGCATTGCATTCTACCAGGTGGGTTCTGTGGAGTTTGTGTTGAGGGGGGTGTGAGGGGAGGTGCTTGTGACTATGGTCAGTGCTGCAAGTCCTCCTTCCCACCCAGCCAGCCAGATGTCCCACCATGGAACGTGCTTGCATTGCAGGGAGTGGAAGTTGTCTCTCAGGATGTCAGTCAGTGGTGTCCTGCTGTTTGTTGGTGCACAGTTGCCAGCAGGGCCTTGTGCTCCCCACAGCAGTAGCCAGTGTCAGCCATCTTGTGAGTCCTTCTCCACTCCCTGTGATGTGAGCATGGTTCAGGGTGGTGTTGATGGGCCAGTTGTGAGGGTGACCAATATCTGTGACTGCCACTCCCATCATGCTATTGCCTCCACCCCACTTCCCATCATTCCCATACTTACTTGCTTTTGTGGGGAGTTCAGTATGTGTGGGTGTGTGAGCAATGGCAAGATGGATGACAGTGGTGTCCTGCTGTTGGTTGGTGTGCAGTTCCCAGCATGCCCTTGTGCTCCCCACGACACAGCAACAGTGTCAGACATCTTTGATGGGCCTTTCCACTCTCTGTGGGATGTGCATGCGTGAGTGTGAGCTTGCTGGGCCATGTGGTGGGGATGTAGAGCTGTGACTACGACTCCCATCATGCTATTGCCTCCACCCCCTTCCCAGCATGCCCATGCTTCCTTCCTTTTGACTCTGCTTCCCTGTGGGGTGGGCTGGCTGTGCTGACAGGATGGCTGGGAGTGTTGTCCTGGCAGTTGTTTGGCTAAAAGTCCCAAGAGTGTCCCTGTGCTTCACACAACATAACCCAGGGTGGTGGTTCTTTGTGGGATCTTGAGTTAGGATGGGAGGCATTGCATTCTACCAGGTGGGTTCTGTGGAGTTTGTGTTGAGGGGGTGTGAGGGGAGGTGCTTGTGACTATGGTCAGTGCTGCAAGTCCTCCTTCCCACCCAGCCAGCCAGATATCCCACCAAGGAACGTGCTTGCATTGCAGGGAGTGGAAGTTGTCTCTCAGGATGTCAGTCAGTGGTGTCCTGCTGTTTGTTGGTGCACAGTTCCCAGCAGGGCCTTGTGCTCCCCACAGCAGTTGCCAGTGTCAGCCATCTTGTGAGTCCTTCTCCACTCCCTGTGATGTGAGCATGGTTCAGGGTGGTGTTGATGGGACAGTTGTGGGGGTGACCAATATCTGTGACTGCCACTCCCATCATGCTATTGCCTCCACCCCACTTGCCAGCATTCCCATACTTACTTGCTTTTGTGGGGAGTTCAGTGTGTGTGGGTGTGAGGGCAATGGCAAGATGGCTGACAGTGGTGTCCTGCTGTTGGTTGGTGTGCAGTTCCCAGCAGGGCCTTGTGCTCCCCACAGCAGTAGCCAGTGTCAGCCATCTTGTGAGTCCTTCTCCACTCCCTGTGATGTGAGCATGGTTCAGGGTGGTGTTGATGGGCCAGTTGTGAGGCTGAGCAATATCTGTGCCTACTACTCCCATCATGCTATTGCCTCCACCCCCTTCCCAGCATGCCCATGCTTCCTTCCTTTTGACTCTGCTTCCCTGTGGGGTGGGCTGGCTGTGCTGACAGGATGGCTGGGAGTGTTGTCCTGGCAGTTGTTTGGCTACAAGTCCCAAGAGTGTCCCTGTGCTTCACACAACATAACCCAGGGTGGTGGTTCTTTGTGGGATCTTGAGTTAGGATGGGAGGCATTGCATTCTACCAGGTGGGTTCTGTGGAGTTTGTGTTGAGGGGGGTGTGAGGGGAGGTGCTTGTGACTATGGTCAGTGCTGCAAGTCCTCCTTCCCACCCAGCCAGCCAGATGTCCCACCATGGAACGTGCTTGCATTGCAGGGAGTGGAAGTTGCCTCTCAGGATGTCAGTCAGTGGTGTCCTGCTGTTTGTTGGTGCACAGTTGCCAGCAGGGCCTTGTGCTCCCCACAGCAGTAGCCAGTGTCAGCCATCTTGTGAGTCCTTCTCCACTCCCTGTGATGTGAGCATGGTTCAGGGTGGTGTTGATGGGCCAGTTGTGAGGGTGACCAATATCTGTGACTGCCACTCCCATCATGCTATTGCCTCCACCCCACTTCCCATCATTCCCATACTTACTTGCTTTTGTGGGGAGTTCAGTATGTGTGGGTGTGTGAGCAATGGCAAGATGGATGACAGTGGTGTCCTGCTGTTGGTTGGTGTGCAGTTCCCAGCATGCCCTTGTGCTCCCCACGACACAGCAACAGTGTCAGACATCTTTGATGGGCCTTTCCACTCTCTGTGGGATGTGCATGCGTGAGTGTGAGCTTGCTGGGCCATGTGGTGGGGATGTAGAGCTGTGACTACGACTCCCATCATGCTATTGCCTCCACCCCCCTTCCCAGCATGCCCATGCTTCCTTCCTTTTGACTCTGCTTCCCTGTGGGGTGGGCTGGCTGTGCTGACAGGATGGCTGGGAGTGTTGTCCTGGCAGTTGTTTGGCTAAAAGTCCCAAGAGTGTCCCTGTGCTTCACACAACATAACCCAGGGTGGTGGTTCTTTGTGGGATCTTGAGTTAGGATGGGAGGCATTGCATTCTACCAGGTGGGTTCTGTGGAGTTTGTGTTGAGGGGGTGTGAGGGGAGGTGCTTGTGACTATGGTCAGTGCTGCAAGTCCTCCTTCCCACCCAGCCAGCCAGATATCCCACCATGGAACGTGCTTGCATTGCAGGGAGTGGAAGTTGTCTCTCAGGATGTCAGTCAGTGGTGTCCTGCTGTTTGTTGGTGCACAGTTCCCAGCAGGGCCTTGTGCTCCCCACAGCAGTTGCCAGTGTCAGCCATCTTGTGAGTCCTTCTCCACTCCCTGTGATGTGCGCATGGTTCATGGTGGTGTTGATGGGACAGTTGTGGGGGGCAATATGTGTGACTGCGACTCCCATGATGCTATTGGCTACACTGACTTGGCCAGCATACACATAATTCCTTCCCTTTGAGTGGTCTTCACTGTGTGTTGGTGTTGTTGTGGTGGCTACATGTCTTGATGTGTTTGTTAGTTCTATTTGTGCCACTGCCTAGCTGTAGTTGTAGTTGTGTTTGTACATGTGATGGCACGGTTGGATGTAACTTTTTTGATGGCATGTGTTGTGTTTATCTGACTGACATACACATTTTGGGATGATTCTGTTCTGGTTGCTGTGTAATTGCTATGAGTGCATGGTTTGACTCTCCCCTTGACAGTGATGTGTGTGTGTGTTTTGTGGCAGAATATTGTGTACATTTGTTGTGTACTCACCAGGCTCTGGGATGTTCTCTAGTCCATATACGCTCACTGGCGGAAGGATGGCCCGCACCTTCTCCTCCCAGGGCCTGAGGTATACTGGCTTGGCAGGAGGGCCACTGCCGGTGTATTGGCTGATGATGTAGTCTTTCTTGAGCAGGTCCCGTACCCTCCTGCGCACGTCATACCACCTGTTCTGGATGTCGGTCTTTGTGCGCAGACATGGTGATTGTGCGTTCACCCTGTTGATGATCCTCTCCCACATCTTGGTTTTCTGGGAGATGGGGGTCTGTTGGACCAGTGTGCCAAACAGCTGTGGCTCTACCCTGAGGATCTCGTCTACCATGACTTCCAATTCACAATCTAGGAACTTGTGATTCTTCTTGGGGGCATGGTGATGGGTGGTGATGGTGAGTGATGTGTGTGTTGGTGTGCAGGTGAGGGTGTGTGAGTGTGTGTTTTGCTGGGTGTATGTGAGGTAGGTATTTGTTGGTGTGCTGATGGTGTGTGGCTTGTGTGAGGGATGAGCTGAGGGTGTGTGGTTGCTGTCTCTTGGGTGCTGGCAGTGGAATGGCATTTGCAAAGGATCATGGTTGTGATTTGTGTCCTTTATATGGGTGGATTTGTGGGTGTGTCTTTGTTCTCTGTCCCCACCCCCCCCCCAGTATTTATTGGCTTTGTAATTGCTTGTTTGGCCTTTTTTTTGTGTGATTTTTCCTTTGTACTGTCTGTGCATGTTGGAAACGTTCTTGTGACCGAGTCGGACCCTGCATTTGTCTCGTACAGTGTTCTCCGTTTCGTTCACGCTGTGTTTGTGCAGTTTTCTATGCTGCGTACGCGTCGGTCGCGGTGTTTTGTGTTGCTTCGGCTCGGTTTTGTATGTGTGTCGGTCG
The DNA here is from genome assembly GCA_963921515.1 of Calotriton arnoldi. Classification (NCBI taxonomy): domain Eukaryota; kingdom Metazoa; phylum Chordata; class Amphibia; order Caudata; family Salamandridae; genus Calotriton; species Calotriton arnoldi. The sequence goes on along the minus strand of CAWUFW010015836.1, from coordinate 257,500 downwards.
TACGGCTTGTCCTCCGTCCGACTCGGTCGTGGTTTTCGCGCCTTGCATCGTACTTTGCGGTTTGGAGTTCGCGTGTATGTTTCGGTCGGATTTGTTCCGGGTGCGTGTCGGTCGGTTCGATTCGCGTGTTTTTCCGGCCGGATTGCTGTTTTCCGTGCGGCTCGGTCGTTCGGCTTGGGTTCGGTACGTGTCGGTCGGATTTTGCACGCCTTGCATCGTACTTGGCGTGTCGGGCGCCACAGGTACGTGTCGGTCGGTATTATTTCCGGCTCCGAGTCGGTCGGTGCTTTTTCCGGCCCGAATCGGAATCGACCCCTAGGTATTTGCATTCCAGTCAGAATAACTATGGTACGGAATCTGAGTGTGGAATGTGTTAACCTGAGAATAAAGTAAAGTAAAGTAAAGTAGAATGTACATGTGCAATGTTAACTGAGGGTAATGTGTGCATGTCTGTGTTTTCATGCACAACACACAGAATACTCTAGACAAGCACCATAGTCTATCCAGAGGACAGAACTAGTAGACAACAAGACAGCAATATCAATTCATGGACCATGGTTGGCTGATTTTTTATTTCGTCCCATTTCCCCATTCCCTTTGGTGTTCCTTGTGGTGAGTGAGTTAGTTCATCACTGCATTGAAACTCTGAAGGACGTGGTAGGACATACGCCATGCATTGCTCCTGCTGGGCCACAAAATAACAGGTTAATGCTTCTGAAAGATTACCCTTGAATCTGACAAGTAAAAACTAATGATTAAAAAACAAAATTTTGCTGAAATTCACACACACATGAATATACATTTACATATATGTATACATTTTACACTGCCAGAGATAACACCAGTGTAGGTAAGTTTGAGGAAAGGTATTTTTGTTTTCTTAATAACTTTGGCGGTGCGCAACAACTCTTCATCAAACTTTCTAAAAAAAAAGGTACAATAAATTTGGGTTCTTCATGGCGAGTTGTGTGCAGATCTGTCAAGCTGGAGCCTAGAAAAAAGAGTGGTCCCAAAAAGACATTTCCCATTTTATTCAAATAGAATTCTTTGCTCTTCAATGCAGAAAAAATGAAAGGAATGGCATCAAATTTAGTAAGGTAGAACTTCACTAATGGAATTCATTCAGTACTTTTTTTTAATAGAAATTTAAGTTTAAAAAGTACTCAGTTTGGGCATAAACATGGTATATTTTTACTGCATGTCTCCAGAGCTCCAAAATGAAAAAAAAAACTCAGATCTCATTGGCCGAAAGAGCTTTATCACCATACTGCTATTTTGGTCAGTACCTTGGCTCCAAAGATTGATCTGTGATACTGTAATGATCTGATTGGTTGATTGCAACGGAAAATGTTGCGGCCACCATTACAGGAAACAAGGCTCACTATTTGTGTCCTGAAAGTAAAAAAAAAGGGCACCTAGTGGGCAGGGTGCGCACACCCTGACCTCCCAGCCTATTTGGGAAGATTTTGGACAATGGGGGTCAGGACATATGTAGAGAGTGAGGTGCAGGGCCTGTCAGAAGACTGCCCACACCCATTGTGCATGGCCGATGGCTGTGTGCAGCGGGGGTTGGATCCCCATGGAAGGTGGGGCGCAGGGTTGAAGGTGGTGCAGAGAGGGGGTTGGATGCCTGCAGAGGGTTGAGAGCAGGAATCAGCCAGGCTCTGCTGCCCACCCTGCACAGAGAAAGGCCATGCACAGAATGGATGAGAGGCCATGGTGGGTGGAGCGCAGGGCCCAGACAGAGACCTGTATGAGCTCCCTCTAAATCTTGGCCCTGTGTCACACTGCTCAAAGCAGAAGGCCATGTCCAGTGGTGTTGGATACCCTCGGAAAACGGGCACAGATTCTAGTCAGAGGCAGTAATTAGTTTAAATTCACTAGGTGAGAACAAGAAGTACATATGATTTCAAAGTTTAAGCCTCCTAAAGATCAAGCTATGTAAGGTGAACTTTAGACCTTACTAGAAACTGGGAACATGGACTGATTTGGTAACCTTGGAAGCTGGTATAAAGGAAAAAGGGACATTTTTATTACTGGTTAAAAATATTAATATTATGCCAATTTCAGCCAATGTTGTATTTAAAAAATGCTTACCTTTAATCAGATAATACAGTCTGATGCTGGGGATTCATTTAAGGGTAGCATTTAAAAAAAAGATGAGATAATTTTTTTATACTAGATGAGGGAATATGTGTTATTGAATGTGCTTATGGAGTTTTTTGCAAGAATATTTCTAAGACTTCCTACAAAGGATTAGAGAATCTGAGGTTAAAAACTACTTTGTTTTGTGCAAGTGATTAGGAGTGACTTAAGGAAATGGCAGAACCTGTATGCATCCTGGTTTGGGACGTGTAGCTATAGTAAAAGTAAACATAACACACAGGCTGCTGTATGCCCTAAGTGTCTCCTTCTTTGAGTAGAGAGAGACATGTTAAAAGACTTGCAAATAAGCATAATTAATTTTGGGTGGCACAGGAAAAAGTCATGAGTCTCTACAAAAATCCAGAGAGCCCCTTGAGAAAAGGGAAGACTACGCTATCCCTGTATTCCCAACTACCACAGAGCAGCCCATTTACATAAATTTAATCAATGGTCAAGAACAGAGATGAGTAAAAATGGGAACGATATGGACAGGGTGGTGGTGAACAGAAAACCTTTGGATCTCATATGAAAACGCATGGCCCTAAATTTATATTGCAGACACATAACATATACTATACTAGACATCTGGGATAAAATAGCATTTACAAATGACATTACATATTTTCTTTTCACACTAGCACTTATTATTGACAATCCAGAGTTTACTTTGGGTCTTGGATACTCAAACTTCACATAGTGGAGGGAGGGTGCATCCCAAATTTTTGCAATATGTTTCTGCCTGGAAACATGGAAAAGTTATCTGCTCTTTATAAATTTCTCAGCTCCTGCAGAGTGGAAGGACCATAAAAATATGGAGCAAAAATAGACTTGCAAACCATTTGGAAGGACAAATATAAGACCAGCCTATCAGTTCAACCTAGAGAATCAACACTGAAAATTAAGATAAGGGTGGTAATTCACATTGGATAAGCTTCATAAAATGTTTCCACAGGTGACCAATATGTCATAAGGGATGCAGGAAGCAATGCTTGGCCAAAAATAGTGATATTCTAAGGAGGTTCTTGTCTCTATTAGAGAAATTGTAGATTTGCCTGTATCCACAGATACATTTGTTACAATATTGTGTTTCCTTCCCTTGAACCGGGAGGATGTTACTCAAGGAACCTGAAAATTGATGATGACTAAAAATGTACAAAAATGTACAAGTTGTATTGTCATTTAGGAGGATGTTTAAATTTTGATCATAATTACACTGGTTAGATACTGGAAACATCATATTAGATCAATATGGCATACATGGTGTTGGAGAATCCGGGAGACGATGGTGGTCTAAAGACTGCTAGTGCATATCACTAAAGCAAGGGACAATTTCTGCACCATATGGCATCCAGTGCTAGATTATATGAGCACGAAACATAGGGAAATGACATGCCCTTAGGATGTTTGACTCATTATAATAGAGTTTTAGGGAACAAGGGTGAGCATTAAGTGGCACACAAATATGGCTAAGAAAGATGATGACTTCAAACTGCACAAAATTGTGTGATCCTGTGGGAGAATGTTTAAATGTTGATGTTCCTTCTTCATTCTTATTATACTTCTCCTTTTAACTGTTATAAAACTGACATTCAAGAGGTACTATATTGAGAGCAACTTTTGCAAGATGTTTTGGTAAGATTCCACTCAATTCAAACAGATGTAAAGCCACATATGGTACAATGCCAAAAAAGAGTATTTACAAAAAACACCCATTGCAGTTTCTCACCTTAGTCTTGGTACTGAGGGGCACATATGCATACTTTGTAACAAAGACCCAGCAATCCTTTTTCCTTCATTGACATTGTTTACAAATGACTAATGAGTTGGCCAAAGTTCCACTCTGTTTAAGTAACTATAGATCGCACTTTGTGAAAATCTCTGCTATAAATAATCAACATCCCAACATTTACAATTCTTGTGGCTCATGCACATTTTCTATTTAAGAAAGATCTGGGCGAAGACTGATTTAACAATGATCAGAATTTAGAAACCAACTTTGTTCTATGGTCATATAAATGTATAAAGATATATCATCTTAATATATTACATAAGTGTTCTGGATACGCAAGAGATACACAAGCGCTAAAGGTATGTAGAATGATTCTAACTGGGATATCCTTAAAGTCTGGCATGTTTCAGGCACTCATAGGCCAATATTCCACAGACCTGTTGATATGAAGTTCGAATGGACTCGCACCAGAATATTGCAACTAAAATATCGTCTGACAGGACAATTGTATCCATTTTATCACCCAGGTGGAAGTAACAAAGTTTACAGCCATTAAGATGATATTTTGTCTAACAATATTCTGAGATAGAACCGATCTTAACACATTTAATGCTAAAAACATATCTTAATTTTTCTTAAAATGTTTTCATAGACATCATGTGTTTCATTTTAAATGTGGATAGGAATTAAATAAATAGGATATGTAAAGATACTGAATATAAATTGCACAGTTACATTTTCATTTTAAATTGGTTGCCAGTGGGGCCGTTTCACATAACTAGTGAAGTATGTTTTACAAAACGAATCCAAATTCCGTTCAAGAACTGGAAATAAGCACTAGCTTTAAAAAGAGAATTAAAAAAAAAAAATACTAGATTGTTGTCAAATGGTGCTGGTTGTTGTACTTAGTTGGCAGTAAAATAATCATTACCTTCATCTTTGTTTGGAGAATGGCAGATTATTTTTGATGACTAGGTGATGTGGGCATCAAGCCATTGTTATAGATATTGAATAGACACATTTAAATGTCAATGCCCTATCTTTGTGGCACACTTAATAGTAGTGTATAGAACGTTTCTCAGCGCGTTCAACTTTGGCTACAACCTACCTAGCTAAGTGGTATACCGAGGATCACAAGAGGAACAAAATATCAGAATTCATGTCCCACAGCCAACAACTAAACACCAGACAACATCAACTACGTGTTCTCCACGCAGAACAAAAGCCTGTACTTTTCTGCTCTCCCTCCACAGAGACCAAAAGCTGTAAATCTGTGGATATTAAAGGCTTGCCTGCTCTAAATTTTAAATCAATTCACATGGTTATATTGCTCATATGCGGAATGAGTATTTAATGTGGTAGTCCACACATCCGACTATAAACCATCTAACAACCAACAGGGGAAAATGCAAATGTAGGGTAATAAACAATGGATCGCAGAGGCCAAACCCATGCTTGTAAATTTCCAGCTCATGGCACTGGGAGTAAAAAAAATCAAATACATTTAGAAAGATAATGGTGTTGTAGCATGTAATCTAAGAAGAGCATTTTACAGTAGAGATAAAAGTGCCAGCCTTTGCTTTATTATTGTATTAGTTTGAAGAACTAACAGCGCTTCTCTTACTCTGAGCTGTTCTTTGCTGGTGTGCAATGCAATTTAGAGAAAGCTCATAAAAGAAAAGATATAGTAGTTATAATGCATGTTATTTTACATTTAAAGCCTGGGCCCTGTTTGAAGGTATCGTGTATTACATTCAATGTATAGAAAGGGCAAAATAGATATTACTGCATGGGTTCAGCTTGTTTTGCGAGTTTTTGTGATCTTACTGAATATATGACAATTTCTTCTTGAAAAAAGTCCATTCTTTTAAAACAGTTCTGAAGAAAGCATTTCAAAGGAGTGCTTCATAATCAGTGGGGCATGTTAACCATGTGCCCAATGGTGTTGCTGTACTTCCTCTTGGAATGATATAGGTTACAAAGACAACATGTAGGGAAGGATGAGCTGCTTCTCAGACAAATCAAACTGTGTTTGTAATGTTTAGAAAGGCTTCATCCTACTCCTGCATTCTGCCCAACTTCTTTAAGAGAAGGAAAGATCAATTTGCAGACCCCGTGGGGGTCCAGAGGGAGGATGACGAGTAGTTACTATCAAGGGCTTTGGAAGTGGGCACTTCAGTTTCAATTGATAAATTTGCAGACCCCGTGGGGGTCCAGAGGGAGGATGACGGGTAGTTACTATCAAAGGCTTTGGAAGTGGGGACTTCAGTTTCAATTGATACTGTAGAACAAGGGTGCCCGACGTAGTCCCAGGAGACCGGACCAATGCCTCATTTTCAAAAGATCCCTGTAGGAGAAATTTAAAAGAATGACAGTAGCAAAGCAAGGGCACAATAGGCCCCAGTCCAAGCAAAGAAAATGGGCTGCTGGCCCCGTGTGGTAGTAAACTGGAGCCGTAATTATGGTGCATTCGACGACTCACAAGCTGCAGCCTCAGTGCCACTCCTCTATTGTACTTTTGATGGCTTCACCACTGCATAACGAATCAAAAAGGACGTCACTTACATAGTCAGTGGTTTTCCCTGGCTATTGCCCTCCTGTTCCACTGCACTACAGCACGTAATATATTTTTCAGGAATGTTATCAAGATAGCCACTGGATTTGTACATGAATCGCATTGAGACTGACTATCTGTAACATGATCTTGTTTGTATTCTGAAAGTGTGCATGGCTCCAGACCAGGATGACCAGTGATGGATACCATTAGAAGGTGTTTGGTTGGTGTGTAAGGGAAGTTGTCACAACGGGACAACAGCTAAAAGTTGCTGGGAGATAGCATGCATGTGAGATATATGTTTCATACCTTCAAGAAGTGGAAAATCTTGAGAATGAAACTGTGAAAAGCATAGTCAAAAATCCAGATACGCGAAAGAACAAACATCTGTGTTGTTTGGAAAGAGATATAAAATGACCTAAAACTGTGGTTTTCAAACTTTTAATGCCACCTCACTGTGTAAAAAATTAATTGGGTCTCCCAGAATGACAAAAATAGTTTTCACAACTATTCTATAAAATTGGTAGCTCTAGGCATATTTTCCAAATTCAAACATTTAGTCGTCCTTTAAAAAATGCAATCAAATACATGATTTCCAACATGGTATGGGCAGCCTGGTCTCCCTAAAGAGAAAAAGCATTCACAGTGTGATCTTTTATCAGAAATGAGGGAGCGATACTTTGTGGGTAATTTGGAGTCCCTCCCTTTTTCACACCTCCTCCCAGCAAGGAAATGAGGTACAAAAGGTGTGACTGATAGCCCATGACAGAATGACATACTGCTGCACTGTTTTCAGCATGATGCTCCTCTTGACCAGGGCCTGGCACAATCCCCCCTCTCCCCCTGAGATCAAGTCAGGTCCTCCCAGGGGACGTTCCCCCTAGTTTGAAGTCCTCTGGTCTAAAAGTATGTCAAATATAAAACATTGAAGATGGTCCTCTGAAAAACATGTAACCCATGGAACTATGAAATAACTATGTTTGAATAAGTTAACTGACTGCAATTGTCAAGTTTGTTCACCATCTTATACAAGGGATGGTTTAAACTGAATGCTTATTCTGTGCTGTACAAAATTCCAGTTGTGGATGGTTAAATATTTCGCTGGCCCTTCTTCTTTGAGTGAAGAAGCAATATCTCTTAGTTCATCAGTTGCACCATCATGCCTTATTGAGCCTGATGGTACCAGTTCCTCTGAGGGATCCCACGTACCACTGCCTACTCTTAAAAGCTCTTAGAAACATGTTTTTAAATGCCTTCCATTTTTCAATAAGGAAATGGGCTTGTAGGAAGGTAGGATCTAACTGCATAGTTACCCCCACTTTTTGCCTGGTGTCTTGCTAGTTTTTGACTAGTCTGACTGGGATCCTGCTAATCAGGACCCCAGTCTAGCTGCTTTCTCCCTAAAATGTTATGACATGTACTTAGGTACACTCCAGATTGGATACTGGGGTACCCTTATCAGTGCCTAGTATATGGTACTCATGTACCAAGGGCATAGGTACCCCAGAGGCCTCCCATGGGCTGAAGCATGTATTATGCCACCCATGAGAGGCCATGCAAAATGAAACTACAGGCCTGCCATTGCAGCCTGTGTAAGATGGTGCATACACCACTTACGATAGATATAGGTTTACTATATCTATAGGTCACTACACTTAAAACCTATAAGTCACTCCTATAGCAGGCCTTGACAATCCTGAAGGCAGGGTGCTGGGTTTTATGTGAGAGGGTGCCCCTGCATGAGCAGAGCCCCTCTGCAGCCTTCGGAGACCATTCTTCCAGGTTGTCTGTGACACAGCCAGACATATACGTAGAGGTGCATTATAACCTTGCGGGAAATGCTATCTCGAAAACGGCTGAAACAAAACATGTTGTGTTTGGTATCAAACACCTTGGAATCATACCTCCACACCGGTAACCGGTGTGGGAGGTATGATTCCACCCTCAAGCAAGCTTCGTGGGTCCCTGGTCTTCCTGGTACTAGCCTTCTCGACCCGGACAGCACAAAATGGATGCTGCCGACCAGAGACACATTTCTGCCCTCCTGCTGCTGAGCCAAGCTCGAGCAGAGGAAGGCAGCACAATAGGTATCCTGTCACAGGGAGGTGTGACCACCTCCCAGACAGAATTTAGTGTATTGGAGCTGGGTGGGGGCACTGCCAAAGTGCCTGAAAGTCTGCACGAGGGGCACACTTGGTGTGCCTGTGCATAGTCCAGCTCAAACCAGTTCTGGGAGTCGTTGGCTCCTGCTCTGGTGCAAAACTGGACAAAGGACATGGTTGTAACCACCCCCCTGTCCTGACCCGCCCCTGGGATGGTCCCCTGAATCTGTCCAACCCTCTCCCGTGGGTACAAAAGGGCTTACCTGCCGGTAAGACCCTAGATTCGACGTGGACAAGATTCTGAACAAGAAACCACTGACCTTCGACCGTCTGGACACTCTGGACTTCGACTGGGCCCGACTTTGTCTCCCACTCCATCCATGCACAGTGGGCTTCCTCTCCCCCGGGAGCCCACTGTGTATTAGTGCTACTTACGGTTGTTTCTGTGCTATTGTATTGTGTGCTTTGTGTTTATCTGCGTGTAGCAGATACTGTGAGGTATTTAAGGTGTTAGAATAATAAATATATATTCTTATAACTACTGTGTGGTTCTCCTTTCATTTAACCAATACAATAAGATTGCATTCTGGTAAAACAAACTGCTTAACATTCCTTCAAGGCTAAGCCTGAAGGCTGCTCTCCACAGCTACCACTTGGATAGCTTTCTAAGGTTATCTTTGACCTCTTAAATCACCATAAGGGTTATTTGGACTCGTGCAAGGTGCCCACTTTAATTAGTGGACAGCATATACCAGGCCAACTTCTCACAGGGCTGCATTTTTAAAACAAAATGGCTTTTTTGAAAAACAATCACAGACATAGCCTGTTAACCACAGCAGGCCACCATTTCTAAGATGGCATCGATTCCTAGTGGGTCGCAATTTGCAGCCGATCTCATTAATATTCATGAGGTTTGTCGAATCACGACTCACTAGGAATCGGTATTTTAAGAGCTGACCTATTAGTGCATAGGTTGGTTTGCAAAGTGCTACACTGGTCCCAAAAATTCTGGTCGCTAATTGCAACCACTATTTTGAGACCAGTGCTTTGTACTCCTAGCCCTAAGTTCCATCATTCAAGTAAAAATATTAAACTCAAGGTTCCCAGATCATGCCATATTTCTCGCAACAACATCATGCCAGATATATCAATTTCTCTAGTATAGCACATCTATCCATGTCTTGCTGTCATTCTCGCGCTGTTGGTCGACGGTGACTTAGAACATCTAGCAATGTCTCTTTTGTTAATAAGGAATCCCACCCTTAATAATATTCACATATACCTCGGGCAGCCCTCCTCTTCTATTATGCATAGTAGCATTAGTTTAGGCAATTGGGTAACTTGTACCTGTGTGTTTTTCTATCAGGGTTTTTTCAATAGCAGACCAATATCTCGGTATACTTGTCAATGACTTAGGGTCTGATTTTGAGTTTGGGGGATGGGTTACTCCATCTTAAAGATACTGAATATTCTATCCGTCTTATTAGAAATGCCTGATATCCTAATGTACTTGTAATAAGGTGGACAGGATGTCCGCCACCTTGTGATGGAGTAACCCTTCCGCTAAACTGTAAATAAGCCCTAAGTCACTTTGAATAAATCCCTTTTCTCTGTAAGACACCACTGCAATAGTGAAGAGATGTGTCTCCCCTTTCTTCAGAGTCCTTCTCGTGAATGGTAAAATCTATCCATCAATTTCAATTTGGATCAGTAGAAGTTTGGTGAATATTGTTAGCATTGGATCTGTCATTTTTACTTCCTACTAGTAATTTCCATCCAGTATCCCCACATCTCCCTCCCATGCTGACCAAAGGGATTCCATCTTGTCCATGACATTAGTCTATTTGTAAAACTTGTATATCCTCTTCAAAGAGACCTATAATGAATGATCTTGCCCTCTAGTGGGTTGTGTAAAGGGATCTTATCAGTCATTTTACATCGCATGAAAATGAATGTTTAACTGCAGATATTTATAAATGTATGTTTTTTCATCTCAAATGCTTTAGCTAGTTCCACAAAGGATTTCATATGGTCTACACTCCAGACATGCCCCACTCTCCACAACCCAAACTGTGGCACCCTTGATAATATTAACTTGTCTCAACCACTTGCCATGCCATGACCATGTCGGGCGTTTTATGTGATTGTTCCAGCCAATTCATTTTAACACTTTGTTCCAGCAAGAACTCTAGTGTGTGCAAGCAGCTGGTTTCACATTCTAGGTCCATATAGTGCATCTGCTATGACTGTGTTGGATAACAATATTAACTGTACCCTAATAGCCAGGTCGTATTTCCTTCCTAGCATCCATTAATTCAGAACAGATAGCTGAGCCATCCAAAGGTATAGTATTCCAAGACCCCCTTTATACCAAGACAATAGGCATTTTATAAATGCTACTCTAGACATCTTGTGAGCCCAAAGAAATGCCAGTGTTCCCTTCCTTATTTTTGGAGAGAAAAAATTATGGGTCTCTGGAAGAGTTAATTCTGTGATTATTGGATATATATATATATATCCAATACTCCTTTTTGTTTTGATTCTCCGACCCAGGAATCAGAAAAAGGCACGGACTCCTCTTGTTTGGTGCAAATGGTCCCTTGGCCTGTATTGGCCCCGGGGACCCCATCCCCCGGGGCATGGCCTCTATATTTTTTTTTTTTAGGGGCAGCGTGGCCCCCTCCTCTGGCCATTTTAAGGCCCCGGGGACCCCATCCCCGGGGCCGGCCTTTCCTTTTGTAAAAATTTTTTTTTGCTCTTTTTTGGGGAGGGGGCCGCGTGGCCCCCTCCCGAGCCCTACTTGCCCCGGGGACCCCATCCCCGGGGCTGGCCCTCTCCGTTGGGGACTGTGGGGGTCCCCAATCCCCCACAGTCCCGCCGGCTCCCAACGTCCCTTGGGAGCCGGCATAGCTATTCCACATGGGGAGCAGCTGACATGCTGCTCCCCATGTGGAAAAGCAATCGCTTTGGATATTGGAAGAGAGAGCAGGTTTCCCTGCTCTCTCTTCCAATACCCAAGCAGTTTGCTATGGCAGGACGGGAGCCGCGAGGCTCCCGTCCTGCCATAGCAAACTACAGTGTCCCGGGGTAGGCACCCGGGACACTGCAGGAGCCGGCCCTGGGGGTGGTGGTCCCCAGGGCCATCAAGGGCTCCAGGAGGGGGCCGCGCGGCCCCCTCCCTACATCAGCACAGCCCCGGGAGGTTGTGGTCCCCGGGGCTTCGGGGTCCAAAACGGACCCCATTTTAATTTGTTAGTGCCCCGGGAGGTGGCGGTCCCGGGCGTGTGGGGGCTGGAGCCCCCACACAGGTTGTTTAATTTTTTAAAAAGCCCCGGGAGGTGGTGGTCCCGGGGCTGCGGGAGGGCTCAGAGCCCTCCCGCACCATTTTTAAAAGAAAGCCCCGGGGGTGGCGGTCCCCGGGGCTTGGGGGCCCTTTGAGGCCCCCATACATAAAATAAACCCCCCCAGCATGCCCCCGGGACTTGGGCCACCCGGGGCAAAATACATGTCAAGCGCGGAGACCGCGCTCGATGTCTTTCGGCAGGATTCGCGCACCCTGAGCGCATCCTGCCGATTTTTTTTTTTAAATGCTTTTTGCCCAGGGGGTCCTTGTGGGACCCCTGAGCAGGCCTAGGGGTTAGGGTGTTTCTACCCTGCCCCTTTGTGCGTTTTGCACACTTGTTTCTTTTTTTTCTCGGCGGGATACGCGCACCCTAAGCGCATCCCGCCGATTTTAAAAAAAAATCTTTCTGCCCAGGGGGTCCTTGTGGGACCCCCTGAGCAGACCTAGGGGTCAGGGTGTTTCTACCCTGCCCCCTTTTGCGCTTTGCGCACTTAGTTTCTGTCCCTCGGTTCTACCGAGGGACAAAATAGCTGCCAACACTTCCTGAATCGGAATGTTGACAGCCAGCTGACAGCCAATTAGCATGCAGCTCGTGATCGGGACGGTGCGCGCAGGGTGCGCTGAGGGTACGCGTATCCGACGCGCCCATAGATATATATGTACTTTTACTTTTGATTTTCTCAGGAACTACTGAACGGATTTACACCATTTAAGCAAAAGGCACCAGTCTGAACCAAGGACTACCTCTTTGCCAAATTTGGTGTAATTCCGTTCAGCAGTTCGGGTTGTAGCTGCGAATAAAGGTTCCTATGGAAAAATGAATGGGGAAAACGCGTTTTGGGAGCCCCCTTTTTTCTCGGCCCCCGCTTCACGTATCACCCCGAGACTTTCAGGGTAGGAGCGGAGCGGAGCGCCCCAACAAGTTGGAAACTTTCACGAAGATTCGTCAACCGGCGCCAACGTTATTTCAAATAGAATGTCGCGGATTTCCTATGGATAATAGGTTGTAACTATAACTATCTACTGGCGACCGCCAGTAGATAATATATATGTTGCCAGAGAGGCCATTTTAAATGTCATAAATCCAGTGTTTACTTTGTAAAAGAAAAAGATAGTGTTAATTCCACTCCATGCCTCTTTTGTCACCAGACACATGTAGCCCCTTTCTCTCACTCTTTCAGGTTCATTGTTTCAGGTTTCAGGTTCATTGTTTTTCGATTTTTCTCTTCCTCTTTCTTCTTTTCAGTTTTTCTCTCTCTTGTTCTGGGTCAAACTCTGATAGAGAAAATAAATACCGGTCTCCAAAAATGAGTTCCGCTGGACCCCACCTGCAACTGGCTCAAATTAAGCACTGGATAAATCGTCCTATAATCGACAGTGGCAATTTTTCCCATCAGTTCAGGTTTATTTATTTATTTATTGTTATTTATTGATTGAAGTTATGTAGCTCTGCTGCACCCAGTGATACTAGAGTATTTCAAATAGTACAAGGTTTGATACCAAGTAACAACATTTCAAAGGCAGAAAATTGCAAATAAAGGCAACAGCTGAAAGGCAGACAACTGCAATCAGGGCAAAAGACGGCAGTCCAAGTCCAGAGGCAGAGGAATATATGAGGTCAGGATTACATGAATAACTAAATATTTAAAACTGTGTTGATCTACAGGTAGATGACTTTGCTAATTCTGAGCTCGTTCTTGTACCCTGCAATGGGAACATACTCAATCGATCAGTAGTCCAGACAGCTCACAGGATTTTCCAAGTATTTCAAAGAGTCTCTGGCCTGAACACTTGGTGTATCTGATCACTTGGGGTGCTGGACATATAGTAACAGGTCGTCAGCATACAGTAATACTTGGTGATCATAGCCATACTCCCAATCTAGTACCCAGATCAAACTATTCATACTTATCCATGTTGCTAGTGGGTCAACCACTAAGGCAAATAATAATCACAAAAGAGGTCATCCTTGCTGGGTCCCCCTTTCTATAGAAAATGGTGTTAATACCACTCCACCAAACAGCAATTTTAAAATAAGTGCCTTTTCCATCTTAATATGCAGTTAGAGTGTTTCTTTACACTTGTAATGCAATGCCTTGTTTGGCCAATAGGAAGAAGAGGACCTCCATGTACAAGATTATTAGACCATGATAAAATTCCTGGTAGACTCCGTAGTTGACAGGTGGTGGGCATCTGGATGAGCCCTCCTAGACTTTTTGCTGACTACTGGTGAGGAAGGAGATGAACCTGCTCTGAACTTTTTGAGTGACTGCCATTCAAATGCACATGGTGGAAAATGGGATGTAGTGGTGGTTGTATGTCAGAATGTCATGAACAGAAATAACTGACATAAATATTGTGGCCTAAGCATTTTTTTCCAAACATATTGTCTCTTTGGGTGTACATTTTAATTATTAACTCTAATGGGGCTTTTTTTGTAAATTACATTTAGGGCACAACATATATGGTGACAGTACATTGATCGCAACAGTCCAGCACCATCCTGTAGTGGACAAACGCTGCTGAGAGATCAAGGAGTACCAAGAGGCAGGAGTCACCAGTGTCAGTGATCTTCAGGGTATCAATAACAACCTACTGAGTTCTCGCCTCGATGCATCAGTGGCAGCAGAAACCTCCTGGCAGCAGCCGTGGCTGCTGCAGGTAAGAGCGGCGGGGGAGTTGGGCCAGTTAGGGAGGATTTGGAGAAACGACCACCAGGGAAAATTAAATAAATAATTAATTTCCCCTCGTGGTCGTCTCTCGAAATCCCCCCCAGCCGGCCCCACCGCTACACCGCTCTTGCCTGCAGCAGCCGTGGCTGTGTGGCAGGCCTGTAGAGTGACTTTATCCATGCAGCAAATGGACTTGTGGCCGGCAGGGCAGCCTAAACTCCACCTCAAATGAAGTCAGGCACCTGCATGGGTTTCACGCAGAGCAGCATTAGAAAATGTATCCACCACTACCTATGATGTAATTTTCTCCCTTGCTATTATGCACCTATTTTTTGGGGGCGGGGGGATGATGGCTGATTTACCATTAAATACAAATAAAATCGTTTGGAAAGATTTCTCACTACAACTCTAGAGGAATTGCGTGTGTATAGGGGCCGATGACTATGTATTAGGTGAGAAAGTACTACGCGGCTTATTTACAAGCCCCTTGCGCCGCCGGTGCGTCACTTTTAACATGGGAAAAAGTGACGTACCTGCGGCACAAGGGGCTTGTAAATAAGCATACGCAGACAAGTCAAAGTCTACAAAATATGACCTTAGTTGCACTATTCAAGCACTTACTTGACTTATGTCTCAGCAGCTTTCCCCTTTGGTAAGAGAGGTGCTATTTACGTGGCAATGGGTGGTCACCCTTAGTACATCCACCCCACCGTGCTCGTGGTAGCAATGCAGCACGATAAGAAAATAAATAACCTAACAGAGAAGAAAACAGATACAAATTGTGTTCGTCAGATGTTTTCTCCACTTATTTCGCAAAATGGTGCCACGCTTGTAGAGATGAAGTTGCGCTTTATGGTGCGTTTTGTGCAATTAACGACCTCATGCTGCACCAGCTCGGGGGAGGAACGGATTATTAAAGCCATTATAGAACAGTAACTTGCAATTTAATTTAAATGTTCATTTAATCCCCCAAAGAAACGTACTGTGAATAACTGTTTGCCAATAACGGGGATTCATAAAATGCAATCCTTACCAGCCAGCTTACTGACGTCCTCTGTGCATTTTAAGGATTCGTTTACAGACTATTAAGGAAACAAAGCAGCCAGCTGTTCCAAATTATTTTCAGAAATGGGAGGGGTGCACAGATGCCAATTAAAGCATATGCAATGATGCAATGAAAAAGAGTACCTTTGAATTAAAGCTAACCGGCTGACAGTCTTAGGGGCCCAATTCATAAAAACATTTTGCTGTCATAAGTGTAATTTGCAGCCCCAAAAATTGGAATTATGGTTAAAACTCTATGCCTTGTCCTGCCATGTCATGTTATGTTATAAAGATTTCTAGATCACACTATATAACCCGGAAGTTATCATGGCGCTGAGCAGCATCACTTTTTTGATGCTACGGTGGCACAGGCCTCACAATCATATCTATGAGGCGACACAAAGCCACCCTACATTGCTTTGCATGGCCTCATAGATATGGACTAAGGCAAGGCAGGGCAAAGTGCTGTGTTGCCTTACACTGCATCAAGGAGGCATTCCATGGGCCTTGTAGTGGGTGTTTCCACGTAACACCCATGGATTTTGTTGACGCTCCTCCAGATTTACAAAATCACATAAACCTGAGGCAGCACCAAGACCTTATGTCTCCCCATAGCAGGCATAACGAGGAGACATTTTTTCATTTCTCCTCATTTTTTCCTCTTTCCATTAGAACAAGGAAAGCCCCTCCATGGATTGTTTTTTGAAGGAAGGTGCCCCTTCCTGCACAAAAACAATCCTGCCAACAACGCAGACACCCTTGCACCATGGTGCAAGGATGAGTGCGTTGGCGGGAGGCACCAAATTGTGCATGGACGCAGGCGAAAAGGACAGGAATACACGGTATCTTGTAAATACGGTGCATTCCTGCCCTTTTAAATTGGTGTAGGGCAGCACAGCAAAAAGACTTGTGGTGCTGCCTACGCCAACTCTTTATAAATGAGGCTCCTAGGGTCTAGTTGGACTACTCACAAAGCAAGGTCTTCTTCTTCTTGTAGAATTTAATAAATAACTGTGGAGCGCCAGGTTATTCCATGCTTTAATAGCGATCTAAAAGAAGGCTCAGCCACAGAATCTGCTTTTCCTTAAGTGCGGCATGTGTGCATGTAGGAGCCTAGAGAAGCAGAGGTGTCTGGAAGGTTTGTGAAAGCAGATGTGATTGTTGAGTTATGCTGGGCCAGTGTTATGTGAAAGTGTGGGTGAGGAGTTTGAATTGTGCTCATACCCCAAAGTCTCTCATCCTTTCAGGGAGTGCATAGGAAGTGGATTTCCCATATTGATACATATTTTTCATGTGGAGGAGAAAGGAAAGGTAGAATGTGCCAATGTACATTTTCATAGTAAGTATCACTGTGGATTGTCCTCACTGTGGACAAACTGCAGGAATAAGTTTAATGGAAAATGGCTATGCTGAAAATCTGACTTAAGAAGATTTCAAAGGCATAATCCTTAGGATTTCATGAATAAAAACAATGGAAGAAATCTACACAAATTGTAGACACAAATCTAGGGCATTTAGGGTTACTCATTTTTTTTCTGAACCAGGTCCTCTGATACTCCTTGCATGTTGTTTAGCTTGCAATTACACTAGAACTAAGTGGGTACAATAATTGGGACACTGTAAACAAGCACTTCATATACGAGCTGTTTGTTCTCACTAAGCCCACACCGATTATGACCATGCATCCTTGCTACGTTAGGCTAATATAACAGCTCAGTCAGTTGAGCGTCTGTGCACTTTGCGGGTCTCACCTCTGAATCCTGGCCTGCCTCTTCCTGTTTGGCCTCAATGTCATCCTGGTCCGCACCCTCAGCAGAGGGCCAGATATGGAAGTGGCAGGGAGTGAAAAGATACATGGAGCCAGGTGGAAGGAACTACCGGTGGAAGGTTAATGCATGTTCCATATTGGTTCAGCATAAAGAAACTTACACAGCCACATCAAGCAATGTTCCTCTTGGGAGTACGATTGGAAGGACTTAAGGTTCTAGAACTGACTAAGAGCCAGCCTTTACAAGCTCCAAGTTCTCTCCAAAGTTCATACAAAATAAATAGAAATTAATGCTTTGCACAGGACAAAAAGTATGCATGGATGTTGATTGCAGAAGCATGGATGGGTGTTAAAGAAAGAACATGCAAAAGTACATGCTTGCATTTTAAGAACAAGTGCTACAAAAAAATGGGCATAGCACAGACACTAATGTGAGGCTACACATTCACAGGAGTCTGAGGCTGTGCAGGTGAATCATTCACTGATACTAGGTCATGGCTGAGCAGTTGACATTCAAGATACAACATATATTTCACTTCACTACTACTAATCAGATGTACAACTGTTCAGACATCTGCAATTTGATGTCCATACAATTCCTCATGTGAATAGTGTCATCACCACCCGATTACACTTTGAGACAGCTGTGTGTCTTCCGTCTACTAGTGCAAGGTAATATCTTGGATGGCCAATAGGATCAAGAAGAGCTTCAGGTACAAGATTATGATTTTTGGAGGACGCAAATATCGATGTGGACTTCTGATTTGACAGGGAGAATGGGATATTCAATTCATCCTCCCGATTATCTTTTGGCCAGTGAAGAAGGTGGAGGTGAACCACGCAAGAACTGTTTGTGTGATACCCATTTGGGTGAAGAGGGTGGAGAGCAGGACAAGGTGATCAACATTGCAAAGTTGTTGCAAGATCGGTGGGTTTACGATGTCGGGACCCTTCTTTGAAGATGATCACCATGGAATTGTGAATAACATGCAAAGTTGTAGTCTCTTTGTTGCAGTGGGGACAAACTGTGATTGGCAGATCTGTCGAAGGTTTCCACACTTAATTATCTTTGTGTTACAGCATCACTGCTTTATTCTTGTACTTTTTGAGTTTGATTGGATGGTAGTTGAAGCGTTTGCCTGGGTCTGTGTGTCTCACTGAGTAGAGGGAGAATTAACCCGTTTTTTGGAAGGGTTCTAAGGTGCTGATGGAGAAGGATGTGCTGAAGATCTGTTGGCCAATTCAGATGGGAAATGGGTCAGGGAGAAGGCCAAAGGAGGGGCTGAGGTCCCTATGACAGGCTGCAGAGTAAGCAATGGGCACCTTTAGGTATCCAAACAACCACCTCATCAACTTCCATTATGTTGCAAGTATATTGCAAGTGTATAAATATTAAATTATATGCATCTACTTTTATGAATAAGGTGGCTTCAAATGTATTACCTGACAGACCAACCACACTCGGCTGGTGACTCAACTATTCTTTAGGAAATGGGCAGATATTCAGAAGATATCAAAAGGAATTACAGATTACAGTGACTTGAACAATTGAGGGAAAGGCATTCTAAAGTCTGGCCACGACTACTTGCAATTTCTTACAGTCATTTCTCTTGTTCTGATATTCCTGGATGATCAGGGGTCTCTACATTCACCAGCACTGTTGACCACCAAGCACTACTTAGCACTTTTCTACATGAATGAACTTCAAAGGATGCCTACTTCAGTGAATCAAGTCATACCTTACTAACAGGGCCCAGCATGCCAGATTGCTACTTTAAGATAAAAAAGAATTCCTGTGACATGTGGCCAACCACTTTGAGCCTCTGGCTGTAAAGGATAACAAGAAACATAGATGTTCAAATATCAGACAACACTACCTGAAATGTCTATCCCTTAGAGAACAGCTTTACCACCATCCAAGCCTGGATGTCTGATTCTTAGCTCAAACTCGTCTGAATGACAGCCAAATCTGTCTTCATCATAACTGAGATGCATTCATGACTAGCTCATATCATTGAAATCCGATGGATCCATGTTCTACCTCACCAACAGTGCCAAGTCACTTGGTCTTTACATTGAGTCCTCCAGCAGCTTTAAGATCCACGTCACTAAGAGCAAAAAACACATGTAATCAATGCTTTAGAATGGAAAGTTCTTGCTTCAGGAGTCTGGCTTAAGGCTTGCTTCACAATCTCTGCTCATTGATCACTTCAATGGAGGTAAAGATCTGTTGGTGCTAGAATGCTATTTCACTCCTCAGAAAAGTGTCCTCCATGCTACTTTATCCTTGGTCTCTGGAAGTTCAAAATGATCACAGACATTCTCAGTGAACTCCACTGGCTCATACCCTGTCAGTCTACATTGAATTTAAGATGAGCTACATTATTTACCTCGCCTTCAAGATCAGATTTGATGATGGCACGTACATTTCCTAGAGCAACAACATTGCAGGACTTAAACCCAACAGATGCAAGAAGAAAATGACTGCAAGATTTCACAAGCTACTCCCTTCAAATCTGGAACAAGGTTTCAGACTAAATCTGGCAAGTACCTTTCTTCATCACATCTGTAAGCAGATGAAGACACGTGTTAGCACAGCATCCATCCACGCCAAAACATCTCCTCATAGACCACCCCTCTTTCAAACCCTCTGGAATTTCATTTTCCCATGTACCACCCTTTCTTGTTATGGTCACATATTTTGTTCCCCCATTTTTGTACAGTGCTCCCTTACTTTTTAGCAAGGTTTGTATTCTGTCAATCACAAACACGGATTGATAAATAGATACATACAGGTCTTAAAGGCATAAGCAGGCTTTCAGTTAGCATGTGTGTCACATATAAAGTGAACAGTGTTCCTACCTTCGCCTGCAAGAAAGTGGCTGTTTGACACTTTCTGCATCTATCGGCACACTGTCATATCAAAATGTGAACCGATGACCTCATGATAGCTGGGAACAGGATAAACATGGTAAATCTCTTCTCATGAATTTTAATTAAAAAAGCTGGTTTGGGTATTTGCATCGATATGAAGAAATTAATAGAAAGTGATGTGAGTAAAAAATCCCATATTCCTGGCCACTTAAAATGAAGACACCGGCGCCTTAAGCCAACAGTCATTAATTGGGGCGGCTCCATTAATCACCTCTGTCCCTGAAGACAAGGGTGCCGATTCACAGAAGTAATCTGAGACAAAATCCTAAACTTACTACTTTTGGTATTCACAGAAGGCATTTAGTAGTAGTAAAGTTAGGATTTTGTCTTAAGTCTGTCTTAAGTCTGTCTTAAATCTGTCTTAAGTCTGTCTTAAGTCTGTCTTAAGTCTGTACTAAGTTTGTCTTAAATCTGTCTTAAATCTGTCTTAAGTCAAACTTAAGACAAAATCCTAACTTTACTACTACTAAATGCCTTCTGTGAATACCAAAAGTAGTAAGTTTAGGATTTTGTCTCAGATTAGTTCTGTGAATCGGCCCCATTGTTTTCATTACCACTAGGATTTATTTTTTAAAAGTTGGAATGTTTTCAACTGTTGACAGTGTGTAAACAGTGGGCCCGATTCACAAAGGAAAATAAGAGGAAAGTCTAACTTTACCACTTTCGGTATTCAAAAGGGCATTTACTACTCGTAAATGCCCTTTGTGAAACCCGAAAGTCGTAAAGTTCAATTTTTGGTATTCACAAAGGGCATTTACAAGTAGTAGATGCCCTTTGTAAATACCAAAAGTCGTAAAGTTAGACTTTGTCTCAGTTTACTTTTGTGAATCGGGCCCAGTGTCTTAGGTACTGTGGAAGCACCCAATACCCAAATATTTAGGGCACCCCAAAATTCAGATCATTCAAACATTTTTTAACAGGTGGTTCTGCTCCAGGTTGATTTTGACCAAAAAGGCACTCTTTACAACATCAATAACTGCATTCTGGATTAGTATGAAAAGGGTTTTATTATAAAAATCTCAAAATTAAGTGATACAGAATAAGTGCCATGAAGGCTCAAACACAAAGTTATTACAGAGTAGTCAAAAATAAGAAATCATTTTAAGTCCCAAGTGAGCAGCAAAATCAGAAAGAATTGGACAACATCCCCATTAGCACCTGGAAAGGTTAAAAATATTCTTCTGGCTAACCCCAGAACCAGCGGTATTTTATACACAATCCATGCATAGAAAATTAACAAAAAACACAGCTTCAGCATGGCATGATCTCATGTAACAATTCTTTAGCAAATAAGAATAATTCATGTCAATATGAATGAATGAATGAATGAATTGGGACTTATGAAGTGCACAGCTAGTCCATAGACTGTTCTGGGGCTGAGCTTTCAGTCAACAGTGATGTGTAGTGAGATCACCAGGTCTTGTTGGAAGAGTCACGTCTTCAACCTTTTCGTAAACAAGGCAGTAGCCGCTGTATGATGTAGCTCCAAAGGAAGTTTATACCAAGCCACTGGTCTGAGGTAGGAGAAGGTTCTTTCACCCATTCTCATGTGAGGGTTATTGGGGATCCTTGCTAGAAGGTTGTGGGCTTACCTCAAGTTTCTGGAGTGGGAATAGAATGCCCCTGAATGGCGTAATGCTCTATGTACTAACGTTTTGAAGAGAATTCTCTTCTTTATCAGAAGCCAGTGGAGAGCACGCAAGTGCAGAGACACATGTTTTCTTGGGGGCAGGTTAAGTAAAATATGGGCTGCATTATTTTGGACCACTTGTTAAGCAGATAGTCTGTAAGTCCCAGATATAGGGCATAGCTTTAGTCGAGCCTTGATGTTGTGAGTGCTTGGATGACCACCTTTCTTGCAGACAAGGAGAGAAAATAAAATAAAAATTTAATCTCAGCAGAAGCCTAAAACATGTTCCGATCACCTACATAATCTGTGGCTGAAAAGATAGAGCATTGTCAGATTTAATGCCCAAGTTCTTGGCTGTTCCCCACTGGGGATCTGGGGTTGGGGTATCTTGGGGCCACAGAGTCTGCCAATCTGGAGGATTGGGGCCAAAGATAGTATTTCAGCCTTGTCTGCATTGCATTTTAAACTGATGTGAGGTCATCCAGTGAAAGACAGAAGAAAGGCAAGTTTTAATGGACTCTTCCACAATCTTCTCTCCCTTCCCACATGAAAAAAGCAGCTGGGTGTCATCAGCGTATGCAATCACCTTAACCCCCAAGACCTCTACCAACTGTGCTAAAGGTGTAAGGTACACATTAAACAATGTAGGGCTCAGGGTCGACTCCTGTGGCACTCCTACTGTTAGGTCATATACCCTGGAAGAGTATGGGGTAGCCCACATTTCCTGCCCTCTGTCCTTCAAAAAGGAAGCTAGCCAGTTCCAAACCAATCCCTCAATTCCGATGGATTGGAGGTGTGCTAGGAGCATGGGATGAGGGACTGTATCGAAGGCCACTGATAGGTTTAACATCATCAAGATAGCCTTCCCTCCTCCACCGAGTCCACGGTACCTCTATTGTGTTTGGTGACTTCTCACTACTGAAGTTTGGCTTGAAGCCAGTCTAGCTCAGGTGGAGCAGCTCGTTAGCTTCGAGATACTGAGACAGCTGTTGATTAACACATTTTTCTAGTACCTTGGACAATGCTGGCAGTAGAGAGATTGGCCTATAGTTTGATTGCTCTGTAGGGTCTGCTGCGTTTGTTTTAGAAGGGGCAGAATTTTAGCCTGCTTCAATGACATAGGGACTGTTGCTGAGGACAACGACTCATTGAGCACATATTAGCCTAGATTAATGGCAGCTGCACCTATCGCAAATAGACTTGGAGCACAGGGATCAGCTGGCGATCCTGATTTGTGGGCACGTATGGCCACCAATGATTCCTCCAAAGGGATAGCCTGAAAATGTAAAAGCATAGTCATACTGGGAGAGACCAAGCTGAAGAAAACTTTCTCGAACTGACTCTCCTTCAACTGGTTCCCTGACGTTAAGCTGACTTGAATAACTGTAATCTTATCACGAAAATAAAAGGCCAACTGGTCGTGCTATTCTACAGTGGGTTGATGCAGCCTAGTACAGGCTTCAGTGGACATGACGTTTTAGATGACTTTGAAGATTTCCCTGGATTTACTGCCTGCCTCCTTTATTCTCTCCTCAAAGTATAATTGTTTTGCTGTCCTGACCCCAACATAGTGTTTTTTAGGGTTTCTTTATGGATGACTTTGACATTGGCCTTGTAGTTTTTTTCACCCTTGCCTTTCTAAAATTTTGCCCTGTTTCTTCAGGATCCTGAGATTGTGTTTAAACCAGGGGTCGGAATGTTTGTTTCTGTAGGGTGTACATGAGGAGATCAGTGCTCGCTTATTGGAAGTGTTCCAAATCCAGCTGTACAACGTTCTGGCATCTTCCTCCACTAGACCCGAAAGAGAGGTGGTACTCTCTTCCAGAGAGCAAATAAATTCTAAAGGTTGAATTTTATGAAATGCTCTCATTATTGATGGAATTTTATTTTCATTGGTTGGGATTTTATTAAAATAGGCCAAAAAATTATTAGATTAAATTTGATCAAGCACATGACCTGTTTTATGTTTAGGGCTAAATACATGTTGGGAGAGCTCTAAGGATGACAAAGTGCCTAACAGTGCAGACATCACACTATTTCCTTTTTTATCCATATGCAAATTAAGATCTCCCTAATACTACAAAACATGGCAATCTTAAGGCCCAGGGAGCAAGCGCATTGCCAAGAGACTTAAGAAAGGGACCTTCATTGCCCGGGTCTCTGTAAATTAGTACTCTGGTAATTGATTGGTGGGGCATCATGGAGAGGCAGAATCCCAACACCTCTGCACCTTGCAATTCTTCAATAGGGATAGGGGTACATTCGTATGTCTTCTTATATACAATAGCCACACCGCCTCCTCTTCCCCAAGATGGCCCTTACGTTAGATTTTGTAACATCTAGGAAAGGCCATGGCTATGGTGGGGTTAGATGATTGGATAGCCAAGTCTCGGTCATAAACAGTATATCAGGCTTTTCCTTGCTAAGAAAAGGAAAATTATTTGCATCATGTTTTTGTAAGGAATGTATATTTATTAGCTCTGCCGAAAAATGTATGTTGTTATCTCCCGGGGCAGCGCCTTTGTCCGTAGTCGAGGTTTAATTTGCCACCTACACAGGGGACAGACATAGCCTTCTGTTAATGAGAAGTAGAGAGCAGTGAGGCATACATTTTAGAGTAGATTCCCGGTCAAGCAGCTCATCTCTGTTGAAGTAAATACATGGTCTACCTTCTAAGGAGCCACAGGCAGAGTGGCTGACGCTGGCTGCTCCTGGGACGATGACGGGTGCAGACAGGCTTGCCTTTGGTGTGCCTTTGGCACGCCAGTGGCGCTTCTGCATGTGGCCCAAAAAAAAACACTATGGCACGCACCGCCCAAAATAGCACCTCTAGAATGTCCCAAAGTGGGAAAAATGGCCGACAGAAGAGCAAAACGTTTTAGCTGCTCCCACCTCCCGAATCAATATTCAAATACTCGTAGGTTTAAAAATTCATTCACAGCAACACAGCCAGTTGCGGCTCCTGGAGGGAGTTCCGCCGGGCGGTGACGTGGGGCGGGGGAGGGGCAGGGTGGGGGGTAGTAAAAACCGGAATCCGGCCGAACCGAGGTAAGTTAGCAAATAAATAAATAAAACGAATTTCATAGCGCGCACTGCATCACATTTGGCGATGCAGCGCGCGCAACGAAATTCGTTTTATTTAATTATTTGCTAACTTACCTCGGTTCGCCGGATCCGGTTTTACTACCCCCACCCTGCCCTCCCGCCCCAAGTCACCGCCAGCGGAACTCCCTCTAGGAGCCGCAACTGCACACAGCAATAGTTATAAAAAGTTTTAAAAGGTTCTCAAAACAAGTTTCAACGATCATGTGCAAAGCACAAATCACCTAAAGATGCTGCATCTGCGCGGTGTCAGTTTTTATAAGCATGTTGTTCAAAAGAAAAACTTGAGCATGCATTGCCCAAAATATTGCCTCTAGAATGTTCCAAAGTGGGAAAAATGGCCGAGAGAAGTGCAAATCGTTTTTAGCTGCTACCACCTCCCAAATCAATGTGCAAATACTCGTAAGTTCAGCAATTCATTCACGGCAACACAGCAATAGGTTTAAAAAGTTCTAAAAACAAGTGTCAAAGATCATGTATAAAATGCAAATCACTTACAGCTGCTGTGTCCAAGCAGCGTCTGTTTTTATAAGCAGGTGACCCAAAAGAAAAACTAGAGCATTCACTGGTACCTCTATAATGCCCCAAAGTGGCAAGAAATGTATACATTATATGTTAAACAAACATTATACGTTAACACTATCCCATTTCACAAAAGCATCCTGCTTTTCACTGTCAATGTCATCCAGAGATGTTCAAACTAATATGAAAGATTCAAACAGTGAACCTTTACACTGATTAATAAGACTTTTTACAGTGTTAGGAACAGAACAACTTTCATTCAGAGCACAACAGGTAAATTACATCAACTTGCCTTCATTCTACAGAGTTGTAGAGAGAGAAAATGGGCAGGGGAACCTAATGGGAGGGGGTGAATACAGGAATGAAACCAGTGACAACAGCAGCATCCATTTTATCCAAAATTGAGTTTTCACCCAAATGTGGCATAACGAAATCATGTTAATAAACACACTTCTACACATTTCAACTGTAATCATATTAATTCAGCATTTGCACAGTGGATTCAGCATACATAGTTATGAAATCTTAATAATATTTCTTACAGAAAAATATAAGTTTTTTTAAAAAACCTCTAACAGTTCCCAACTCATTATTTTATAATCACTAAAAACCCATTAATAACTTTATTAGTCAGTCAGCTTATTTCTCTGCTTCTTTCCGAAACCTTACTCTGCCATCTTTAGCTGGTTGTAGACAAAATCCTTGATGTCCTCCATCTCATATTCTTTAAATCTTTTCTTCTCCAATTTGCTCATTTTCTTTTCTTTGTTTAAGCAAACACACAGAACATATTATGAAAAGGAACAGGACAATTGCACAAATCATTATGATTATTACAGGGGTTAGGTTTAGTCATAAAGTACTTTCTCCTACATTATCTATCCCTTTACCAACTTTACTAAAATCCTGTCCTATCCCACAAAGCGAGGAGCCTAAAGTTTTCCATAAGCCATGCTCTTCAAAAGATTTAGCCTCATATCAAATATTAGTTAGGTTAGTAAGGAAATAATCAGTAGCCATATTGTTATCTGGTATTTGGTGCAACACGTCTTGACCTTTATTACCTTACAAAACTGACCTATTTTGCCAGGATTTCCAGTGGTAAACAATTCTACAATACCATGGCTCTAATAGCTATCATCTCCACATCCACTTGCTTCAATGATGCTACTGTATCTTCTGCAAGCTTATCTACATCCACAAAAGGAATTCTAGAACCTAATATAACTAAGACTACTTGACCAAAACTCTGTTTCACCCTTTTCATTTCACTCATATGGTAAACTCTAGGAATAACAAAAACTAAATAACAAGAACAAACCCAGTCCTGTGGCAAATTGAAGTAAGCGATTTTCCTTCAAACATAATAAATCCCTCTCAGAACTGGCTCTCCACCTAGCAAATCTGTTCCATTTGTTTCATAAGTTCTTCTACACCCAGTTTATCCTATAAATTAAGTCTTTCTTCCCATACGTAATTCACCCCTTCATTCCTGCGCCATCCTTAACCTAAGATGCAAATTTGACAACCAGAATTCTTCTTTTATCTGCTCAACGACAGGTTTCTCTTCCTCCCAATTCCTCACATTATTTTCTCCTCTCTCATTATATTCCCTAATGACATTATGCTCTTCCTTACCCAAGATACATTCATCAACCTGATTAGTAATTTCACATTCATACTTGTTTTGTACGATCATCCGTAAGAATGTATTATAATTAACAATCTTGTTATCTTCTTTTATAAATAAATTCTCTAACAACTAATTAAAATCAGCCAAATAATGGGAAAGGAATCCATCATTTTTGAATATACCAATATGCAAATTACAAGAAAGAACATATGAAATTGGAAGTTGTCCATATGTCATATCCTCCCCAGCAGAAGTAGGAAGAATTATGTTTATATACTTAGAAATCATTATATTATAAATATTATCCAGAAAACCAGTAACTAAATTCTAGTTATGCTCTTGTACATCATGTTTAATTCCTTTCTAACACTAGTAAATTTGATGTGATTTGAAAAATATCCCACCGGAATTAGTCAGCACAATAACAGTCCTACTAAGACTAATAATCTTGTTAATATTATCACTAACCCTACAATTTTCCAGCATTTGTTCTGCTTCATCTTCTAGTTGAGACAAAAAAGTATTGTGATACTTCAAAAATTCAAAGGCAACAAAAAGTTTCTTTAAAACAATAACATATTTCTTCTTTCTTCTTTTTTTCGTTCTTTAAATCAAAATAAAATTCAAAATAAGCTTCACGGGTTCTTTTCAAAAGTTCAGTTCAATTCTGTGTTTCAGTCTTTTATCTTTGTTCAGAACTGTCTCTCATTTTCTTCTATCGCAACAGTCTCTTTTCACTAATTTAAGGAAGTTTTATTTTAATTTCGCCCTCAGATTCACTCTCAAACTTGTACAGAAATTGTTTACTGATTTGGATTTTTTTCAGCTCTTAGTCTTTTTTTTCTTCCTCTTCTTCTTCATAACCCACTCAGGTGAAGCATATTTTCTATTTGGAACTCTTCTCCTGGTTGTCTTTTGGCAATAGGCGATTCATTCCTCTATCTAGCAATCTGTCAAACCTTTCTGGTTCACAATGCTTTCTTTTACAAGTTCTTTTTCTTGGGATATCTTCTTTAACTTTACTTTGTTCACCAATAGTCTTTGTCAGAGCTTCTTTACTCTCTTTAGAACTTGAACTCGAGCTTGAACTTGTACTTGAATTTGATCTAGAACTTTGATCAGTCCTGTAAAATCAATATCAATCTAATGTAAACTTATTTCTTCTTCTGGGGATTTGAGTAAGTTGAATGTTCAACTTCAATTTTTCATGGTTTGGATCAGAAACTACTTCTTCTTGCTGCCACTCATGTCTTTGTTTTTTACATGGTGACACCCATTCATTCTGATCACTGTTTGGAAGCAGGATTTAGACTTTACAGGTTCTTCATCAAAACTTTCACTGGCCTGAAATTTTATGATTCCATGTCTTTCTTCACCAGTTCCAAAATACCCACCCTCCTCTGGATCCAAGCTGCAAACTTGAGTTTGAGTTTGACTTCCACCTCCTTGTGCTTGACTTTGTTGTTTTATAGCTGAACAGACAGCTCATCCTCTACCTCGAAGATAACAGCATCCTGGACCCCTCCCAGTCAGGATTCCGCAGCAACCACAGCACCGAGACTGCCCTCATCGCCGCCACAGACGACATCAGGATCCTGCTGGACAACGGCAAGACGGTGGCCCTCATCCTCCTGGACCTCTCCGCCGCCTTCGACACTGTCTGCCACCGCACACTATGCACACGCCTCCACGACGCAGGGATCCGAGACAAGGCTCTGGATTGGACCACCTCCTTCCTTTCCGGCAGAACCCAGAGCGTCCGCCTCCCCCATTCCCGATCCAAAGCCTCCGAGATCATCTGCGGCGTACCCCAGGGATCTTCCCTCAGCCCGACACTGTTCAACATCTATATGGCTCCACTCGCACGCATCGCCCGACAGCACGACCTCAACATAATCTCCTACACCGACGACACTCAACTGATCCTCTCCCTCACCAAGGACCCCCTCACCGCCAAATCCAACCTCCACGAAGGAATGAAAGCCGTCGCCGACTGGATGAAGTGCAGCCGACTTAAGCTGAACACAGACAAGACGGAGATCCTCATCCTCGGCTCCAACCCATCAGCCTGGGACGACTCCTGGTGGCCCTCGTCACTAGGGGCACCCCCGACACCAACCGACCACGCACGCAACCTGGGAGTCATCCTCGACTCAACGCTCACCATGACCAAACAAGTCAACGCAGTCTCCTCCTCCTGCTTCAACACCCTCCGCATGCTCCGCAAGATCTACAGGTGGATCCCGACAGACACGAGAAGAACAGTCACCCAGGCCCTCGTCAGCAGCAGACTCGACTACGGAAATGCCCTCTACGCAGGAGCCCCAACCAAGCTCATCAAACGACTGCAAAGAATCCAAAACGCCTCTGCACGCCTGATCCTCGACATTCCATGCCACAGCCACATCACCCCCCACCTGAAAAACCTGCACTGGCTCCCCGTCGACAAGAGAATCTCCTTCAAACTCCTGATCCACGCACACAAGGCACTCCACAAAACCAGCCCAGCCTACCTCAACAGTCGACTCTCCTTCTACGTTCCCAACCGTCAGCTCCGCTCCGCCGACCTCTCCCTGGCCACCGTCCCGCGCATCCGGAGAACCACCACCGGAGGAAGATCCTTCTCTCACCGTGCCGCCAAGATCTGGAACACCCTTCCCCTCAACCTACGACAGACCCAAGACCTGCTGACCTTCAGGAGACGACTCAAGATCTGGCTATTCGACCAGTAGCGGCAACACCCCCCCTCCTCTCCCTCAGCGCCTTGAGACCCTCGCAGGTAAGTAGTGCGCTTTACAAATCTTGTGATTGATTGATTGATTGATTGATTGATTCAGTGGTTGTCTCTCTACCATTTCATCTTTTGCTCAAACTCTCTTTGTGTGAGTAGCATGGATCGTCTGTGGCAATCCACCACATTTCACTGCAGTGCTGGTCATTAAAATCACCTGGAAGTTTTCACACTTGTTCCTCATATGTTTTCAGACATCTATCCAATCTCCTGGTTTCAGCTTATGACAAACAGTGTCTTTTGTTTCTACTGTTGAAACATTCACCTAGTGAGAGACACATTTTACCATATCAGCCAGACCTTTGCAATAATCTAATATGATGTCACCAGGCATTCAAACTAGTGCAGCTGAAGGAGTACAGTCAAACCTCATTGTCCTTCCCATGATCACCTCATGGG
This sequence comes from Calotriton arnoldi, assembly GCA_963921515.1. Taxonomy (NCBI): domain Eukaryota; kingdom Metazoa; phylum Chordata; class Amphibia; order Caudata; family Salamandridae; genus Calotriton; species Calotriton arnoldi. The sequence continues at coordinate 227,132 of CAWUFW010015836.1, read as the reverse complement.
GCATAAATCAGTCTTTTGTCAAGAGTACTTCTCATGCACATCAGGACAAGTGGAAGTTTGCCAGTGTGTTCTTGGGATTACTGTGAGAAATAAATTTTAAAATCAAATTTCAGCATGCACACCGCATTAGGATTTCACCTCAGAATGCATTTAAACCTTTGCAGAAATAGTTTTGCATAGAAAATAATAGGTAGGGAAATGTGCCTTCTTTAAAAGTGTAAGAATCTCTTTAGAGTGCATTTAAACTCTGCAAAAAGAATTCATAAGCAAATCACACATAGGGAAAATGTGCTTGCTTTAAATGTGTAGGAAAAATAACGTGAAGGAAAACAATTTTAGTAGGCTATCATTTCTAATGTGCTTCTGTAACTAGGCCCAAGCCATTTTTCCTCTCAACTCTTGCTAACAGTTGAATAGACATTTATTTAGAATGTTTTGCCTAGCACCAGCAACTTACTAAAGAGTGTGCTGACTTCAAAATGATGTTCTTTTGCTTCATCACACCATATTAGATGTGTTAGATCCTGTTTTAACAATGAGCTTTGCTGTGGATCATAACCAACAGGGTGATAGAATGAAGAATAATTTACATATATATTTTATGTATGCTTAACCAGGACATTGTCAATAGATTTGTTTCATTGCATTTGTTTAGCCCTTTGTATACACAATGGAACATTGAACACAGCTAATAGCTTAGGTAAGAAGGTTCTCAGAGAACTTTCCTCCATTTTTCCATATTGGCAACATTGTATTTACTATGTTCCGGCATGAATGTTTACCATGGGAATCGAGAGGAGAAGCAGCGGATGTTGATGACACCATCAGATGAGCGGTTTCTATTGACTAAAAGCATCATACACCTGATCAATGCTATTGCAACAATCATTCCTCTATCACTAATTTATTTTTTACAGTTGCTACTGCAGCTGTGGGAAACTTGTCTGAGTTTCCAGGAAAACCCTTTATGGGAGGTTCAAGACTTTATCTTTGCTCCGAAAATCTTGTTCTTTTCTAGAAGAAACTCTTTATGAGTTCTCTATTAGGGTAGGTTAGGCTCCGTAGCTAGTTTAGGACACTCTGGTTTATACTGTCACCCATAAACATTTTATTAGATATTTCTGTAATTTGGTCTAACTGGAATAAAGATGACAACACCATGCTAATTTCTTAAAGATAAATAAAAGTTTTGGAAACCTCTTCAACTTCTTGTCATTGACTGAACACACAGAACACGACAGTTGATGATATTTATGACTTGCACTTTTTGTCCTTGCTCCATTTGCAACACGCGGCAAAGGTTCATCAGACCTTTCAAGCACCATCAGGATTTTGAAGGTCCAAGGTGTAAGTTGGAGTGTTTGGTTTATACCCGATTTTTGCCAAATCCTTGTGCGCTAAGAGTACCGTGAGCCTTCTCTACCACACCTGAAGTTGGAGGTCAATAACTACAATTGAATTCTTGTTTTATCTGGAATGCTGTGCAGATGAGCTCCAAAACTTCAATTTTAAAATGAGTACCACAATCTGTCTCAACAGAAGTTGGAAGGTCAAATCTGGGTATCAACTCCCTTGGCAACTGTAAAGCTATCTGATCTCCAGATGTGGGGTAAGCCTCCAGCCATTTCAAGAACAAGCAGACAATGAACATGATATAACATGAAGCATTATATGCTGGCATCTCTATAAAGTCTGTTCAAAGCCTAATGGGCCTTTTGATTAGTCTATGTGAGTGATTACAGTTAAAGTCTTCTTTCCTTGATGATTTCTTTGACCCACCAAACACCGAATAAATATGTCTTCAACTACTTTTCTGAATCCAGAATTTTCCCAGTATTTTGTAAGTGTACCCAACATAATATCTCGACTTGGAAGGATGCATTTGTTCTCAGCATTGACATGCAGATCTTGGTAATTTTTCTTGTAAACCAATTTTTCCCACTTTTTCTCCTCATAAGAAACATTCTACTGAAAATCCTACTCCTCCTTCAAAGAAACAATTAAAATTTTCTGCATTTTTTATGGAATTTGTTCTTAATTCATTATCCTCATTTTCTTGCACCACTGCCTATTCTTGCAATACACAGTATTTTTCCACCTGGTCTGCATACTTGTTGCCAAGTGTAACTAAATCATTACCTGCCTTATGGGCAACACACTTTACCACTGCAAAACGTTTGACTGTTGTATTGCTTTCAACAAATCCAGTGTGTAAGCACTATTTTTAATAGGAGATCCAGAAGATGTCATAAAGCCCCTTTGTGACCACAGTTGGCTGAATGTATGCACCACTCCAAAACCATATTGGTTGTCTGTATAAATTCATATAGTGGGACAAAGATGGTGAGATGCACTCCGTTTTTAGTCCTATCATCTTTGTATATATATTTTTTCAATTTCACTTTGTGAAGGCGTACATACTTGTAAGCGCTCCGCCCAATTGCGCCGCAATTATAAAGCCAAAACACGAAGGAATCACCTGATTCACCTCCAAGTTGCACTGCCAAATGTATCCAATGAATCAAATTCATTAATTATTCCTTATTTTATCCATTTTTCCTTTTCCATATATCCTTTGTTCCTTTGGTTTATTCAATCCATTTTACACATTTGCTTAATCATTTCACGACTGCTAACAAACACGCAGGGACAGAGGAAGTAGAAGGTTTAAATGAGAGAAGGGACTGTGATTGATAGCGAGCAGTTAGCGATAATGGGGGAAGTTGCGGGAATGCAACAAGGATACACCTTGTAGTATAACTACAAGTGGATAACGGAAAGTGATATGGAATACAAGATATTTTAGCCAGGAAAGCATATGTCACGGTAAGAGTACAATAAGTGTGGGGATACAAGTGTATTCAAAGAGTTTTTGGCATTTGTTGGTAACACGGAGATAAATATGAAAATTCGAAGAGCAATACTCATTTACGGGCTGTCGAGTTAATGTTTCACTAGACAGATGGGCAATGTTGAGGTAAAGTAGTGATTAAATGGAGGTTAAATTTTTAAAGTACGAACGTAGATAAAGGAAAAATACATGTAGCAAGATTTTACAGCTTTCAATCATTGTACAGACTTGAAATGTAAACGAGTTGGTTTTTGTTGGAATTGTATGATGTGTGAATAATTGACCTGATGGTTTAAATGTATATTTTTTCGTAGATACCCCTGATGAAGGGGACAAATTCCCGAAATGCATTGGGTGTTTTTATTAAAATCGTGACAAGTGGAACATTTGATGTCCCTGCGTGTTTGTGAGCAGTCGTGAAATGATTAAGCAAATGTGTAAAATGGATTGAATAAACCAAAGGAACAAAGGATATATGCAAAAGGAAAAATGGATAAAATAAGGAATAATTAATGAATTTGATTCATTGGATACATTTGGCAGTGCAACTTGGAGGTGAATCAGGTGATTCCTTCGTGTTTTGTCTGTATAAATTGTCACTTTCAAATTCTCTGACAACCATCAAGTTCTGGTCAATGCTACTAATTCTGCCATCTGTGCTGAGGTTAGATTCAGCAGAAACAATGCTTCCAGCAACCCAGAAATGGAACATACAGCATAGGCACCTTATATGCTCCATATTTGGCTCTTATAAAAGAACCATAAACAAATAATGGCAGATCAACCATTTCTAATGGAGTTTCTTTGATATATGTTCTTTCTTTGTTATAATATTCAGTAACTGTAATGCAGTCGTGTTCTGGTTCATTATCAGTATCATCAATTTGATAACCATCCCTGTCTTCATGGCACTTGTCTGAAATAGGAACCACTGTTACTTGGTCAGCAAATTGCACCTTCAAATAGAAATGTTCTCAGCTGCAAGAATGACTTGCTCATAACGAGTTTGTCTACTATTTGTCAAATGCTGTGTTCTTGTTCTTGTTAACAAGATCTCAACTGAGAGAGGAACATACACAATTAATGTATGCCTCATCACTATTCCTTCACTTTGTTCAATAGCAACATAAACAGCTGCAACTGATTTCAAAAATCCTAGAGGACTTAGAGCTACTGGATCTAACATAGCTGAAAAGTCTGCAATTGGATGCATTATCTCACCATACTTCTATGTCAGGATTGATAATCCACTCCTTTCATGGCAGTACACACATAAACGTTAGATATAGTATGGAATTCTGAGTGCTGGTGCACGGCACAGACTCTTGCTCAAGTCCTTAAATAGTTCTGTGAATTCTTTGTCAAATGATACCGGATCTTGTATGTCATTGTGGGTCAGCTTTGCAATCAAGGAAATGTTTTTAATCCACTAACGACAGTAGCCAACAATTCCAAAAAACATCCAAACTTCCCTTTGGGTGGTTGGTGGGTTTATTTTCAGAAATGCAGAAATACGTTCTGTTGAGATATCCCTCACACCTATTTCAATATAATGTCCAAGACAGATCACTTCTCTGTTACAGTACTGCATTTTTGTTGGGGAGACCTGATGTCACCTTTCAGCTAAATCATTTAACAAGGCAATTGTATCCAGTTAATAGTCCTCCTTTGTCTTAGATGCCACTAACAGGTCATCTATATATTGAACTAAGTCTGAATTGCAAGGATACCTCAGATTTACTAAATCCTCTGTATTTGACTAAAAATTGAAGGACATTCTGTATACTCCTGTGAAATCATACACCACATGAGAACTTTGGGGCATATTAGCAAGAACCTCGTTAAAACTATCGGCATTTTAGCGGCAGGAAACTGCCGCTAAAACGGCGATAATGGGCTTGCTAATATGCGTTATAGAATTCCAATAGAAGCCCAGGTTAGATTTGCAGGACATCTAACCTGGGCTTCTATTGGAATTCCATAACGCATATTAGCAAGCCCATTATCGCCGTTTTAGCGGCAGTTTCATGCCGCTAAAACGGCGATAATTTTAACGTGGGTCTTGCTAATATGCCCCTTTATTTTTTATTTCGAAACTTAAAGAGATACTGGCTCTCTTCATGCAAAGGTATTGAAAAGAAAGCTTAGCATAAGTTGATGACTGTATACCAATCTGCATTTGAAGGAATTCCGAACACAATTATTGCTGTATTCTCTACCACAGGACAACATGGAATGACAATTTTGTGTCTATTTCTTAAATCTCAAACAATGTGCCATTTGCCACTAGATTTCTCTATTCCCATGACAGGAGAGTTACAAGGACTACCAAATACTTCCTGGGGATTCCCTGCTCAATAATGCTTTAATGACTGGCTTCATTCTTTCTTCTGCTCCTTTTGAAAGCCTATACTGTTTAGTTCTAGGGACAATTGCACTTGATCTCACTTTATTTTGGACTGACTCAGCACTTTTTATCAATCCAATATTGTTTCCAAAGTATCCTCATACCTCATCTCTTTTAGTATGTCTTAAATCCAGAGGTAGGTCATCTTTTGTTAAAGCCTGGAATACCTAACCTCTACTGTCTTCTGATTTTATTTTAAACTTTAAACACTGAGGGGCCGATTCCGATCTCGGCCGGTAGGGCTCCGAATCGGATTCGGCATTACCGGATCCGATTCGGAGCCCTGTTTCCCGACCGAATCGTACGCGGGTCCGGCCGAGCAAGTACGATGCAAGCGCCCGCGAAATCGCCGACCGACTCGAACGCGGCTACAACACGCTTCGACCGACTCGCACGGACACAACTCGCACCGCGCAATGGAGACGTTCCCCGGCCGGGTAAGTACGATGCGCACTGCGAGCAGTCCGACCGACTCGCGCCGTCCGGCTCGAAAGAGCTGTCGGAGCCGGACTTTGGGGGTCCGCGTCGGACCCCCCTGTACTCGTAGCCGCACGAGTCGCACACAGGGGGGACCCATGGGTCCCCCTACCTGTGCTTGTACGGCACGATGCGCTTCGACGCGTACCCGCTGTAGGGGGCGCCCTTGTTCGCCTCGCACCCATTGAGTCAATGGGAGCCCGCGTACGCGTTGTACGACCGGCTTCCATTGACTTCAATGGGCGTCCGACCGAATCGAGTCCGGGTGCATGCGTGCGCATCGTACTCGTTCGGTCGGACTGCCAGAGTCCGATTCGGTCGGAATTCTCTCCGGGTCCGGCTCGGTCAGAGAGATTTCCGGCCCGAATCGGAATCGGCCCCTGAGTCTTCATCTTGGGTTTCAATTGCAATACCCTCTGGCGTGCAATAAATCCCAAAATTCATTTGCAATACAAGTCTTTTCTCAAGAGATTCGCAGGACTTGAATCACACAAAATTAACTAGTGTTTATTAACCATTTGGTCAATTCAAATTTGGACATCTGCTGCAACAATGTGTTTATAACTAATCCCTACAACTTGGACTTCTTTTCCTGAGACGTGTAGGTTTGAGACTTCCATGGAACATACTGCAGAATGGGTAGCCCCCATATCAATCAAGAATTGAAAGGGGTGACATTGACCTCGCTGTAAAAATTTGAGCTACTTTGGTCTACCTCTAGGACTTCTACATGTAGTCAATCCCCCCCACTCAGACATCATTATTATGAATGACTTCCTGCTTAATCATCATTCAGAATCAATGGTCTAGGTCCACTCTCTCCCTACTGCTCCGCTGTGCCGTCTCTTGCCTCCAGACCCCGACCTCCTCCTTGGGAGGTTCGAGGCTGCTGCCCGCTCCTGCGCCTGCTGCCCGCTCCAACTGGGACCAGACTGCCTCCAACCACCGTAACCTTTCTCAGCCGTTTTTTTCTTAATTTTTTCCCTGTTGTGCCACTGTTATTGTGCCCATCTGTGTCTTGCTCTAATTCCACCACTGTTTTTATTTTCTTGTGCCTGCCTGTTCCTTTTGCCTTTCGCCGCTGCTGCCTCTGCGGCCCCTCCCCCCGAATTCCCCGGAATTTCCCCCGGAATTTCCCCTGGAATTCCCCCGAATTCCCCTGCTCCCACCTCCCAGCCTCTCCTCCCTCCCACCTCCCCTACTTAATGGCGGCCGCTGCGCGGCTGCGCAGCGGATGTGCCGCTGGCGCGCCGAAGGCACGCCAAAGGCAAGCCCGTCTGCGCCCGTCCACGACCCGACCGCGGCCAGCACCAGAAACCCTGGACCTCCCACTACCCATCGCTTCGACACCACCACCCTCCTCGCACTCAACCCTGGAAGACTTAGAGAATGCCAACAGGCCTCACCGAACACGACCCACGGCCAGTTCTCCTGCCTCCACTGCCGCCAGACCCTCACTGCCACCCCGGCCTCCAACACCGCTGATGCCAGCACCGGCGACACCCTAAAATGCATCCTCCTCAACGTACGCTCCGTACACAAACACACCATGGAAATCTGGAACCTACTCGACTCTCTTTTGCCCGACATCGCCTTCTTCACAGAGACCTGGACCAACGCATCCTCCGCCCCCGACATCAGCACCGCCATCCCAGACGGATACAAGAACCAGAGGAAAGACCGCCCCAACCACCCAGGAGGGGGCCTCGCCATCGCCCACAAGATCACCCTCCGCCTCACCACCTCCAGCGAAACCTTCCCCTCCGCCGAACACCTGCACTTCAAGATCCAGACCACCCCCAAAACCACACTCCGAGGAACCCTCATCTACAGACCCCCCCGCCCCCGAACACCCTTCACCACCACCATCACCGACTTCATCGCACCCCATGCGATCGCCTCAACAAACTACATACTCATTGGAGACCTGAACTTCCACCTCGACAACCCCAGCGACCCCAACTCCACTATCCTTCGTGACAACCTCGCCAGCATCGGACTTAAACAACTCGTCAACACACCGGCCCACAGAGCAGGACACACCCTCGACCCCATCTTCGCGGCAGGAAACAGCGTCCATTTCAGCTACACAACACAGCCGCCATGGACCGACCACCACTGCGTACACTTCGCCATCAACAAACCCAAGGCACCCAAACCAGCCCCACGCCCACCACGAAGGAACTGGAGCAAGGTTACCGACGAGCAACTTAACTCCACCCTCACCCGAGACAACCACACCTGGGCACCCGACGCAAACAGCGCAAATGACGCAGCCAGAAAACTCCACACCTGGATCTCCAACTGAGCAGATGAGCTCGCCCCGTTACGCAACCCCGACAGACAACGCCCCAGGAAAGCCGCCTGGTTCACAACCGCTCTCCAAGAAGCCAGACGCACCTGCAGACGCCTGGAGAAGAACTGGAGAAACACCAAGACAATCGAAAACCACACCACCTACAAGAACGCCATGACGGACTACCACAACCAGATCAGAGCCACCAAAAGGAACTTCATCCACAACAAAATCCAGGCCAACTCCACCAACTCCAAGGAACTTTTCAGTGTCATTCAAGAATTCACCAACCCACGCAGTGAAGCCACAGACATCACCCCATCCCAAGACCTCTGCGACAAGCTTGGAACCTATTTCCACCTCAAGATCAAAAACCTATACGACAACTTAATCGACCATCCACCAGGTGCCACAGACGGCCCCCCGCCCCCAAGAAACACCAGCCAGCCCACCATCTCCAACTAGACACCGATCACGGCCAAAGACACCGCCTTGACCATGAAAAGCATCCACTCGGGGGCCCCCACCGACCCCTGCCCCCCTCACATCTACCACAGAGCCGTGGCCGCCATCGCACCCAAACTACAACGCACCATCAACACCACCTTCAAAACAGGCACCTTCCCAGATGACCGGAAGCGCGCAGAAGTCATACCCCTGCTCAAGAAGCCCACAGCTGACCCCTCCGACCTCAAGAACTATCGGCCCATCTCGCTCCTCCCCTTCGCAGCCAAAGTTGCAGAGAAAACAGTCAACAGGAAACTGACACGCTTCATTGAAGAGAACGCCGTCCTCGACCCGTCCCAATCCGGATTCCGAAGCAACCACAGCACAGAGACCGCCCTACTCGCCGCCACAGATGACATCCGCACCCTCCTGGACCAGGGCCACTCCGCAGCCCTCCTCCTACTCGACCTATCAGCGGCTTTCAACACCGTCTCCCATTGCACACTAGTCGTCAGACTACACGACGCAGGCATACAAGGAACAGCCCTGGACTGGATCCGATCATTCCTCAACGGAAGAAGCCAAAGGATCAGACTCCCACCCTTCCTCTCCGACCCCACGAAAATCACCTCCGGAGTCCCACAGGGTTCATCACTGAGCCCCACCCTCTTGAACATTTACATGGCCCCCCTCGCAGCCATCGTCCGACAACACGGCCGCAACATCGTATCCTACGCCGACGACACCCAGCTCATCCTCTCCCTCACCAAAGACCCCACCACTGCCAAACTCAACTTCCAGAAAGGAATGCAAGACGTCGCAGTCTGGATGACCAACAGCTGCCTGAAGCTCAACGCCGAGAAAACAGAAGTCCTCATCCTCGGTACCACCCCTTCTGCATGGGACAGCACCTGGTGGCCGACCGCCCTCGGAAGCACACCTACCCCCTCAGACCACGCCAAGAACCTTGGCATCATACTCGACTCATCACTCTCCATGAACCGACAGGTCAACGCCGTCACCTCCAGCTGCTTCAACACCCTCCGCATCCTCCGCAAGACCTTCAAGTGGATCCCCCCCTGAGTCAAGGAAGACAGTCACCCACGCACTCATCACCAGCAGACTGGACTATGGAAAAGCACTCTACGCCGGCATCAACAAGTCCCTACTCCGCAAACTCCAGACAGTACAAAACACCGCCACCAGACTCGTCCTCGGCATCCCCGACACGAACACATCAGCCAACACCTACGAAGTCTCCACTGGCTCCCCGTGGAGAAAAGAGTCACTTTCAAAATCCTCACTCACGCCTACAAATGCCTACACAACAACGGACCCAAATACCTCAACGACAGAATCAACTTCCACGTAGCCAAAAGAAACCTCCGATCTTCCAACCTCGCACTGGCCGAAACCCCGCGCATCCACAGAGCCAGAGCAGGCGGAAGATCCTTCTCTCACATTGCAGCCAAGACCTGGAACGAGGCTACCGGCAGACATCAGATGCGCCCTCCCTGAACACCTTCAGGAAGACCCTCAGACCTGGCTCTTCGGCTAAACAGATCTGCGGACCACCCCCCCTCAGCGCCTTGAGACCCTCACGGGTGAGTAGCACGCTTACAATTCCCTGATTGATTGATTGATTGATTTTGTTGATCCCCTGTACCATATGGCATTTTGTTTCTGAAATGTTGCTGCATCACTGGATCTGAAGGCATTGCCTTTCAAAATGATTTCTGATTCTACATACTCTGCTGAGATTTTGAAACAATTGGGACATCATATTTCTCTGTGTTGAGGCACACCATCACCGTGAATTTTATTTGGATTCTGGCGACACTGGCGTTTTTAGTGCCTGACTTTCTGACAGAAGTGACAAGCAGTGTTTCTTTTCATAATTTCAACACTCAGATTCATTACATCTTTGATCATCATTCCTTTTCTGCTACTTTGCATTTGCATTACACTGTTTCCCAATGCTTCACCCTGCACCAGGTTCATCCCATTAAATTCCAGACTGGAAAAAATGCATATTTGAACACATTTGCTTCTGCGATTGTCTCTATGGCACCCTGGCATCACTGCTTTGGCCGCATGACACAACCCGGAAATGAGGAGGTGGGCTAAGGCAGAGGATGCAGACTGATCTTTACATGCATTGGTCCACCTCCCAGAAGCTGTGCTAGTCACGGTCAGGTTTCTGAGTGTGGTTAATGCTCTTACTCCCGGCCACGTAGGAGCAAGATACACCAATCTAGATTAGGCACAAAATCCTAAAAAAGACATCTAATTAATTTCAGAAATCCCTAACTGTGTACATGTGGTGCCTCACAGTACACACTACCTTATGCAGACAAGTAAAAAACACAATATCTCGAGATCTTGGATTTTGATGGATCCAATAACGAAACCAACCAACGACTGAAATAAATGAATTCACAAGTATGAATAATACATCAACAATACAATGATTAATCCATCAATTGAACTGACAATTACATTCCATATCCAAACATCTCACAAAGTGCACAACAGTCCATCTCACTAACTCTTACTTTAACATACCTCACAAATACACAACATAGATCAATCAGTTCATACTTACACTCCAAAATCCACTAATTATATCTACGCTTCAAATCACTCCGGAAAACACTGCAAGTCAGATCTCTTGAGAAAATCCAGCCACCGGAAGCGCCAGTAGAGTTCCAGAAAAGCCCACTATTCTCTCAGATATAGCCATTAAGGACCAGAACACCTATTAGGGACCCTTTAAAAAGAGGAGGTGCTCTTATATTTCAACCATCCTCTGCTACCAATTTGTGGAAGCAGAAACCTGTACCACAATATTTAGGGCCCCCCAAAATTCAGATCATTTCAAAATTATACAATAGGTGGTTCTGCTCCAGATTCATACATGTTCATCGTGTGTAAAAAGGCACCCTTCCCAAACATCAATTTAGCTGTGTGGTAAAATAAAAGGGACCACTCAATAGCTCAGTTCAAGATCAGGAGCAAATGTTAAAGGGTTTTATTACAGAAATCTCAAAATCAAGCAATACAGAATAAATGTCAAGAAGGCTCAAATATAAAGGTATTACAGAGTAATCAATACACAAAGAAGGGACTGTGGGGCTTTTTCCTCTATCAGCATAGAGGGAGGTCCAGCATAGGTGCCCTGATTGAAGTATTAGAAAAAGAAGGTTATGCTGTACCTCAACAGTGTCAGGACAAGGGAAAATGACACCAACCTGACCGCTTTGGTTCAGAGTTGGGGGTCCATTTATTGGATTGTAATGCCCTCACACACCCAATCGGGTGTCATGCTTCATCATCTGGGCTGCTCCTCGTTGGGTCGGCGGTGCAATACCCAGCGGGCTCCCTGTAGTAGGGGCACTTTAGCGGAGATCTTCTTCCAATAGCCGTATGGTGAAGTGGGGGTGAGGGGCCAGAACTGTGTAGATGTATGGATTGAGTGTGTGATTTAAAATAAGGCTCAGAGTACCTGTGAGAAATTTTTTTAATCAATAAGTCTCCTACCCTAGTTAAAATAAACAATACAGCGCTTGGCTAAGTATTATGTCTTAGGTCTAAGCATCTCTATTGATGCAATGAGCACAACATGTTTCTCGCTCAACATAAAAGTCTACATGCGATTCGTCAGGACCTATACTGTGAAGACTATCTACACTCTAAGGTTGGCGACATGGCATCATACTCACATCAATCAAATAACTACCTACTTGTGTACCTGTCAAACCTGGAACTACCTGTGTGGGGAGAAAAGGGTGTCATTGGTCATAATGGTGAGGTACACATTAGGGTATATATACAGTATCGTTTCCCTTGTGACTCTAACTTAGCTTTTTAATCAGTGAATTGTGAAAGCCAAAGTTAAGAACATAATAAAAGGTTTTAAAAAAACAGTGCCACACGGTGAGTGCCCACAGTGAGCTAGTGTGAACTACAGCCCTTGTGGCACAAGTGTAATGCAGCAGGTATAGTTCGTTTGGACTCACCCAATGTTGTAAGCTAACCAGGCATCATCAGAACCCGGTAGGTCAAACAAGAGGAGTTCCTCAAGTGCTAGACAAGTTCAGATAGGAGCGAACGGATGGTGCAAGAATGAGGCACACTGCTTAGGTAAATCTTGTTGCACTGGAGACCTCAATTCTTGGTCTACATTCTTACTCTCATCATGTTCATAATTAAAAAATTGTATATCAAAATTACCATTAGAAGGAAACACCCAGTTGCTAATGGTCAATGTGGATAGACCACATACATTCCCTCTTTTTATTGTCTCCCAATATGATTGTGGCAGCAGGTGTAAGACATTGATGGCACGTTTATCTTCCATTTAAACTTTTTCCTAATTATGTGTTTGTCTCATTGTTGATCTCTAGTAGGGCCCTGTGCGACTGCCTTGCATTCCGGAATCGCCGGTGTTAAGCTGATTTAAGTGTTTAAGAAAGTGCACAGCTCGCCCCTTGACCATATAATATCTAAAGTGTCTGCGCGCTGCCCCGGTATCTGGGGATATGTTCAGTAACATGGGAATCTCCAACACCTCCGAGTTTCATTATGGAATGCGCAACCCTAGCCCTCACCAAAAACTTTTTTGAGTTTAAAGGCCAGCTTTATCATCAAACTCAAGGCACTTCAATGGGAAGTACCTTTGCTCCCAGTGTAGCCTGTTCATACATGGCGGCCTTCGAGGGAAAGCTTATCTTCCATGAATCCAACCCATACCGGTCGAACATACGGCTGTGGAAAAGGTTCATAGACGATATCCTCATCTTTTGGACAGGTGACTCACAGTCCTACACAGAATTCTTCAGGTGGATCAATAACCTGAACCCATACCTCAGATTTACCAGCACGGTCTCATCCAACCAGATTGCATTCTTGGACCTAACTATTAAACTTGAGCAAGATGTTCTATCAACAACCATGTACAGGAAATGCACAGACCGCAATAGCTTATTGCTGTACAGCAGCCACCACCCACGGGCCCTGAAAGAAAACCTCCCCTTTGGGCAATTCCTACGGGTGAGGAGAAACTGCAGCACATTAGAGGAATTCAAGTCTGAATCTGAAATCCTCGCAAAAAATCTGGCAGCACGCGATTATCCACCACCCAATATAGCCCTCTCTATGAAGAGAGCTAGAAATAACAACCGCGAGGGTCTGTTAGAACCTAGAGAGAGGACCCCTACTGAAACCCTTACCTGTGTTACCACATTTACACCAGCTTCCAATCAACTGACCAAAGTTATAAAGAAGCATTGGAACATACTCAACACTGGCGGGATGACTCTGGAGCCACCACACTTTGCGTTCAGACGCTCAAGGAATCTCAAAGATATGTTGATCCATACAAGACCGAAGGCACCCACAGGGGGACAACAAAGAACATTGTGGCAATTACCGCCGGTAAAGGGCCATTATCCATGTGGCTCATGCATGGCATGTGCTTTCACAACAATACAAAGAACCATCACCTTCAATAACACCTTTACATGGGAGATGAGGTCGCACACTAACTGCAATACACACAATTGCGTATACCTGATCACATGTCCATGCGGGCTATATTACGTAGGGATGACTTCACGCCCCATTAAACTACGTATATCAGAACATCGAAGCAGTTTTCGTTGCCACAAAAGCAACACGAAAATGTGCATGCACTACCTGGAAAAACACCATACACCAGAATCATTACAATGGGTCTTCTTGGAGGCTTTTCCCAAAATCTCGAAGAATGCCCTGTTTGTCAAAGAACAGAGGTGGGAACACAGATTATCCTCACAAATCACAGGACTAAATGAGGAAATACCCTGGAGTTCACTAAGAATTTAATATGAACAGATTAACCTCATGCTATGGGCATATAAAGAACTGCCTGATGTAAGTCAAGCTAGAGAACAGTAACAAGACAGGACAACCCCATCGAAGAGGTTACCCTGACTCCCCATACACACACACACTCCTGCCATAACCAGCCATCAGACTTAACACCACGCAATAGGCAACGCAGGAAACATTGAATCTTAAGGACTCCCCTTATGTCCCATATTTTCTTGTGAATATTGAGACAACACAACTCAAATGCTCGCCAGACGATCACTGCATCTGACTATCTATCATATGGGCACATCAGAACACGTCATGTGACACTAGCTTCCGTGCACCGAGACGACAAAACATCATCAGGGGCACGCGATTCCCAAAAACGCAGTCAACAAACTAGCCAAAATCACCACTTTAAGATGGCCGCCATATTATAGCATAAAAGAACCTTGGGATCACTTTATGAGAAAACACCACTCTAAGATGGCCGCCAAGAAATTGCCATTCCAACCAGGAAACACGCACTCGCCTAATTGGTTAGAGACCACCCACTACTGAGAGCAGTGACGGACTATAAAAATAGACTAGCCATAGACCGCCTCACCTCACGGACCCGGTAGATGTGGGTAGGTCGATTCAATACGTGACAACAGCACAAAAGTGAGTACTGCTACAGCGTGCGCCACCCCCTTGCCATGCTGAGACTTTGGATTTTTGTTAAAAAGATGTAATCTCTGCGATATGAATGATCAGGGGCACGGGTAATCAACAGATAGCTAGCCAGGTCCCTAGTACAGGGAACATCCATTTGTTACTTCGCGTTAACGCTACCCCATTTGATAGCTGTAGTTTGGCACCGAGCCAATAGCTAGAGGCTACCGGCCCCGGCCTTTGCACATACTGACAAAACGCACACGTGAACCAACGGTGTGCTATACACTGTTAATACTCAATTAAGGGGCACTTCCATTTCACGCTAACACTGCCACATTGGGAGTCACAGTAAACGGCAGTAACCACACCAAAATATCCCCAGATACCGGGACAGCGCGCTGACACTTTAGATATTATATGGTCAAGGGGCGAGCTGTGCGCTTTCTTAAACACTGAAAGCAGCTTAACGCCGGCGATTCCAGAATGCAAGGCAGACGCACAGGGCCCTACTAGAGATCAACAATGAGACAAACACATAATTAGGAAAAAGTTTAAATGGAAGATAAAAGTGCCATCATAGTCTTACACCTGCTGCCACAATCATATTGGGAGACAATAAAAAGAGTGAATGTATGTGGTCTATCCACATTGACCATTAGCAACTGGGTGTTTCCTTCTAATGGTAATTTTGATATACAATTTTTTAATTATGAACATGATGAGAGTAAGAATGTAGACCAAGAATTGAGCTCTCCAGTGCAACACGATTTACCTAAGCAGTGTGCCTCATTCTTGCACCATCCGTTCTCTCCTATCTGAACCTGTCTAGCACTTGAGGAACTCCTCTTGTTTGACCTACCGGGTTCTGATGACGCCTGGTTAGCTTACAACATTGGGTGAGTCCAAACGAAATATACCTGCTGCATTAGACTTGTGCCACAAGGGCTGTAGTTCACACTAGCTCACTGTGGGCACTCACCGTGTGGCACTGTTTTTTAAAACCTTTTATTATGTTCTTAACTTTGGCTTTCACAATTCACTGATTAAAAAGCTAAGTTAGAGTCACAAGGGAAACGATACTGTATATATACCCTAATGTGTACCTCACCATTATGACCAATGTCACCCTTTTCTCCCCACACAGGTAGTTCCAGGTTTGACAGGTACACGAGTAGGTAGTTATTTGGTTGATGTGAGTATGATGCCATGTCGCCAACCTTAGAGTGTAGATAGTCTTCACAGTATAGGTCCTGACAAATCGCATGTAGACTTTTCCGTTGAGCGAGAAACATGTTGACCTCATTGCACCAACAGAGACGCTTAGACCTAAGACATAATACTTAGCCAAGCGCCGTATTGTTTATTTTAACTAGGGTTGGAGACTTATTGATTAAAAATTGTTCTCACAGGTACTCCGAGCCTTATTTTAAATCACACACTCAATCCATACATCTACACAGTTCTGGCCCCTCACCCCCACTTCACCATACGGCTATTGGAAGAAGATCTCCGCTAAAGTGCCCCTACTACAGGGAGCCCGTTGGGTATTGCACCGCCGACCCAACAAGGAGCAGTCCAGATGATGAAGCATGACACCCGATTGGGTGTGTGAGGGCATTACAATCCAATAAATGGACCCCCAACTCTGAACCAAAGCGGTCATTTTCCCTTGTCCTGACACTGTTGAGGAACAGCATAACCTTCTTTTTCTATTACAGAGTAATCAACAATCAGAAATCATTCTAAGTCCCAAGTGAGCATCAGCACAGAAAGAATGGGACGGCAACCCTATTTGCATCTGGAATGCTTAAACATCTTGTTCTGGCTCACCCACAGAATCAAAGGTTCCTTTTACACAGGTCTTGCATAGAAAATTAGCTGAAACCACATCTTCAGCATGGCATGATTCCATGTAAAAAAATTCTTTAGCAAATCACAATAATTCAGTTCAATAACATTATACGTTAATGCTATCCCATTTCCAAGAAAGCATCCTGCTTTTCCCTGTCACAGTTATCTGGAGATGTTTAAACTAATATGACAGATTAATTACGGGTTTAGACAGGGTAGGGGTACATTGGATTAATGTCTCAATTTGACTCTCACAATTGGCAAATACACGAGTGCATGCCCAAATTTATCTGGCATTGATGGATTTGTCTAAGGCCTTCGACTGCATGGTTCACAGCAAGCTATGGGAAATGCTAAAGGAGATGGGAGTGGACGATGCTATCACTAACTTTATTAGGGAGCTATATTTGGATGCTACCGCTATGGGACGATACGGGAGAAACGGTAAATGCGCCAAACCATTTAAAATTGAAAGGGGTGTCAGGCAAGGCTGTGTCCTGGCCCCCTTTTTGTTCGCTCTCTATACAAATAAATTAAGCAATGTTTTGACCAAGATTGGTAAAGACACCCTGTTAGTTTCATCATCTGCCCTCCCTAGCCTCCTCTACGCAGACAATGCTCTCTTATTGGCAAGGACACCCCTGGCATTACAAAATCTTATCACACAATATACAGATTTTATGCATAATCTGGATCTGCATGTTAATAAAGCCAAATCCTACGTCATGGCAATAGGCAGTGACAAAAAGAAGAAAATGAGATATAAATTAGATGGGGAAATAATAGAGCAGGTACATTATTTTAATTATTCAGGGGTTGTCTTTGACAAAAAACAAACGTGGAAGGAGATGATGCAAAATTGAGTTAATCTAATGATTCAAAGTATCGCAGCCTTATTTAGATTTTCCCAAACACTAGACTATAAGCCGGTACTGGAAATGTTTACAATCTACATGGCAAAAATGCTCCCAATGGCCACCTATGGGGCAGCAATATGGGGTATCATCGATGTGACACCACTCCAAGTACAAGAAGATAAATTCATCAAAAGACTGTTGTCAATTCCACAATCAAGTAATAATTTTATAGCCCATAAAGAAGCCGGCATTCCTTTTATTACGGATGCCATAAGATTAGCTCCACTTTATCTCTGGATATTCATTTGGAAAAGGGAAACTGTGGGTTTAAATCAAAAAATCCTCAAAGATGTCTTGAATTTGGACTACGTCCACAGAATCCCCTGGTTATCATATGTTAGAGAAACCCTTATTTCTTTGGGTCTTAGTTTCTTGTACAGTACCCCGTCTCTTTGCAAACATTTCCCCAAATCAAGACTAAAGGTGATCGTTTTAAATCAAGTCACTCAAGATAGGTGGAATATTCATAAAGGGAAACGAACCGTAAAGTTTTATGAATCTATACCGCAGATATTAGATCATTCACACTCATACTTACGGATAGTTGAGAATAACCAGCATCGATTCATTCTGACTAGATTCAGATTGAACCTTATTCCGTTAATGCCTGGTTATCCAAACAATCAATTTGTTCTTAGGAACTTAGGGGCATATTATCAAGCGGCAGCGATAATTATCGCTGGCCGCTGTTAGCGCGAGGAATCCTATCGCCGGCTATCGCTGGAAATTATCGCCATGCTAGCGCTGTATTAACAACGCTTAGCGCAAAGGCGATAATTTTCCAGTGATAGCGATGTTTTCCATGGAACATCGCTGGTTTTCCAGCGATGTCCCATGGAAAACGGCGATATCCTTGGTGATAGGGCCTGTGGTCTTAGCCACACAATCCACCCCCATGTTAGGTATGCCTTAGTCAGGAATTTAGCAGACGTTAAATTCCTGCGTTAAGGCATACTTAACGCGATTGAAAATATCGCTAACCCACTTTGTTGATATGGCGATACCTGGGTTAGCGAAATTTCCCCATGTTGTTTTCACAGGCACGCCCCCTTTGCATCTCATTAGCGATGCGATGGGAGGCGTGCAGAAAACGGACGCTAATGCAGGAATCACGCGCTAGCGTGTCCTTGTTAATTAGGCGATAGAATTATCGCCGCTTTTCGTCCGAAAACGGACGCTAAAGCGGCGATAATTCATTAACGCCGCCTTGATAATATGCCCCTTACCGCCTTGTCCTTGTGACAACAAGACAGCCCAATCGACTTTACATCTCCTCCTTTTTTGTCCATTATACTTAAGAGAGAGGAAGGTTTTTATTGTCCCGCTTTTAAGGAAATGTTCAATGCGAACTATAGCTTCAGCTCTCTTTTTATTTTACTCATTAGATACCCCATTGGTCTGCTTTGCACTAGCCTCCCTTTTACTGGCTGCCTTGAGAACCCATAAGGCCCTTAGCACTTCATTTATAGCACTTTAAGACCAATTCTCTCATTGTCATATTCTACCTTTTTACATATTTGTGTATGAATTTTTAGATGTAACCTTTTTTATGTAAAGGCTATCATCGTGGGCCTGGTACTGTTTTTAAATTTCTAATTTATTGCATGTCTAATTTTAATTTATTTTTTCTACGCCATCCTTATATATGTGAACTTTTATGCATTTTAATGAAGTGCGAAATAAAGTTGAAGGATGATGTTGATGATGACAGATTCAGACAATGAACCTTTACACTGATGAATAAGACTAGGCTCAGTAACAGAACTACAGTGGAAGGGCTTTGGAAAAAATATTACAGTTAGGAACACTAGAAAGTTCATTCAGAGCTCAACAGGAAAATTACATCCACTTGTCTTCATTCTGCTGTGGAGAAAGAAAATGGGCAGGGGACCCACATCCATTTTATATAATTGGAGGTTTTGCCAAAATGTGGCATAACTAAATTATGTAATTATATTTCTGTAAGAATTTATTTCTTGGGAATAAAGCATTTTTTATTTGATATGATAATTAAACACACTTCCATATGTTGTCTTAAACTCATTTCAACTGTGATCATATTAATTCAGAATTTATATATTTAAATGAACATATAAATCATTAATACTTAATATGTTTTGTTGCACAAAATTATAAGCTTATATAAATCATTAATACTTAATATGTTTTGTTGCACAAAAATATAAGCTGTTCAAAAACACTCTAGGGGGCCGATTACGATGCGGCCCCGTTACAGCTCCGACCGACAGTCAGAGCCTTCAGGGCTGCATCGTAATCGCACCCGCAGTTTACTTTCCGACCGCCTTATTATCATCTAGGCGGTCGGAAAGTAAACCGCTGGTCATTCCGGCTGGTTTCCGCAGTTGTAAGCCTGCCAGTAATCTCAAGGGCGGGCCTTTCCGCCCTTGAGATTACGATGCATGGCTTCTAGCGTGGTTTCCATTCTGGCCTGTCCGACATGGAAACCATGTCGGAAAGCGTGCTTGTGGGCCCCCAGCAGGGCACCCTTGTGCTTGCAGCCTCCAGTTGGGGGCCGAGGGGGTTCCTGTTGATCCCTGCACCCACAGGGTGCAGGAATGAACTACACCTCACTTTTCTCAATGGGAGCTTGTGTTATGGCAGGTTTACGACCGTACCAGAAGCTCCCATTGAGCAAAGGCAGTATGTGACTGAACAGTGTTCGGTCGCATTGTAATGAGCAAGTCGGGACCCCCGACCTTAGGTCAGTCGGTCCCAGAGCCGAGACAGTGTCGAGCGGACTGAAGTCCGCCCAACATCGTAATCAGGTCCTAACTGTTCAAAGTGGTTAATTTTGCTCATTTAAATCTCTTTTTGAAAAACAAATATTCTAAATTCATAGCTTTTTTACCAAAGGTCAACAAATTAATCAAATATAAATAAGGGGGCAGTTTGCATGTGGAAAGCCTAATGGCTAAGCATGTGTGGATACTACTAGGAGTCACATTTATTAATTCATATGTTGTTTACTTAGGGGTTTGATTTTGATTTTTTATATTAATGCACTCTCCTGACCCCAGAGGTTTTCTAGTGTTAAACTCAAAGGTAAACAGCCTTAAGCCACTGTTCCACAGTAACCTTTAGACCTCAATATGGTATAGGCATGTTATACATTTCTTTTTAAAGAGCAGTGCTCCTTTGTGCCTTTTAAATCTTGGAAATACATGTTTCACAGTTTGGGGAAAGGTAAGAAAGTGTTGTTCCTGCTCTAGGTCACTTTGAGCAGTTGTTGGGGCTGTTGTTGGCAGGACGAGCTTTAAAATACTATTGGGTGTTGAGGAGTGCAGTTGGAGAGGATTCTGGGAACGTTCAGGCTTTCTGACCTTTTCAATAAGTCTGAGATGGTGGTTAAGTTTCTCAAAGACATTTGAAAATGCCTGTCTTCTGCCAGATAATGAATGCCATTGAAACATGGAGTCCCCTCAGTATTGGGGTTGAAATATTGTGCACGTGCAGGCTATAGGAAGTCAACCTAAGGGGATGCGCCTGCTGACATACTTATGTGTGTGGGCACAGAAACTCTTGTATGCCAACTCTTGTAGGCCAACCTGAAGATCTTAATCTGGGAGCTTTTCTATCAGAGACAAGAGGTTTGCTAGAGAACGAAAAGTGGATTGTCTTATTACTCCTACGAAAGATGAGGAGTGCTACTGTGTTTTGTTAAATAACAAAATGTCCACTCAGAGTTTGTGATTCTGGCACTTGTAGTAACAAGGACGCGGGAGCCCAGTTAAACACTACTTTATTCCAGTTGTGTCCCTCACCGAATACCATTTAATGGCCCCACATTCACATGCACTCCTCAACATTCTCAAGCAGTGCACAGCATTCACCACGCACACACATACACACACACAAGGAGGGAA
The DNA here is from genome assembly GCA_963921515.1 of Calotriton arnoldi. NCBI lineage: Eukaryota > Metazoa > Chordata > Amphibia > Caudata > Salamandridae > Calotriton > Calotriton arnoldi. The sequence goes on along the minus strand of CAWUFW010015836.1, from coordinate 205,492 downwards.
GGTGGCGAAGGAAGGAACGATACAAAGGTTAAGCAACACCATCAATACTATAATACAGTGAAATATGTTGACAGGACATTACATCTTTTCCCTTTTATCAACAATTAGTTCAATATGTAATCTTTGAATCTGACAGGTGGTACAATTGCTCTTCTAGTCATAAAGGTACCACTAGGGTTAGTAGCAATCATAGAAGAAGAATTTCCACATGTAGCATTAGCATTGCTTGTTCTGCATTGCTCACTGTTGTAGGCATTTTTGATTGACTCAGGTACACTACCTTGAACAGCTTCCTGGCCACTCACTGGTTCTTTAGGACTAATGGTCTTCTCAAACTATTGTTATATTAGGTGAGGGCTTGGTCTACCCCGGAGTTAACTATTTACAGAGAGGCACTCAGGGACCTGATTCATTGTGATAAAATCATCCGCACCCCATGGTTGAAGAATGTCAAAAAGCAGTTTGAACTGCTTAATCTGGGAAATCTATGGATTACTCCTGATGAAGTCACCAAAGGTGATAAGCTGTTCTAAAAAAAAAATCTATTGGGATCGGGCTTTGATTAGAACCTGGGTTGAGCACAGGGAGGGGTCCCTAAGAGGGCAATTCCTGCTTCAAAATGTTCCCCCAGATTTGAAACCTATTTGGACAAGATGTTTCCTGCTGGAGCGAATATATCCAGATCAGATCTGGCACCCTACCCTTAAGATCCTTTACCTCGAGATGCTGCAAAACGGAGTGTGATCTAGAGAGCTGCCCCTTTTGCCCATGGTCAAAGGAAACAGAGGCCCACTTTCTGCTCTTTTGCCCCAGATATTCTATTTTATGCAAAAAATGGATAATTGCATTGTGCAAATTGGAGGGTGTAAGACACTAAAGGGAGGCATGGTGATTATTGAAAAGTGACACGAAAGAGTCAGTAGTAGTTGCGGTCTCACGTCTCGTTTGGGTGGCTTGGTCAATACGAATGAAAAGTCTAACACCGGGGAATCTGTAACCATTATTGTTGCTACTAAAGTATGAGGTATACTTCTTACAAATCCACTACCAACAGCCTAAATAGTTTTTACCAATTGATTTTAATCTAGCTTCCTTTTATGTAATCTTTTTAATTACTTAATAGCAGGTTGGGCAATTAATATCTATGGACATTATGAGAGGGATAATCCTTCTCAGATTGGTGTGGCTGGGGTATTCAACATGGATGACCACGTTATAGCCTAGTTTTAGGTTACTATGTAAGTTTCTGTTGATAGAGGTAACTGTTTTCCCTGAGGTCACCTATCAGGCTCATCTCATTGCTTACTGTTTATCATAATGTTTATATATTATATATAGCAAAGAAACAAGAGACTGCATTTACCATAATGCCTGGGGCGAACCTTGCCTGGGAGGTGAAGCGGTGTCCACCCACCCCTGTTCCTGTTTAAAAGTACTTCCGTGAGTCATTTGAGCTGACGAGCTCGTGGAAGAAGCACCCTCGCGCCAGTGAGAGGTACTTGACCTGATGTGATGTTTGGCAGCCTACCCAGCAAACCCCTAATTTGAAGACTGTAATCTCTACTGATGACGGTTAAAGAACCAGAAACACGTGTCTAGAGATCAGCACTATCTGCGCCAACTCTGGCGGAATACTCCAAAATATTTTAGCAAAGCAAAGAAACAAGAGACTGCATTTACCTTAATGCCTGGGGCGAACCTTGCCTGGGAGGTGAAGCGGTGTGCTCCCACCCCTGTTCCTGTTTAAAAGTACTCCTGTGAGTCATTTGAGCTGACGAGCTCGTGGAAGAAGCACCCGCGCGCCAGTGAGAGGTACTTGACCTGATGTGATGTTTGGCAGCCTACCAAGCAAACCCCTAATTTGAAGACTGTAATCTCTACTGATGACGGTTAAAGAACCAGAAACACGTGTCTAGAGATCAGCACTATCTGCGCCAACTCTGGCGGAATACTCCAAAATATTTTAGCAAAGCAAAGAAACAAGAGACTGCATTTACCATAATGCCTGGGGCGAACCTTGCCTGGGAGGTGAAGCGGTGTGCTCCCACCCCTGTTCCTGTTTAAAAGTACTCCCGTGAGTCATTTGAGCTGACGAGCTCGTGGAAGAAGCACCCGCGCGCCAGTGAGAGGTACTTGACCTGATGTGATGTTTGGCAGCCTACCCAGCAAACCCCTAATTTGAAGACTGTAATCTCTACTGATGACGGTTAAAGAACCAGAAACACGTGTCTAGAGATCAGCACTATCTGCGCCAACTCTGGCGGAATACTCCAAAATATTTTAGCAAAGCAAAGAAACAAGAGACTGCATTTACCATAATGCCTGGGGCGAACCTTGCCTGGGAGGTGAAGCGGTGTGCTCCCACCCCTGTTCCTGTTTAAAAGTACTCCCGTGAGTCATTTGAGCTGACGAGCTCGTGGAAGAAGCACCCGCGCGCCAGTGAGAGGTACTTGACCTGATGTGATGTTTGGCAGCCTACCCAGCAAACCCCTAATTTGAAGACTGTAATCTCTACTGATGACGGTTAAAGAACCAGAAACACGTGTCTAGAGATCAGCACTATCTGCGCCAACTCTGGCGGAATACTCCAAAATATTTTAGCAAAGCAAAGAAACAAGAGACTGCATTTACCATAATGCCTGGGGCGAACCTTGCCTGGGAGGTGAAGCGGTGTGCTCCCACCGCTGTTCCTATATATTATATATGTTTGCTCTGTGTTTTATTTATTATAATGTATTTATTACAATTGCACTTTTATGGTCATAAGACTGAAATGAAGTATATTGATGATGACTAATGCCAATGACATTTGATCCATTCAACCATTGCCCATTGTCTAACATAACAGCAGTGCCTTTGGTCTTAACCACACGTCCGGGCTCACTGTACTTGCTCATATTAGCTCCTTTTCTAGGATATTTCACTCTCACCACATCACCAGCACTCAAAGACATCTTCCTGACTACATTCCTATCATCATAATTTCTTCACATGCGTTTTTGGCATTTGTCTACCAAACTTCTCATTTTGGTTTCCTTTTCCTTCATGTTCTCCTTTTCCCACTTCTTTCATGCTAAATACCAGTATGTTTGTAACTCTGTGATGGCTAATGTGATGGCTAATGTACCCCTGAGCAACTCGAAGGGAATTCTAACTGTGGTATTATGTGGAGTAGTGTGATGTGACCTTAGTCTGGTTCTAAGGGGCGGCCTCTATGGGAATGTGACACCTTAAAGCCATCTGAATGGTTTCCTTGATGAGGCGATTGGCCCGTTCAACCTGCCCATTGCTTCGGGGTGGTACATTTTCTATGCTATTTATTTTCAAGAATGTAACTACCTCTTGGGATACGAATTGCACTCCATTATCAGAGATTAACTGATGAGGGAAACCCTCCTTACAAAACAGCTCCTTCAGGAATTTCACCACCTTGGATGTGGTGGGTTGTGACACAAAATTAACCTCAGTCCACTTACTGAAGTCACTTACTGAAGTATTCTACTATACCAGTAGCATAACGCATTTCTAGGGGCAGAGCATTCATGGGGCATCTATGAGTGATTATGGTTTTATTCGCCTTGGCATAGACGGTACAATGGCTAACAAACACCTCCACATCGCGGTCCATGGATGTCCACCAATATCTTTCCATAAGCTTTTGTTTTGTTCCTGTCATCTCTACATGGCCTTCCTGTGCGAGGGATATTAGCCTTCCTCCTAAGGATGTAGGCGCAATCAGTGTCTCACCACCGAGAATGACTTCATCAGCAATGGTAATGTTGTCTTTTATTTTCCAGTATGGTCTTAACGCTTGGTTCAATATTTTTTCTCATGGCCATCCTTTGTTTATGTACTTTTTTATTTCTGGAAATACATTGTCATTTCTAACAGTCACCACCCACTTTTGCTTGGTAACGGTGCCATTGGATTCATCACAAACAAACAAACATGCAACCAATAAATCATCATCATCCTCATTTCCCTCACAATCTGATTTGCTATCACAAGGGGCATGTGACAGGTAGTCAGCGGAAACCTTCACTGAAATTTGCTCTATCCTAATATGGTACTCTTGCAACTTACATGCTAACTTAGCTATTTTTGGGGTAGGATTACTAGAACCCTTTCCTTCCAAAATGCTGACCAATGATTTATGGTCGGTGCGATTGATAAACTCCTTGCCCCAAAGGAAACTTTTGAACTTGATGACTACCCAGACACGGGTCAACAGCTCACGTTCAATCACTGAATACTTTGACTCTGGACCTCTCAGTTTATGTGATGCTAATTCAATGCTTTTTTCCCCTTTCTCTGTTTTCTGGCTGAGCACCGCCCCTAACCCAATCTGGCTAGCATCCGTAGTTACTATACTTTGTAATTTCTCATTGAAAGACTGCAGGGATGGTGCAGACTCAAGTTCTCTTTTTGTGCCCTTCATGCTCTGTTCACAGATTTCATCCCGTATAACTCTGAATCTTTCTTTACCAATTTCTGAAATGGTTCCATTTTTACAGAGTAGTTCTGTATGAATTAGGAGTGGAATTTTCGCATGCCCAAAAATGATGCAAGTTCTTCCTTGTTGGTTGTTGTTAGTGACTTTGAGATTGCAGACATCAAAGAGACTTTGGCCAAACATCATGTTCATCAATGAGCTATCCAAGGGATTCTACTGTTCCGTTGAGAAGTGTACATTTGTCTTTCCGTATTGTTAGGCCACTGTCTAGGACATTTTGTAAAACGTTCCGTATAATAGACGTGTTCCTCCTCTGTTTTGTTGCAAATTAGTATGTCATCTTGAACTGACCTTACACCTTACATGTTTGAAAAAAGTTTATTCATTGCACGTTGAGAGACAGCAGATGCTGAACACAACCCAAAAGGCAATCTGCGAAACTGGTAAGCTTTTTCAAGAGCGATGAACACAGTGTAATTTTTTGACCCTTTGTCCAATTGTATTTGATGGCAGCCTGCACTGAAGTCTGGCATTGTAAATACCTTTGCTTGGTCCAATGTCATCACCCTTTCATTTATTAGAGGCAAGGGCTGAAAATCAGTTACCACATGGTGGTTGAGTTGGCGAAGATCAATGAACAGACAGATCGAGCTATTCTTTTTTGCAATAACGACAGGTGATAACCATTCTGATGCATTGATAGACTCGATTATTCTGTTGTCACACAAATCATTTAGAATGGCTTTGACTACAGTGCAGGCTGATAAAGGTACATTACTTACATGTTGCTTGTCAGGTTGCATGTATTTTCTTAAAATTATTTCATGTTTTAAGCAGCCAAGTTGCTCACTGAATACTCTTTTGTACTCCTCAAGAACTGTTTCTCAATTGTCCTCCTGGATACTGAACACATAAGGTGGTTTATTCCTTGAAGTGTCAATTCTGCATTAAATACTCCTTCCAGTTTTATTGTGTGGCCCCAATAGGCTCCTGCTGGCTTGTAATGGAGTTTGCATCCTAAGTTATCAAAGGTGTCTTTTGATAGAATGGTGATTCGGGACCCAATGTCCACTGGCATCTCCACACATTCTCTTTTTTTGTGAACATTGCACTTTGGTTGATTATGTAAATCTTCCTTGTTGATGATGGCCACAAGTAATACTACATTTTCCATCATTACACTTTCATCTGAGTCTTCCTCAGATTTTGATTCTTCCACTCTGAAGAGTTATTTGATGCAAGAGGTTTTGCAAACCTTTTGGAAATGGTCTATCTTTGCATATCCCTTGCAGACTTTGCCTGAAGCAGGACATTCTTTGCTAGATGCCAAGTGGGTTTTGGACCCACAACGATAGCATGCTAATTTGTTGCTGCTCAAATTGGAATTGCTATTTTTGCTATTTCTTCTGAACTGGATTGTCAATGCTTCTCCTTCTTTATGTACTAGATTGACTTTTGCATGATGAGTGTCAGGTTTGTGCAGTACCTTCACTCAGTTAACAGACTTCTCAATGCTCTTTATAGTAGAAATCACATTCTCCAGGGTTGGATTGCAATGGCACAATAGTTTTTTTTGTGCTTTTACACAAGTGGTGCGCATTACCACCTGATCGAGAATCATTTAATCCATATCTCTGAAGGAGCTTGTTCTTGCCAACATCCTTAAGGTTGCTACATATGACTCAATTGACTCACGAGGTGTTTGATTGCGTAGTAAAAATTGTACCTTTTCATTATAACACTCATTCTTGTTTTGACTTCAATGAATACATCCCATTCTTGAATCTCCTCTGCCTCTTTTTCTACACGGCTTATATGATCAAACAGCCTTCTTCCTTCTGCCCCCAAACAATTATACATCATGGTTTGTTTTCTGGCTGTTTCATATTTGGTCCCACTGATGGACTCTACGTGCTTTTCAAAACACCTGACACATTGGGTCCAACTTTCTGTGGATGGTCATGGCACTTCCAAGAAGGTGCTGGGTATAGTCTCTGCATTCATTCTGCCAGCCATGTTGTCATCAATATAGTGAAATATGTTTACAGGACATTACACACTGCATGAAGAGCGAGGCAGGTCCTGGACGGCACAGGAATATAAACAATGGAGCAGTGGTGGCTGGCAGGACACAGGAGTGGCGGGGCAGGTGGAGTGGGGGGACAATTTTTTTAAAAAGCACTGATTAGCAGTGGTAAAGTGCCCAGAGCAACAACAGGTCAGGAAAAAATAGGAGGAAGAAGCAAAAAGTTTGGGGATAACCCTCCAAAAAGGGCCAAGTCCAACAGGAAACCTACCAAACCCATACATTTCTGAAAAGCAGACACCCTGTGGAGTCCAGGGGGTATGGCTTGCGTGGATCTCCCAACATTTTCCTACCCAGAAGCCCCTGCAAACCGTAGACTCCAATTTACACACACACAAACTCTCCCTGGTTTCTAGTGGTTTTCTGCCCCCCCTGGGGGCATATCAGGAGCTATTACCCCTATCTGCCTCCTGCAGGGGCAGAAAGACTGTGGGATTTTTTTGGGGGGTGTGGGCATTCGCATGCTCATTTTGCGCAGCCCCCACTCCTACGTATAAAAAAAAAACAATCCCTGGTGCCTTGTAGGCTTTCTGCCCCCCCCCGGGGGCAGATCAGGGGCTATTGCCCCATCTGCCTCTGGGGCAAAAAAGACTGTAGAATTTTTTTTTTGGGGGGTGGGGGCATTGGCAATGCCCAGTTTGGACAGCCCCCACCACTATACACATAAAAAAAATCCCTGTTGCCTAGTGTGCTTTCTACCCCCCTGGGGGGGCAGATCGGGGACTATTGCCCCATCTACCTCCCAGGGGTGGCAGAAAGACTATGACATTTTGCAGGGCGTGGGGGCATTGGCATGCTCATCTCGGGCAGCCCAACCCCTAAATAAAACAAGACAAATAATCCCTGGCATCTAGTGGGCTTCCTGCCCCCCTGGGGGGAGGGCAGATCGGGGGCTACTGCCCTCATCTGCCTCCCAGGGGCGGCATAAAGACTATGGAAGTTTGCAAGGGGTGGGGGCATTGGCATGCCCATATCGGGCAGCCCCCACCCCTAAATCAATTTTTTTTAAATCCCTGTCATCTAGTGGGCTTTCTGCTCCCCAGGGGGCAGATTGGGGACTACTGCCCCATTTGCCCCCCCAGAGAGGGCAGAAAGACTGGAATTTTGCTAGGGGGTTGGGGCATTGGCATGCCCATCTTGGGCAGCCCCCACCCCAAATCAAATAAAAAAAACTCTCTAGCTTCTAGTGGGCTTTCAGCCCCTCCGGTAGAGCAGATTGGGGGCTACTGCCCCCATCTGCCCCCCAGGTGGGGCAGAAAGACTGGAATTTTGCTGGGGGGGATGGGGGCATTGGCATGCCCATCTTGGGTAGCCCCAACCCCTAAATCAAAGAGAAAGAAAAAATCCCTGGCTTCTAGTGGACTTTCTGCCCCCCAGGGGGGCATAAAGACTGATTTTATCCAAATTGTTTTGGGGGAGCAAAGGCCCTTGCCCAAGGGGCTGCTCCCCCCTCCCTGGTGCCCAGTGGGTAGATCCCTGCTTGGGGATCCACTAGGGAGGGGTACCATTGGAAAGGGGAGATTCTCCTCTTTCCAATGATACCTCTCCTGACTTTCTACGAGCTCGGGGGGCTGAGATAGCCCCCTGAGAACATAAAAAGTGAAACTGAAATGAGCCTATTGGCTCATTTCAGTTTCCGCTTCTGTGCAATGACATCAGCGTGACGTGCGCACTGATCGTCATTGCACAGAAACCAAAGAGACAGCCTCAGGTGCTGGGGAAGCCCTTCCCCAGCTCCCGAGGCTGTTAGGGGGAAAAGGAAATCCCTCTGGTGCCGCACTAGAGGAATTTCCAGTGCCATGAGATCGGACAGCCGGGAGCCGTCCGACGCACATGATCACTGGTGCGTCGGAGGGCTCCAGGTCATCCGACGCACCGAAGGGGTTAATAGTGCCCCAGGAGGGATGTCAAGAGGTCCATTTTCTTTGTTTGCTTTAAGTCTCTTGGCACACTTGCTACACCACTGGCTCTGGTTTGCGTAGAGTTTCATCTCTAATGTGATATTTATGGTTCCCTATATGGCATTGCAGCAGTCAATTTTATTCAATTTCTTGGGCAATGTTTTAGGGGTCCTCTTGGGACAGGAGCTTTTTCTATTCTCCTTGTGCAGGAAGTTAAGCTAAAAAGGTGAAGGGACTCCCTAGATAGTGAGGTGGTTTACGAAGAAGGATGGTGATGTGGTCTGCTGACGGAGTCCTCTTTGACCACGAAGATTTGCATTCATATTGCAGATTTGGAGCTTAACTATATATCTTGTAGTTCTGAGGAAACCAGTTTCTGTCATTTCTCAGTCACATGCTATTGCCCCCTTCCAATTATTTTGATAGCAGTCAGACATCTATACACACTTTTTTTTTAATAAAACCCCATGTTTGTTATGTTCCTCCTGCAAAAAGAATGCTTTCTATAAAAAGCTCCTTTGCCAGTTGGAAATAGGTTTGTCTTATATCAAATACGCGCAGTAAAAAGCATCAAAGAAACCCTGGTTATTCGCCTTTGTAATGGGGCAAACAATAACTCTGACATACAAACAAAAACACAAGTCTGGGGCCAGGGAATGCAGTTTTCAACCAAGGGGAGAGTTCCATCATATCCCTTGGAGTTGCAGCAGTGCTTAAATTGTAAAAAAAAAAAAAAAAAAAAAAGTGCCAGGGCCCAAGATATTTCTCAGGTGGCCACTGCAGCTTTCACCACCCACAGTCCATGCCAGCGCTGCCAAATCTCAGTATAAACACCACCTACTAACAACCACACCCCTACAAATTTGACAGTTTTTGCTACTTCTGGTCTCCTAAAGCTGTAAGAACGGCCTAGGAGTGCTGATGTTATTTACTTAATGTATATTACATTGTTATACAAGCTGCTGATGTGCTTTGTTTGAAAATATATAAGTGCCACCATGTTATAGAAAATAAAGATGTGCCAGTGTAACGAAATAAGTGCTGGTGCTGAGCCAGGCAAAGGGTGGCACAAATGAAGCAAAGGGTATTTGGTGTGGACATGGCTGTGATGATGACCATAGTCCCTGCCAGGACTTTTATGCAATTATACCAGGTGGATTTCTTTCTCCTCTAACAATCGTGTCCTGCGTACCTGTAATTGGTAATTTAGGGTGCAGAGCACCTGGACAAATGTGATCAGGCCCTCATTAGCACAAATAGAAGGATTAATGAACAAAAGATTTTCAGCGATCACCCCTCTCATGTAGACTCTTACTCAACACCTTTTCTGCAAGGGGAGCATGGTCCCACATTGTGTCAAGTCAGGAATTATATGTGTAAGTGTTCAAAAGGAGAGGCCAAGGAATAATTAAATAAACCCTTTAGCAATCGCAGAAGCTTGTCTCTCTTTTTTTTTTACCAAGGCAGTAATATTCTCATAAGTGCCCATGTATGCCTAAGATCCTTTGATACAGCAGAAATGAAAGTACAGCTTGTTTTGCAATGAGGAAAATCACATCGGTTTCTGGAAACAGCTATGCAATTCAGGCTTTTGATGAGAGGGGAGGGTTTCTGCTAGGGTGCTCAGAACGAGCTCTGAGGCGCATAAGAACAAAGAGGAGAGGTAAGATTGAACTGTTTAGATAGTTAGGCCCTCACCTCGCAGAACATTGGAGATCTCTCAGACATGAATGAAAGACGTAGTGCATTGAAGCAGAACTTTATCCACTCAGCAACTTCCGCTCCATCAGAGAAGATGATCATTAAGACTTGACAGTGCGCCCTGCCTCAAGGGTTTCCATTTTTTGCTAATGTTACCAATTTTCCGCTGTGTCATTTATATCTCACTTGAGCTGTACAATAATTTGGTGAATTTGCATGCATATTCCAATGTCCCAAATCCATCAAAGGTAAAGGGATACCAAATTTGACTAATTCGTAACTGTGGAAGAGGAACAAGGTGAAGTCATGCACATCTTTCCCATTTTTATTCTTTTTAGGCGAAAAAAATAATTGCAGATAATCAGAGATGTAGAGGTTTCGACAAAGACAGCCTAATAGCTGAGGAATCTATTGTAAAGCAGTAGAAATTCCTGGACTGTGCTCTCCCCCAGTTTTCTGATCTGTCACTTTCACGCTTGGCAAACTGGTCACTTATTTATTTATTTTCTCAAACTATGCTTTATTGATTTTGAGAAGGAAACGACACAAAATTAACAGTGTACATACTTTGTGAGTCAACATACTGGTCACACACTGTTAACTGGCACGTACCAAGATGTGATAGATATTAAGAAGATATTCGGTACACAAGGAGACCTGCCAACTGGGCAGTCCTAGAAAAGTAAGCCTTTATAAATTGCCTAATCTTGCCACACATTCCACCCCCAGGATGTGTTAGGAGATTATGTACCCTGCCCTCATTCAGTCATGATGTTAATCAGACCTTTGGAAAGCAATCCTTCTTTATAGGGAGTTGCTGGATTTTGCTGAGGATGAAACACAAGCAATAACTTAGGGGATGGGGCCATCACTTTTTTACCACTTTGGCGTGAAGTCATTGGGGCATGACACAATATCATAATCTGGTGGCCAGAAACCTCACGGTGCTCTGGTACCATTTTTAGTGTCCTCTATAAATAAAATAATGTAGGATTGTGTCCCAAAACTCAGCTAATGGGTACCTACGTAGGCCTCTCTTCTCTTCCACAAAGAGGGCAGTAATCTCTGAATTTGCCCACCCTATAACTTCTTTTCTCCTCTGTAAAAGCTGGGGAGGGAGAGGGACTTCCACTTCACTGTTGTGGTTCGTTTAGAGAAAAGGAGAACTAGATTAATGAATCATGTAGTTGCCTTCTTATTTTTGAGCCTAGGAAACAGGCCCAGCCAAGCAATGTTGGGCATTGGTAACATCTGTTCTCTCAGTAGCCTGCAGGATGTCATGAAGCACCTTTCACCAGAATGTGTTTTGCAATGAGCACAACCACATCATGTGCAAGACGTCTGCTGAAGATGCTCCGCATCACGAACAGGCATTCACCACAGCAGGATAGATCGAGTGTAACCTGTCAGGGGTCAGGCAGGCCCTGGGTAAGATGTGAAACTGAATGCACCGAAATCGGGAAATAATGGGGAGTTTGTGATGGTACTCGAGGTGTATTGACCATACCGAGTCGCAGTCCCAAAGATGCCTCAGGGGAGATAGTAGAGTGAAGGGGTCAGGTTGGAATGTTTAGTAGAGCCATGTAACAAGGCACCGGCCGTGCCCAATACTATGCAGGGTATGAAGTAATTGGTGTGTTAATAGTTCTCTGTCTACTATATTCCAGTGTTGGGTGAGTGCACGTCCAACGGTGCCATGAAGCAAAAAGGAGTCACAGGGAATCTCATGTTGGGCACGCAGCTCTGTAAAGGACGACAATCTTCCATAAAAGAACAGGTCGGCAAGAGTTGTGACTCCTGCATCGCACCAAGGTGTCAACATTCTATAGGGCATATTTACAAGAAGTTAACGCCACCAGAATTTCACTTTTTCCGATGTTCTGGTGGCATTAACTACTTCGCCTTATTTACATGGTGGCGTTAAGCCACTTAATGTGGCTTAACACCACCTTGTAAATAATGCTCCTGTTCATGCAGCGCTTAGCGTGGAAGGGGCATGCAATGGGTGTTGCAGTGTGCATTGAGCCGCAACACCCATTGATTTTTTATGCTGCCCCATATTTACAAGGTCTGGGGCAGCGCCAAAAATATCGCCATGAAATACCTGGTCTTAAGCAAGCGATACGAACAGAAATGTTTCATTTCTCCTCATATTTTGCTCTTTACATGCATGCTGCATTCTGCAGCACACATAGAAACAGCAAATCGCCTGTAAAGATTGTTTATGGGCAGGAGTTGTCCCTTCCTCCCCATAAACAATCACCCCTGTAGTGCAGGCACCCTTGCAACATGGCACAAGGCAGTTTTTTTTAGCACCAGCACTAGGGAAAACGCAGGGGTGCGGCGCATTCTTGTAAATACAGTACTTTCCTGCGTTTTGAAACTGATGGAGCACAGGGTTACAAATTTTGGCGTAGCACCACGCTCTGCCAGTTTCTAGTAAATATGCCCCTATGTTTTAATGTACCCCGTCCTATAGGGATGTCCCGAAGTGGGAGAAGTAGAGAATGTAGGTGTGGTCGGGCAAAATGGGGGGACGGTTTCAGGCAGCGTGGGGCAGTAGATAAACAAATAGAGCAATGTCCAAAACAGGTAGCCACGGAAATATAGCGCTATGTAGGGCACCATTGCGTATTTGAGCATGGACTATTCCTGTCTTCTCGTGATGGTACCCTGCAAGCCAATATGCAACCCACTGGAGTTGTGCCATGAGGTAGTAATATAGGAAGGCAGGGGCTCCCATTGCAACCTGGTCACTTATATCCAGGGCTGTTAGCAAGTGGATAAACGCTGTCTCGAGCCACTACTTACCTGCTCTCATTCTTCGGGCATACCTGGTATGCGCAAACACTCTGTGATAAGAAATATTTAATTGCATAAGAACTATTGCAGACAATTTCAGCAAGATTTGCACTCTACAAAAAGGTGACTATTATGGTATTGGAATTAGGCATTTTTGCTTACGCTATGAAATTAATGTTTTCCAGGGGTAATTACTGCAGGGTGCACTAGAAAAATGAAGTCAGCCCCAACCACCTTAATTTGCAATTACAGTGTCGACTGGTTTATAGGCAAACATTGCCCAGGATAAGAACTCTGGGCCATATTTCCAGGCCCCTATCGCCACAGGAATGTCACTAAAAGTTACGTTCCTGTGGTGATAGGGGCTTTGCCTTATTTGCAAGGCAGCGTTATCCCCTTCGCTGCTAGGCCTCCTCTCCCCCCACCCCCCTCCCCCCGAGGTAAGCCTTTTTTGGCAATTTGGGGTAGTTTGCGCTTAGGCCCCAGTAACTTTTTGTCCACATAAGGTATCTATGCCAAATTTGTATCCTTTTCTTCCAACATCTTGAGGACTCTATAGGTACCCAGGGTTTATGGATTCCCCTGAAAGGGACTGAGAAATTGGTCAAAATACAGCTAATTATTGCTTTTCCAGAAAAATGGGTAAAAAGTGCTGCAGAAGAAAGCATGTGGTTTTCCCTGGAAAAGGTATCAACAAATGGTTTGTGGTGCTAAAATTACCATCTTTCCAGCTTTCAGGAACAGTCAGACTTTTGTTAGAAAAACTACATATTCTACAAAGTTTTGGCATTTTACTGGGACATAAGCCTTGTTTTCCTATTTTTTGTGCTATCAACTTCCTTCCAGTTAGTGGTTAAAATGGGTATGAAAGCAATAATGGATCCCGGAAAACTATACATTTCTGAAAAGTAAACAAAATTCTGAATTCAGAAAGCGGTCTTTTGTGTAGATCCATCAAGGTTTTGTTTTATAGAAACTAACAATTGAAATAAAAAAATATTGAAATTGAGTTGAAAAAAGCAGCCATTTGTGCCAACGTTTTCACCTGTAACTTCTTCTAAGTATGGCATATTTTTTAAAGCAATATACCATTACATCTGCAGGACCCTTCTGGTTGTGGGGATATATAAGACTTGTAGGTTCAACAAGAACCCGAGGTACCGAGAGCCAATAACTGAGCTGCATAGCAATTCATTTGGTAAAACATAAAGAGTGAAAAATAGGTACCAAGGAAACCTATATATTTCCGAAATGAGAACAAAATATAGAGTTTAGAAGCAGTGGTTATTTGCACATCTCCAAAATTGTGGGTGCCCATACAAGCATGTGAATTAGAGGACATTTTTCAAAATGACTTCTTTTTTACACATTAGCTGACATTTGGAAGGCAACACATGTTCTACAATTCTGTCTTTCCCTAAGTCTTCCGATAGAAATGGTACCTCACTTGTGTGGGTAGGCCTAGTGCCTGCAACAGGAAACGGCCCAACATGCAACGTGAACACCACATTTTTCCAGTAAAACTGATCGTTTTTTTGCAATGTGCCTAGCTGTGGATTTTGGACCTTAGTTCAGCTGGCACCTAAGGAAACTTACTAAACCATTACGTTTTTGAAAACTAGACACCCAGGGAAATCCAGAAAGGGGTGACTTGTGTGGCTCGCACTAGTTTCTGTTACCCAGAATCCCTTGCAAACCTCAAACTTTGTAAAAGAAAAACACTTTTTCCTCAAATTTCTGTGATGGAAAATTCTGGAATCTGCGGGGAGCCACAAACTTCCACCTACCCAGCATTCCCCAAAGTCTCCCGATAAAAATGGTAACTCAATTGTGTGGTTAGGCCTGGTACCCGTGGCAGGAAAAGGCCCAAAACACAAAGTGGACACATCACATTTTTCCAGTGAAAACGGACCCTTTTTTCGCAATGTGCCTAGCTGTGGATTTTGGACAATAGCTCTGCCGGCACCGAAGGAAACCTAGCAAACCTATACATTTTTTAAAACTAGACATCCAGGGGAATCCAGGATGTGGTGACTTGGGTGGCTCTCACCAGGTTCGGTTACCCAGAATCCCTGGCAAACCTTTAACTTTGTAGAAAAAACACATTTTCCTCACATTTCTGTGATGGAAAGTTCTGGAATCGGTATGGCTCCACAAACTTCCACCCACTCAGCATTCCCACAAATCTCCCGATAAAAATGGTACCTCACTTGTGTTAGTAGGCCTAGTGCCCCGACAGGAAACAGCCCAAAACATACTGTGGAGACTTATTGATTACAAAAAGATCTTGTTTTGCAAGGAAGTCACCTGCATTTTTGATCCAGGGGATTCTGGGTAGGAAAACGTTGGGGGATCCATGCAAGCCATACCTCCCTGAACTCCCCCGGGTGTCTAGTTTTCAGAAATGTCTGGGTTTGGTAGGCTTCCCTAGATGGCCATCGAGCCCGGTACCAAAAACGCAGGCACCCCCCTTGCAAAACCAGATCATTTTGTGATAGATAATTGTGATGTCTTCACAACATGTTTTGGGCCCTTCCCTCCCGTGGATACTTGGTCCACCCACACAAGTGAAGTACTATTTTTTATCGGGAAACCTGGGGGAATGCTGGGTGGTAGAAATGGGAGAAAAATTTGATTTTTTTTCAGCTAAATTTCGGGTTTGCAGGGGATTCTGGGTAGGAAATCATTGGGGGGGTCCATGCAAGTCACACCTCCCTGGACTCCCTGGGGTGTCTAGTTTTCAGAAATGTATCATCACACTGTATCAAGCGGCTGAAAACCCACTTTGACCATTTCACCAGTGTATGACTGCAGTATCAGAGTGGCTATATTGGAACTTACTCACATTCAACTCAGACTAAAGTGAAGTGGTGTGGGTAAGACATCCCTGTATCCCTGATACTATTGCCACCAGATTTGTGGCCTAATTCCTAGACCTCATTTCCATCACCTGCAAAAATTGCAAAAAACCTAGGGATACACCTGGACACAGAGCTCTCTTTAGAGAGTCAGATTAATCACCTTGCATCCACCTTCTTTTTCCTTATAAAACAGCTAAGGAAAATCCTGCCTCTCCTGCTCTGGGTGGTTCACCAGGTGGTGATCTAGGCGACAGTCTGATGCAGGGCCTTTGAAGACATTACAAAGAATACAGAAAGCGTCTGCCAAGTTAGCATTTGATTGGCCATGTCCTGCTTCCTGTTTGACCGATGCACTCAAAGCTTTTCATTGGCTGTGAGTGGGCAAAAGGGTGATGGTTATATCACTCTGTCTAGTCCATAAGCCTATCCACCCTGGTGGCCCTAAATAATTAATAAAGAAGTTCCTTCAATACATTCCAGCTTGCAATTTACGATCAGCTGGAGCTGACGAGTCTTGGGGGCAGGTCCAGGGGAATAACACTGTGGTGGGGGAGTGCACTGCGCATGAGGTGTTTGGCTGGCCGTTTCAGGCCATCCAAACACTTCTTGCGCAATGAAGCTTTCTCCAGCCCCAGCTGCCTTGCTGGGGCTGGAGAAAGCAGGCACAGGCTCCCAGTCTGCCTGGGAGCACAAAGTTGTAGCTCTCAGACCAATCATGATGCTGCTTTCCTGCAGCGTCTTGATTGATTACAGTGCATTCTGAGAGCCTGTCCCAGAATCAGAAAGAGCGAGATGGAGCGGACTGTGGAGGCGGTGGCGATCAGGTAATTGATTTCCGAAGTTGGGATGGAGATCTCCACATAGAAAAGACAGGAGAGGCAGATATCTCCATGTGTAGGTGTGTGAATTGTATTTAGAAATAGTCTAGTACAACTAAATTTAGTGCAAAATGCAGTTTTTGAATATGGCCACTTTCTCTTAAGGACTTTTATCAGATGCCTATCATAACTGTAGAAATAAGATGACATTTTCCTTTGCACAGATGGACACAATGGACAACTGCACATGCTTAACATCTTCCACATAGTTGCAAGCAGCTATGGCCGCTGCAGGTAAGAGCGGTGGGGTCGGATAGGGGTGATTTTAAGAGTCTACCACATGGGAAAATTATTTATTTATTTAATTTTCCCTTGTGGTCTTTTCTCAAACCCCATGCCCCACCGCTCTTACCTACAGCGGCCGCGGCTGGTTGCAAGTGCAAATTTACAAATGTTTTCCAGGAGTACAGCTAGATAGCAGTGGCGTAACGAAAATTGAGGGGGCCCCCCTACAAGGTACTTGAAGGGGCCCCCTCCGGACTCTATCAGGAGTTCTCCGCCCAAAGTGCTGTGCTGAGGGGGCCCCCTGGAGCTTGGGTCCCCCCTGCACAGCGGGGGCTGCGGGGGCCTGTGTTATGCCCCTGCTAGATAGCTGTGAGTGAAATAGATTTTCAGGAGTACTGTGGAAAATCTTTGTGAATTCCAACATTTCTAAAGTCGGTCACTATACTAAGTTGTAGACCTGTGGATGCAGATTCCCACTTTTTGTGAATCAGGGCCTTACTGTTTGAAAATATCGGCAGAAATTCACTATTTCACACGCAATAAAGTATTATTCCAGGTTAGCTCGAACAGATTTTCTTTAGTAGTTCTCCAAAAGGTTCAAAAAATTGCTTTCAAAATGTTCAGAACTTTTCAATTACTTTCATTGATTTAACTTTTACTGCTCATCCAAAAACTTTTTACAATCTTTAATAATGATTGAAATAATAATAATAACTCTCTTTTTGTTATCATTTAATTATATCTAATAAAAAATACTTTTCTTTCCACATTTACTGCAAAGCAGTTAATATGCCAATTTGCCTTGCATAGGGTTGCATGATCCATAAAGTTCTCAACTTGAATTTTATTTAGAATAATTGAAGTAAAAGTTTGATCGGTTCTAACAACTCAATCCCCTCTTTGTTTTACCTTGAGTACTTTTATAGGCTTCACTACGAAATATGATTTAATTCTAGTGGGGCTGGTAACAGGAAATATTAAAGGACTGCAGTCAATTCTTATAACCCATATTTTACATATGCAGAATTCGGCTGGTGAAAGCACCAGCTTAAATGAAATCTCCAGGTGAAATTCTGGGAAATACGCAGGATTACTTGGGGATCAGAAGCATTTTAAAGGTCCTTGATATTTCCTCATTTATAACGGGACAGAGACAACTCTGCTCTTTCAAGTTTACCACAGCCCTGGTATCACTAACTTGGGAGGAAATGTTACTGGGTGGGATTACAAAGCACAGCATAATGAGGTCCTTTGTCGACATTGTAGAGACAAACAGGGGGGGCATATGTACAAGGAAATGTAGGAGTGCGGAACAGCATCAAATTTGGCAGCACCGTGCTCAAACATTTCTGAAATGCAACGATGTGCCGTATTTACAACAATACGGCGCACCCCTCTGTTTTCCCTAGTGCTGGTGCTAAAATTAGCTGCCTAGCGCCAATGCAGCACCCTTGAACCATAGTGCAAGGGGGAATGATTGTTTATGTGTGGAAAGGTGTCCCTTCCTGCACATAGACAATCATTAAATAATGATGACTTGCTACTTCTATGCAGTATAACAACAAGGGGAATGATTCACTATATGGATATTAGAGGTCGGAATCAATATAAACATAAACAAAAAACAAATACCTCTAACACCATAGATCAATTTTTACTTATACAACAATGGTTTTTAATCACCATTGGCTCCATTTATTTGAAAAAGCATCCTTCATTTTTTTCATTGTCAAGAGAGGGATTACCATCACTTTACACATTTATGACATCCACCTATCTTTTGTTAAATATGTGCAGACATGAAACAATGAATTACTAAACAAAATGTACTTTAACACAACCAAAACACACTAAGACTTGTGCACTATTTACAAAGACATACATGTGACCAAAGACATACAAATGACTTCAGGCCTTAAAAACATTACATACAAAAACATTTATCACTCTTTTTGTGATCATTTGTGCCGTAGTTATTATTCCAAAAATTGAACGTCCTACCGATTAACACATAGAATTGGGGCTGGGATCTCTAAGTCACCCTCAATTCACTATACTAAATGGGTCCAAAAAGAGGTCAGAAAAATATTTAACAGACTCATTTATAGAGCAGCTCTTGGTCAACTCAAAAATGCTTATTACTAAGCAAGTTATGTTAAACTAGGTTGCTCTGAACCTCTCAAGTAAGAGAGCCAACGCGTTTCGACCTTCGGAGAGTTGGACCAGAAAGAATAGTTTATGAGAAGGTCTTCATCAGGGCAGAACTTCGGATATGTAGGACTTTAAATGCTGTGTTTGTTTCATATGCGTTGTTATATATTCTCCCTCCTGGAAACTTATGTCTGAGTATTTCTTTTTTTCATTTTTTCTAATAGGCATCGATCGTTCTCTTAGACTGGCTGGGAAGTCACATTTTTTCTGTGTAGCATATTGTTAGCTCTTTACCAGTTCGATTTTGCTTGGTCATCTGCTGGAATACGGCTTCCGCTGTAAGTAGCCCGTTCTATACTACAAACGCCCAGCTCTGTCAGCGTGCAGGTTGCGTCTTCCTTACTTCCGCATTATTCACGTGATCCAGTGTTTTTTGGTTGTGTTAAAGTACATTTTGTTTAGTAATTCATTGTTTCATGTCTGCACATATTTAACAAAAGATAGGTGGATGTCATAAATGTGTAAAGTGATGGTAATCCCTCTCTTGACAATGAAAAAATGAAGGATGCTTTTCAAATAAATGGAGCCAATGGTGATTAAAAAACATTGTTGTATAAGTAAAAATTGATCTATGGTGTTAGAGGTATTTGTTTTTTGTTTATGTTTGCTACTTCTATGCAGCACACATAGCAGTAACAAAAAGCCATTATTGTTTATTTATGTGCAGGAAGGAGACCTTTCTGCACATAAACAATCATTCATTGCGTTTTGATCTTTCTATGTGTGCTGCAGAATGCAGCACACACAGAAGAAGCAAAAACTAGGAGAAAATAAAGTATTTCTCCTTGTATCGCCATTCTAACACCTGCTCTTTCATGGCGCTAGTTTTTGACACTGCTTCAGATTTACACATCCTTGTAAACCTAGGGCAGCAATGGGTGTTGCAGTGGAACACCCACAGCAACACCCATTTCTCGCAGATACCTGCGTGAAAGGGTACCATATTTACAATGCGGCGTTAAGCTGAAAAAAGTCGCTTAACACCATTTTGTAAATATGGAGCAGGGCAGTGTGCCACAGGAATGTCGTAAAAAGTGACATTTCTGTGGCCTAATGCCCTTGTAAATATGCCCCAGGGTGTAATAATCTGGGGTCCCTGCAGCAGGGATATATAAAAAAATGTTTTCCTCCACACTCCGAAATATCTTCTAAGCCTTCATTACGACTCTGGTATTTCACCCTGAACTATAACTCTAGGTGAAGTCCCCCAAGTCACAATTATCGATCTCTGAGCCCAGAATTATTGGGTCCAAAAACACTGGACCAGATCATTCTGAGCTCAGAAACACTGGGTCTGCTACTTTAGATGCAGCAGTAGGAGATGTGGGCAACCCCATTTCCTGGTCCTTGTCTAAACCCTCTAGCAATCCCAGGGGAGCATACATGCTCCTGCTGACACGAACAAGTGTGCTCTGCAAACCTCAACCCCCATCCCACAACCCTCGCCAGCACCCCCACCAACACTTTCCATCTGCTCAGAGCATGCACAACATGTCAATGATTTTTGCTGAATTATGGGGAACTGCCCATAAAAGAACGTGCTTGTGCTATGTCCAAGCAGTTATGCCCCATTTCACTGAAAAATGTTTGCAATGGCCCAATTTAGTACAGAAATCCGGTGATGTAACTTCTGGCTCCCCCTCCACCCTTGTATCGCTGCACCAAGTTCCAGCCAACTCATAATGAGGGTTCTAGATGTTCTATACTTGAAGGAGGAGAGCCCCAGGTAAAAAGAAATTTCACTTAAAGTTCAGCAAACGTATTCCTATGTGGTTTAGCATGTGACTGTTCAATATAAGGATGTCAAAAAGACTGATGTGTGACTGTGAATAACATACGTGCGCGCCTATAATTATGAATGATTTAAAGTATATTCTGATATGAGGCATATTCTGTAACTTCACTCTTGGCAAATTATTCCACCTTCATCCAACGTACTTTTTATTCTTTTTTGTTGTAGTTATTTTATTATTTTCAATGTTTTTGGGTTGTTGAAAACTAAATCTGAGGTCTCGAACCATAAAGTTGTGTTTATGGACTCAAAACCTGGGTTTCTGAAACCTAAAGCACATGTAGTCCCTATTTGGCCTCCCCAAAATCCGCAGGTTGCTCAAACCCAGCCCTGTGTTCAGGAGCTCTACCACAGAGTCTTCGAATCTCACAGCAAAGTTATTATTATTATTTTTTTAAATAAATAGGGGTACCTGTGGGGACTCCCTAAGTGAGCCAGGAGGTCGGAGGAGACTCACTCTGTCCCCTGGCTCTCCTCATCTTTTTCCAGGATCCTGGCACCAAGCCCGGTGTCCTGTCATACCAGACGTAACAGAAAAGCTCAGTTGCAGCCAGCGAATTCGAGGCAACCTTCGCCTCTGGGAACTTGAAAAAGATGACAGGGTAAAAAGCTCACTGAGGTCACCCGAAAAGTTCTCAAGGGGGAAGCTGCCCAATGAGGACATTCCAAATTGCATTTAGGTGGTGATGCCCTTTTCACACCCATTCCTAACTACGATTTGGGGGGGGGCAGAAAAACCATTTTGCACGTCAGTAATGGTGTTCCAACTCAAAAAATGGGTTTAGTACTTCACAAAAAGCCATTTTACATTTGCAAACCCAGCGGTTTTGTAAATCGCAGGTTTTGCGACCTAAAAACGACTTTGAACATCTGGCCCCACTGTACTATTCCAGCACAGCCTTAAAAGCTCAAGATATAAATGGAGCAAAACATTAGTTCATTTGTAAGACACCCGATCCCTCTTTCGGTTTGGTTTACGCTATATAAAACTACGAACATATAAAGAAGTAAAAAAAATTCCCTTGAATTTTGTTGAATTTAATTACCTTCAAAACATTTCAGTGAGCTAAGCCATTGATGTCTCGGTTCCAATTTCTAATATGGCTTATCTGTGACTCTAAATCACCACTGTGATGCACATATAGATTTTCTAACTCAAGTTTACTGCGGGGAGCATAGCTGCATTTTCTCCAATTTGGAACAAATCGCAACATCCCACTGTTACTCCTCTCATTCTGCAAGCTAGGCAAACACCTGCAGGGCACCCTTAAAACACAGCCCCCTGCATATTTCCATTTGTTCAACAGGCTTGTCTTAAACTGTACAATTTGAAAAAAATCAATTCTTCCTGTCTGATTCCTGAGACTTGCTGTTGATACACCATTTTACCAGTTCCTGTGAGCCAGGGCTGTGAATTTATCTGTTGACTTTTAGAGCTGCTTCTGTTACTAGTTCAACATATTAGGAAGGCACTTAGATTCACATATTCATTAGGCCTGGGCGGAACTCATGGGGTTTTACTCCACAGAATTCCACGGAGTCACAAAAAAGCTAGAGTCTGCGGAATTCTGCAAACGGGTGGAAATAGGCATATCACACTGCTTGCGCTGCGATTTAGCACTGGGAACGTGTTCCGCGCAGAAAAATGAAAGCAAATGGCACCAGCAGCACGCCAGGGGGCACAGCTTCTTGAGTTGATTTTTTACTCAACAGCAGCTTTCTGACCGTGAACGGTTGCAACCATCTGTGACGCCAGCGTTGGAGAAATTTTGCCAGATGCCCTCCAAGCGTCCAGAAATCACACTGGAGGCGCCAAATCTTGCTCGCCAACTTACTTTTTTCAAGCCGCATATGAGAAAAAAACTCTGCCACACAGCAGTTGGCAGAATTTGGCTGGAACTCCACATTATAAGGGTGACACAGAGTGGCAAAAATTCCGCCAATACCGTCAGCAGAGCGGAATATATCGCCCACCCCTAATATTCGTTCCCGATCATCATAGGTACAACAGTGCTCTTGAATTCTTAACAGTTTTAAGCTTAAGAACCAGACATATCATGCAAGGTGTGACATGCAGAGGAGTACACCTTCCATGCAGAAAAAATTCCAACTGACCAGTTGCAATAATTTCATTTGGAACTGATTGGTTTTTGGACATACTAAACATACACCAGATTGCACTCTGAAATATTGAGTACAAGAATACCATAGCATACTAACAGCATGGCCAAAATATTGAGGGGCATATTTATCATTATATCATGCAAAACAGCAAGTTACCTTGCTGTGCTGCACTGCATAATAAAAAAAAGTGGAGGAATATGCCGTACTTAACATTGTACTGCACATTCCAGCCTTTTCCCAGCGCTGGTGCACGATGTGCTGCCTAGCGCCAATGCATGCACCCTTGCACCATGGTGCAAGGGTGTCTGCGTTGTTAGCAGCATTGTTTTTGTGCAGGAAGAGGAACCTTCCTGAACAAAAACAATCCCCTGATGCATTTTCCTCTTTCTAAAAAGATGAAAATGCAAGGAGAAATAAACATATTTCTCCTAGTTACGCCTCACCTGGGGAGGCGCAGCAGTTTTGGTGCATTCCCAGGTCCACCACTTATTGTTAATCTGGGAATGCGTCAACATCCATGGGGAACACCCACGTACCACCCATGGAATGCCTACCCGGGCAGATTAACGCTACACAGCAATTTGTGCTGCATTGCGTTACTCCAGATTTATCAAAACACTCAGGGCCACACAAGGCATGGCTTGATAAATCGTATCCTGCTTAATATGCCTAAAAACATCTCGATATAGGCACATCTCAAGGAGCTGCATTAATTGCCTATTCTGGAAATTGTGCAGTTCAAGGTTCTGGTGTCAACCCACAGATCTTATTGTGGTCTAAGTCCAAGCTATCTTACTAAGAGACTCTCTCACTATCGTCCAGCTAGAATGTTATGTTCTGCTGATGCATTGCTGGCAGTGGTGCCTAAGACAAGGTGGAGGAGATGGGGAGGCTCTTCCTTTTCTGAGTTAGCTGCTATTGGCTGAAATGCATTCTCCTTGTATCCATCGTTCCACTAAGGATGTGGTTTCTTTCAAGTGCGGTTTAAAGATCTGGCTATTTAACTGTGCATTCTAACTTGTTCCTTTTGAAGTGATCAGTGGTTGTAGTACCTGCAGCTCTGGGACACTCTATGAGCAGCCGCATGCTTTACAAGTGCCATTAATTTAATTTGATTTGATCTCAAGAGTTGCGTAATTTTTGCGTCCTGTTGCGTGGTGCAAAAGTGAAGCAACCCTTTTTAAATATGGGGGACTACAAAAGGAAAGTGCGTATAGAGAAGTATACATTTGCCATTTATAACATTGGTGCAGCGCAAAAATTGCTCACCATTAATATGTCACAAATATGTCATGGATACTTAACAGATACATAGCATGAATGTGCACTTAGCAGATGTTTCTTGTGTGGTTTAATGAATTACTGTAAGTGTAGCCCTTGACATCATTATTAAAGAGTGCATTCACGCTAGGATTAGAGAATACTCTTATTGTGTGTTTTACCATAATTAATTGATATATAAAGTCTTGATGAAATATACCATCCGACTTTCATAAAGTGTGCTTTAATACCTTGAATGAAATTTATTGATTAGCAAACTACATAGAAACCATCCTCATATATGCAGAATGTGATTTCACTTAAAACGATAGAGTATGTAATGTTTACATTATTATTTCATATATTAGATTTACATGTAGTTCCAAACAATACTTACACATAATTAATTTAAAGATTTACTGTTTGCTACATGTAGTGTAAATCTAATGCACTAGAAACTTATATTCATTTGTGTCTAAATGTGCACACACATACTAAATGTGCACTATTGAGTTAATGCTTTAACTTGTCCTGACTAGGCCTGTAGTTCACCATGCTGCATTGATTCTGTTTTCCATTTTCTACTAATGTAACATTTCTTGCAGGTATTCACATGCATTGTTAGGTGTAGAATAGATGCATTACTGTACTAGCGATAAAGGAGAGAGCCTGAGAATAAGACCTTAATGAAAGAACATGAAGAGCCTGAGTGTCTGAAACTGTAGTGATCCATAATAATGAAATTAAGATTTTTCTGGTGAGAATGTACAATGACAGAATTTGTGTTTGTCATTCTAACAAAAAGAATGAGCCACTTATAGTGTTCTCAGCTGATTTGACGCCTGAAGTTCTTGCTGCCAAAATAAGATCACTGGATGCAATAAAATCAGCAGGAACCATTTTAAGAAACGTCCTGAAAGATTTAGATTTTGGACTTAATGACAAATGTTGTGATGCCCCAGAGCTCTGCAAATCATGGGAGTCAACAAGAATGCCTGATGTTGTCTTAATATTTTTAACATCATTGTTTAATATCATCAAACCAAAACAATTACAAAGTAAAGTTCTCGAGTTCGGAACAGAAGCCAACAAAATTGATGATGGCTTTGAAGATATAAGCGAAGAAGTGGAAGTCAATCCCATGAACCGACAGGCTTATGCTGTGCAGATGTACTGTCTTTTCCAAATCATGTTTTATTAATTATATCATGAAAAAAGGAAACTCTGCTACACATGATGTCTGCTCACACAATCTATGGCAAGGGCTAAAGTAGAGAACTAATCACTTGAGTGAATAGGATTGGTGTATCAGCAAGTTATAATGACATAGTACGGAGCAGGAACTTGTTAGCAGCTCATGCTGTAAAATCTTGTGAATCCGACAGCACACCACTTCCAAGTCACTTAACCTGGAATGGATTTAAAATTGCTGCTCTCCATAATTTTGATTTTGAAGACAGCTCTTCTTTGTCTGGAACATCCAGCACATATGGTACTGCCATGGTGCATTTTCAAGACTGTACCAATGAAGTAGCTGCTGGAAAGCAAGCTGTGTCAGTTGTAGGCATAAGCAAACGAAGCTGCAAACTTATAACCTAACTGCCTTGCCAACATGTGCAAATCACTACAAGCCATCATCACATCTCAGTCTACCAGAAAGTTTCAAAGTGGCTGAGGACATGGATCTTCTTCTACCTGATGCTGCGGTCCGCAAAGCTGATTTAACTGAATTTATCATATTGCTTATTCGGTGTGGACTGAACGATGAAGAAGAGCCAGTTCCTCTGTGGAAAACTAGCTGAAATGGTTGTTAGCATCAGCTGAAGCCATTTTGTTTCTGGCAGCCATTTTAGTTAGCCATGTGCTCGCCATGTGCTTTCTCCCTCTTCACTGTTGCCTGCTCTTGTATTTCACTTGAGTCAGGAACTACAGTTAACTCCTTCAGTACTGAGCCAGAGCACTGCACATGCTCAGAAAGGCCTGGCTGCTAGAATGCACCTGCTCTTAGAGTAACTGTCAGGCTATTTTAACTAATGTTAGTAATATTATAAGCCCTCCCACTCTGTTGAGTAAGCAATTCTTATGTATCCTTATATGTAACTAGCTATTCATGTGTACACTTGTACCGCCTCTTTTGAGTCTACATGCTAACTCAGCTATAAACTGGGCATAAAGACCCAGAGTGTTTTTACTCCATAGACTGTCTCATACAGTGGCCTGCGGGTACTGTATTGACACAGTTTCCCTCATGTGAGGTTAATAAAGTTGTTATTTTGATATTCCAGCTTCCGTGCCAATCTCTTCTTTGTTGGTTTAAGGACCAGGTGCATCAGTGAACCCCTAGAAAGGTTTTTCTTCTACACCTCCATGTGCTGGAATTCATGCTCTGATCTCCCAGAATACTGTTCTACTGAAGAAAGTTGGGTTTTTACCAGTAATACCATCTCAAGTCACAAACTACACAACAGTATATACAGCTCTAAAAAATGTCCACAATGTGCGTGCTCAGCTTGAAGACCAGCCTATCCAGCCAATTTTCTGTGATGAAGTGTTTTCTGTATTGTAGCTGACATTTTTACGATCGATCCAGTAGAAGTTGATGATCTTTATCCAATGACGGATGTTTTCCACATGACAAAGTTGCGTTGTGGTATGCAGGAAGTTATCTCAGTAGATGTGGTATAGACAATGCACTGATTGAGGCTGAAATCTTTGGAAGCAAAACTGTCCAGTCAGTATTGAGCGGAACTCACTATGTTTGTTCGTTACAAGGTATGCTCATCATATCTGAGGCTATAGAAACATTGCACTGGAATGCTTTCTGGAACTAGAATGACGAATTAGGTTTTGCATATCTTATCTCAGAAGTGAACAAGGCACAGGGTGCACTTCATTCAAAAGACATAATGCAAAGCCAGGAAATGTTCAATACACTCAGTTCAAAATCAGAAAACCTGAAAAACAAGTTCATAGAGTTTGTCAAAGAATGTGAAGAAAAATCAGACCTTTGCAATTACTGGGGAAATGTTTTACACATGATAGCTCTAGCGAAAAACTTGGTACATGCTGATCGGGAAGGTGATAGGAAGCTGCACATGAAGACTGTGGAGTCACTGATTACTGTTTTTCGCAAATTTGATTGCATTAACTACTTGAGATATGGGCCCTGGTATTTGGAAAGAGTGAAGATGCTAGAGGTGGAAAAACCATACCTATACAGAAAATTCATCCAAATTCCTTTTCTGGTGAAAGACAGAGAGGGAAGGTTCAATGCTGTGGCTCCAGATACAAAACTGGAACAGTCGATCCAGAGATCACAGAAAAGCTCCAAGGGAATTGTTGATCAGACACATAAAAGTGAATATGTTGCTCAATGGCAGCTAGTTTACCATGAAGTCCTTTCTATTTGCAATGTTTTCAGACAGACAGCAAATTAAAATTAATGGACCATTGTGAAACTGTTCCTCACCACGAACTTGTGGGAAAGAGACGGTAATGTTTTAAGAAACATGTTGACAGCCTTCTTCATTTCATGCAGCAGCAAGGAAACTCCTTTGAAATGACTGAGCCTGTGTGACTACACAACCTCTTGACCAAACATGATATGGATAACGATATAAAGACGCAGCTACTAGAAGTCCTGGAACATGGATCCAAACTATACGCAAAACTAAAGCAGGAGAGATTTGTATAGAAAGAGAAAAAGCTGTTTAATATAATCACTAAAGCTAAACGTCCATGCTTTAATTGCCATAGTAAGAGTTTCGTCCAACCAGCCAATACAATACAGGTTACAAAAAAACAACTTTTGCAAGCACATTGAGAGATGTATGTAGCAAAAGAAAGGGTGAATTTATCAAGGACATTCTGTCGCATGATCTTCTTCCAGCAAATGCATTAGTTTGATGGAGATGCTGCAACCAAACCAGTGAAGCACAAACTCATACAAAAGCTCGAAAAAACTTTTACCTGAAGAAACTGCTGTTGCTGTGGACTATATGTCACAATTGCAAATGGTCAAGATTTCATCTATGCAAGACTTCGGAGAGGTCGTTCAGACTGTTCTACGGATATAAAAGTCAGTGTGCACCTTGCAAGAACTCACATTGTCTTTGACAGTTATCTTGAACTATCTGTCAAAGAATGTGAGAGAATCAGATGAATGTCTACAAGTGGAACAATTGGCCTTCCCTGCAACAAAAATTCGACACCTATTCCTGTGCAACTTGGTATATTCTGGTCAACAACATCGAATAAGATGAACTTGGAAATGTTAACTCGCCAAGACATTGCTGATGCTTCAATGAACACCAAATTTCCAATTATTGCAAGTGGAATGATTGTCAATGAGGAGTTGGTGCATGCAATGATATATTCAAAAGGTAAGGGCCATATTGTGCAAGAACTTTACAGCAAATTGGAGGAAGCAGACCTTCGTGTTCTGCCACATGTTGAGTGGGCTGTTTGAAATGGCTCCAATCGAGGCATTGCACTGTCAAATGACACAGATATTATTATTGCGCTACTTAGATCTGTTGCAATGCTCATAATTCAAGGAGCGTCAGAGTTATAAATACGTTATGGAACAGGTGAGAAAAGACACTTAATCCTGCTTCATATTCTTGACCCAGAGATGCCCAGTGTTCTTATCAAGGCACATATTCATATGGGTGATGAAACTATGAACAAAATTGGAACAAAGCTTGGAGCTTTAACTGCTGAACCTGTGAAGTTTCTAAAAGGATTTACTGAGACAGAAGAAAAATATGACTTTAAAGACGTAGAAAAATACCTTGTGCATGTGTGGAAAATGAGTTCTGACTGTCACATATTTGACGATCTTCGGTACAGTGAGTTCAAGATGTCAGTCCTGCTAAGTGACCTTCCACTGATATCATATTAATTGCATGGACACATCAAAAGAGCGTTCTACTTGATCAGAAGATGTGTAAATATTTTTGATCATGCATATGTAGAGAAAGATTCGTGTGAATTTGGTTGGGAAGATATTAATGGGACGTTAAAACCTATGAGATTTCTAAAGCCTCTACCTACAGAACTTACTCATACATGTACTTGCAAAACCTGTGCTACAAAAAGATGTCCCTGTTGATATGCTCTTCTCAAATGTTCAACATTCTCACAACAATGGGGATTCATTTACAAGTCTTTGTAACTACTTACAAAGGTAAAACAATTACAGTAGT
Organism: Calotriton arnoldi; assembly: GCA_963921515.1. NCBI lineage: Eukaryota > Metazoa > Chordata > Amphibia > Caudata > Salamandridae > Calotriton > Calotriton arnoldi. Next base: position 175,991 of record CAWUFW010015836.1, on the reverse strand, counting down.
GTGGATGTTGCCTTCATTCACATTGCATTTCCCTCCCTGCTCCCCTGTCACTCCCCTTAGATTGCCTATTGCTGTACAAGTAGATGAAAGTTATGAATGCATAACTCATGAATACGATATAAGATCTTCTCTAGTTGAGGGCACCAACACATGCCCATTTCAGATGTCCCTGCATCTGATAATCTCCACAAAGTCTTTCATGTGCGTGCCACACTCTGGCATTTCAAAAGCTTGTGAATCTGGTCCATAATGAACTGCTATGAAAAGAATTGCACTTTGTTCTTTTAATTACTTATTTTTGTCTGATGAATACCTTCTCACCTCATTTTCTGTTTGCTGAAGACATATACCCAGTGTCCAAAAAACACAAAATGCCAAAACTGTTTTTTTAGAATCCATTTGCTCGTAGTCAACTGGAACTTGCATCAGTATTTGACTCCAGAATTGCCTTTTAGGTGTTTCATATTCAAAGCAGCAGAGCTCTGGACAGATAGGAGTGTCAATAAAGGTTCTTGGGACAGTTTAATTTGTGGATGTACAGAAGAATGATGTTGTGTGATTAACAAAAGTGATAATTGTCCATCTACGTGTATAATAGAGTTTGTCAGGAAGTTATACATCCACAATTATGCAGCTTCTCGCTCAGCCTATGATTACTGCTCTTCAAAGTATTTACTTTGTCTGCCATATGAAGCAAAATCTGGAATTAACCCCGCCTTCATCTTACTTCACTTGAGAAAAAGCTTCCTGCTCCTGACCCACCAGAAGCAATGATTTTCTAGTGCCACACTGAGATACTTCAAGGTTTCAATTATTCTCCACATAAAAAGTCAGAGCATCACTTTTTCACCACACAGGTCAACTAGTCATTAAAGAGGTTGTATTCACTAGGTGAATAAGTTGCTGCATAGTGCCAAAGTGGCTAACATGCCTGTCAAGGTGTAACAAAGATAAAGTTCAAGTCAATAGAGAATATGTACTCCGGGGAGCAACAGAAAAAAAGAATTTTAATGTATCAGTCAAATGAAAAACATGCTTGTATTGTACACCTCATTGGAGAGAAACGTTTGTGCAATATGAGCCAAAGGGATGTACTTCTCTTTCATTCAAATCAACTCGTCTTCCTAGTAAACAGGTATTAGTTAGGGATGGATGCATCAGATGTGTCTGCATCTCAGCATGATTGTTGGACACGTTGACACATAGGTTGCCCCAACATTTATGAATGCAGTACACAATGGGCTGGTGCGCAATCATGCATGAGCTTCCCAGATGTGTGATGTCTTTTCACATGCACTGCATTACCAGCCATTTTTCCTAATCCCTGGAGTCACCAGTACAATTTAGCAGTAGTAGAGATGAGATTGCAAGTATTTTCCACAAGCAGGATATCCTGGTGTTGGAGAGGGGCCATATTTTGTGTAGTATTCCCCCAGATTTATGCCTTTCTATGCTGAACCCATTTTGCTGGCCCTAAGACTCTGTGCACTTTACCCCTACCAACCGACGGTAAAGTGCATGTGCTCCCCTTTCGAAACTTGGGTAAATTGGCATATGCCTTATTGCCACATTTAATTGATTTATAAATCCCTAGTATATGGAACTACATGTACTTGCACCTTTAAATCAAATGCTACAAGTGGGCTGCAGCACTCATTGTGCCACTCACTACAGTAGCACTGTAAACCATGTCCTTAAGCCTGCCTCTTCAGCCTGGAGTGCAGTTTTAAACTGCCATATCGACCAGCAAGATAAACATTTTGCCAGTCCCAAACCTTCCTTTTTAATGCCTTTAAGTCATTCCTAAAGTAGACCCCAAATGTTTGTGGTATTTAACAAGTAGAGCATGCATATTTAATGTTTTACATGTCCCAACAGTGAAAAACTCTAACATTTTTCACTGTGGCAAGGCTAGCCCTTCCATTTAAATATTAGTTTAAAATCCAAATTAATGGACAAGTCAGATTTTATATTACTATTTTAGAAATGACACTTTTAGAAAGTGTCATTTCTCTGCCTAGGTCAAATGGGCCTTTCTGCAAATGTCCAACGTCATATCACTGTTAATGGCTCTCATGTGGTGTTGTGTTTATTGCTCACAGGCAGTGGACAAAAGACTTGTGTGGGGAGGTATTTTTCTTCCTTGTGTAAGATTGCATTGGGTTATATACCAGCCCCTTCCTGAGTTTGAACGAGTGTCTAGCTTGTCACTGGCAGATGCAGCTCACATCTATGCCTGCCTCACTTTGTCTTCCTTAGTCAGCTTGGATCCAAACCCAAGGCGGTGGGGGAAGTCTGCCCCAGAACTGGTTTAGAGTGACCAAACGGAAGTTCTACTCATTACCATAGCCACACCTATTGAAGGGCTCAGGGGAAGAAAGGTGCAGCATTGTCAGGTTTGAGCGGAGAAGGGCACGGTTAGATAGGTTATAGTAAAACACACAGGAAGTCCTGCAAAAGTGGGTAGAGTCACCCCTGGGAACATTTACCCCATTGGTTAGAGAGGGGCCAGGAATTTCCCCCACTCGCAGGTTGACACTGGGCAGAAATGTGTCATCCCCAGTACACTCCTAAGATCACTTCTGGTCCTGTGAAATTGCCAAAGAGACTGAACCTGTTTTCTGTGACCTGAAAAGAGCTTTGAAAACTGGACCAGCTCTCCCACTTGTACCCAGGACAAAGAAGCGGACTGGACCAAGAAGTGGAAGAGGTGTGGCGCAGCGGCCAGGGTGCCTGACTTCGGACCACGGGGTTCACGGTTCGATCCCCGGTGCCGGCGGCAGGTTAGCCCAGCACCATGTGACTCTGGGCAATAGCTCGCTTAATCTTCCCGAGGGCCCCCAGTGCCGGGACACCTCTCCGGAGGTAGCTGTGTGCTTTACAAATGCTGGGATTTTCAAGGGTCAAAAGACTGACCTTCTATTTGGGCTACAAGAACACAACAAGCTCAAAGAGGCCCTTTATCTGTAGTCCTAGCTGATCTGTTCCAACTGGACCTGTGCAGGATACTGCTCTGGAGTGTGTCTTGACCTGCAATTGCTGTCCCCAGGGTCCTGAACCCTTGGTTGGTGTTACAGCAACAAATCTGTTACAGCGGGACCTCGAAGAGAAGTGTCCGGCCTCATGGAGCCCTCTTCAGCTATAGCTTGCAGTCTTGCACTGCTGAGAAGAATCCAAACTCCAAAGAAGTGACTAAGTCCAAAGGTAGAAACCTTCATAGGATGAAGTCACAAAAAGTATCTGACCTGTGAGGGACCTTCTCTGGACATGAAATTCAAATTTCTCCCATTCAGAGCTTTCTTGTCAAAAGTAAACAGGATCAGTGAGATCTCATCCAGTGGCTATCTGATAATGTGCAGCCCTCTTTGCTCACAGCCTGCTGCCTTGCCCCGCTGAGGATGTTTGACTTCCATTCCAGAGACTAAGTCAGAAGTTAAAACCTTTCAGCAGGATGAACCTTGGTACTGTATCCAACCTGCAATCTATTATGGTCAGCCTTAACTTTAGACTTTGTACTGATGTAGCACAATGAGATGACCGCGGTGGATGCTTATGCATTTTAGCATTATTTTGAGGCTTAAACTTTTAAAATGTATAACTAAGATTCTGCTGATTGGATTTTTGTCATTTTGTTTTTCAATTTATATATTAAAAGTTACTCTGTGTTCCTAAATTGGTTTGGGATTTTCCCTGTGTTGTGTTTTCACTTTATTACCTTTGAGCACTGCTTAAGTACTTTACACTTTCCTCTAAGTTAAGTCTAACTGCTTTGTGCCAAGCTACCAGTGGGTTAAGAACGGTGTATTTGGTGACTTTTGTGGTTTTCCCTGACAAGTATTGTGACTACAGTTTGAGGTGGATTCTCACACCGCCAACTATTATTCCAGTCTCTTACACCTTGTCCTCTCGTTCTGTGAAGGAAAGTTGACCTCCCATGCATCCGTAGCTTGCTGTGATTCAATCAATCAATCAATCATGTCACTTATAAAGCGCACTACATACCCGCGAGGGTCTCAAGGCGCTGGGGGAAGAGGGGGGTGGTGCTGCTACTGATCGAAGAGCCAGGTCTTGAGGAGTCTTCTGAAGGCCAGTAGGTCTTGGGTCTGTCGGAGGTTGGTGGGGAGGGTGTTCCAGGTCTTGGCGGCGAGGTGGGAGAAGGATCTGCCGCCGGCGGTCGTTTCCCGGATGCGGGGGACTGTGGCGAGGGCGAGGCTGGTCGAGCGGAGCTGGCGGGTGGGGGTGTAGAAGCTGAGTCGTCTGTTGAGGTAGGCTGGTCCGGAGTTGTGGAGTGCTTTGTGTGCGTGGGTGAGGAGCTTGAAGGTTATCCTCTTGTTGACAGGGAGCCAGTGCAGGTCTCTCAGGTGGGGTGTGATGTGGCTGCGTCGGGGGATGTCGAGGATAAGACGTGCAGAGGCGTTCTGGATGCGTTGCAGCCGTCTCAGGAGCTTAGCCGTCGTTCCTGCGTAGAGGGCGTTTCCGTAGTCCAGCCTGCTGGTGACGAGGGCCTGGGTGACTGTTTTTCTTGTTTCGGTGGGGATCCACTTGAAGATCCTGCGGAGCATTCGGAGGATGTTGAAGCAGGATGAGGAAACGGCGTTGACCTGCTTAGTCATGGAGAGGGTGGGGTCGAGGATGACCCCTAGGTTGCGTACGTGGTCGGTGGGTGGCGGGGCTGTTCCCAGTGATGTTGGCCACCAGGAGTCGTCCCAGGCTGAAGGGTTGGAACCAAGGATGAGGACCTTGTTAAACAGTCAAGGCAATGTTCACAGTAGGTTGAGACTTAGTACAGTATCACTCAATTACAATTGTTCCGGGTCGGTGAGAATATTTGCTATAACAGAACAAACTTATTTTGAGAAAAACATAGTTCTGTTAATATGTGTACAGCAAAAAGTAGTAACTAAAGTAAATTACACAAACTGAATAAAGCAGTAAAAATAATATAGTAAATATAGTTGCTGATTTAAATTTATCAGGTGAAATGAGTTTTCAATATACTGTCAATTGAGTCAGGCTTTAGAAGTTCTGGTGATAAAAAAAGCAGTCTAGTTTATGAAACCCCGAATGGATGTGCTTTGGTTTCTATAATGTATAATTTAAGGACTGGACTGGATTTACTTGCCAATTATGTCATTATTTAGTGTTGGATTGGAAGCAGCAAATGTCTGTAATGAAAACGAAAGGAACAATGTGTTCATTTTCCCTGTTGGATCTTACCAATGGAGAATGCATTACTTCGAATGTATATGCTATGCCCTCTTCCATCTCTCTCCAAGTCTGAATGCTTAAATACTCTAAAATATCATCAGATAAGTGGACAAGGTGTGTTGAGGAAACTGGTCCATGGATCAATGTTTTCAAACTCTGTGGGCATTGAAGCGAAATGTTTATGTTAATTGATAGACCCATGGTTTTGAGATCTCAACAAAGGAGTTTTTTAAATGTCCTCCTGGCGGTTTTGTAGGAACGTGACGGTGGTTGAATCCCAAGAGAAGACAATTATTATTTTTGAATTCAATATTTGGCAGAGCTTTGCTGACTTTGAGCACTCAAAAGCAAGAGAGCCTCCCATAATCCAGGAGTGGGCAAGCTAACTGTGCAAAGTGGTGATGCAGGAAGAGATTTTCTATGGTCTTCAAGGTAGGTTCAATATATGTCTTTGTAACTGGAGCACAGATCGGGATGAAATGATGAATGTACTTGATGTTGCCTTCAGAATGTACTTTTGTAGCTAGTCTGATGATGAGTATTCAAGGGAATAGTATCTACTATCTTATGTTACTCTCTCTAATGTATAGTTCCACCCAACCACAAAAGTAAGCAAATATTATAATAATAATAATAATAATAATAATAATAATAACAGTTACAATGCAGTTGCACTTCTGGGACCCATGTGCCACATTGTTCCAAGTCATTAACTAATCACAAACACCAGGACATTTGCAAGATGTAATAAAAAGGTTGAAACTAAAAGGAGAAGCAAGCATTGTTCTAATATTATTATTATTAGTTGATTTATAGAGCGCACAGCTACCCAACAGGGTCTCTCGGCGCTGGACAGGTTGGCAGGCAGAGCCGCAGGCTGCTAAACAGCAGCCCCAAGATAGAGATTTAAACTTGGTGGCTAAAAAGGAACCAAGTGGAATCAAGGTACTCAGCATTATGGGAATAATTGTATAACTGAATATTTTTATTTAAAATGTTATGCTGCCAAGAAAAATGTTTATTTTGTGGCTTTGAGGTACTAGCAATACTAGGTCAAAATTTCCATATTCAAGAGGGACGGCTCTCAGTTCTGACTGGGTGCAAACAGTGGACCTGAGCTTCAGGGACAATAAGGGTATGGGTGCAAATGGAGAAGGGCATACACTAAGTACTCATATAATATCTTCAAGCTTAGTGTCATCTGAATATGATGCTAGCCAATCAGATGACAGACCTTGTAATGGCAGCACAAGAGATGCCTAGTTGTGCATCTGGTGCTCCCTGGTACTCACTAGCCTAAAAGGCCTCTCAGATTCTATGCAAAAATGTACACATTGTGGCCCCATTTGCCCCAGGAACCTGGACATAATTTATGTGTTGAGGACAGTTGGCAAGACCCCTGGGCGCAGCTACTGTACCCACAACTACCTAATATTGCCATAAGCCAGAACCTAGGCAAATAGGCCGAGGGGGCTACGTCTTGCGCCAACAAATTGAAGAAACTAATTTACCATCTCCTCCATCTCAGGGTGCAGCAAGGGTGCCACTGAGCACTGGATGCTCAGTTTGGAGAGCCCTATCATATTAGGAGCACCTCATGCTGTCCAAAAAAGGAAAAGAAACGTTTGATCCTATGGCAAGAAAGAAAAAGCTGCATATATGGTCGATTAACACACATGGTCTTTAAGTTAATTTTTGTTTGGACACACCTTCAAGTTAGGAAAGTGACATAAAAACTTACCTGAAACACATGGACCAGTGGATGAAAGAGAGTCATCTCAAAAGGTGTGAAAAACCTTCTGAAGATCCTAGTAGACCTTTCTATGCTCATGATGGAGCGGTTCCGTCATGAGCCACGGTGGGCATGTGCTCATGACGGAACCGCTCGGTCATGGCACCCACCCATAGGGGAAGTGCTGGTGCTCCCCCCCTGGGCAGCCCATCTAGCCCCCACAAACAGGGATGGCTGCTACCCTCGACCCCCCCATGGGAATCCCATGACGTCAGCGCGCACAGCGCACGCTGAGGTCATCAGGAAGTCCCAGGCGCTCTGGAAGCCATTTGCTTCCAGGCGTCCGACGAACAAGGTAGGTTTCCTTGATCCTGGGGAGGTTTCCTCTATGCATCGAGGCATCGGGGGAGAGGAAAGAGTTTTTCCTCTCCCCTGATGTCTCTTTGCAGGGCATTTCTGCTTCACGATCGCGCACAGCATCACGATTGTGCAGCAGAAATGCCCCCACTGTGCACCAGGGATTAATTTTGTTTAAATGGAAGCGACCCCTTGGGCAAGGGTCGCTTCCAAAGGGGAGCGAATTGCATGGATGTTGTTTCTGCCCCCCCTGGGGGCAGATTGGCCCATTTTTTTGGCCTTTCTGCCCCCAGGGGGGGGGGCAGCAAACGCCACTAGCCACCAGGGATCAACCAGGGATTTATTAATTTAAATAGAAGCAACCCCTTGGGCAAGGGTCGCTTCCAAAGGGGCTTAAAATTTGTGCATGTTTTTCCTGCCCACCCCCCGCCCCCCGGGGGCAGATCAGCCCTGGGCAGAAAACCCCACTAGGCACCACGGATGGTATTTATTTTTAAATGGAAGCGACCCAATGGGCAAGGGTCACTTCCAAAGGGGCTCAAACATCTGGCATGTTTTGTCTGCCCCCCTGGGGCAGATCGTCCCGTTTTTGGTGACTAGCCACCAGGGATTAACCAGGGATTAATTAATTTAAATGGAAACGACCCCTTGGGCAAGGGTTGCTTCCAAAGGGGCTCAAACTTTGTGCATGTTTTTCTGCCCCCCCCCCCGGGCAGATCGGCCCGTTTGTTTGGCCTTTCTGTCCCCATAGGGGGTGGGGAGCAGAAAACCCCACTAGGCACCAGGGATGGTATTTTTTTTTTAATGGAAGTGACCCCTTGGGCAAGGGTCGCTTCCAAAGGGGCTCAAACGTGTGGCAAGTTTTTTCTGCCTGGGGGCAGATCGGCCCATTTTTTTGGCCTTTCTGTCCCCATGGGGGGGTGGCAGAAAGCCCCACTAGGCACCAGGGATGGTAATTTTTTTAATGGAAGTGACCCCTTGGGCAAGGGTCGCTTCCAAAGGGGGTCATGTTTTGTGCATGTTTTTTCTGCTCTCCCCTCCGGGGGCAGATCGGTCCTTTTTTTGGCCTTTCTGCCCCCCCGACACACTAGGCACCAGGGATTGTGTTTTTTAGTGTGTGGAAGTGACCCCTTGGGCAAGGGTCGCTTCCAAGTGGGTTAAATAAAGTTTATGTATTTTCTGCCCCCCTGGGGACAGATCTGCCCCTCTTTTTGGCCTTTCTGCCCTAGGCGGGAGGTAGAAAACCCTACTAGGCACCAGGGATCTATTTTTTTTGCAAGGGGGGCAAATTTCTGTCTGCTGTTTCCTGCCCCACCTGGGGAACAGATTGGCCTGGCAGAAAACCCCACCTAATCCCCATTTTTCTCAGTCCTATTTGAAGGCGCATCTGGCAGATTGACCATTTGGGTAATGACACAGTGTGTTATAATTTTAATTGTTTTATTTCTTGTGAATTGCAATTGTAATGTTTTATTTCTCCGTTTTATTCTAGTTCAAGGCTTTTGCTCTTTAGACTGTTCCAGGTTGTGGTTTTGTTACTGGTGGTTCTGCAGTTTGTGTAGTTGCATGGGTTTGGTAAGAGAATTTTTTTTGTACTATTTACTCTAAATTAGTTTAATTTCCCTCCATGAATGTGTTTTTTGCAAATGGTGTAATAATAGCAGTATGTTTGGCTTCTGTTTTTTGAGTGTCAAAACCTTTTTGCATTAGTACTCGATGTGTATCTTTGTTGTCTTATGAGTAATTGGTTTTGTTTTTTCTTTCTAGTGGGATATCATTGCTTTTTGCTGTGTCTCTGCAGAGTAGGTACTGGTGAGTGTAGCTATCTTTGGCAAGAGAGTCATATTGTTTTTGAGTATATAGATCTTTGTGCTAAAGCCACACTTTGTTTATTACTTATTTTGCACAGTGTTGGTTGTTGTTGACTTGTTTGTGAAGTCTCCTTTCTTAGTGAGGATTATGGCTAGTCGCAGGATTACTGCTCAGCAGGTTGTTGGTATGCTTTTTGAGTCTTCCTCTGACCATGGTTCAGAGAATGACTCTGCATCTGAGGCAGAGGAGGGAGTGGAAGATTCAGGCAGTGAGTTTTCTGTCCACGAGGAATCATCGGATGATGAAGCTACTCTTAGTGTGGATGAAGTGTCTGTTTTAGAGGAGGACATTGATGTGCCGATAGTGCAGCAAGAGGCATCTGGGCTGAAGCCTGGGACTGCAAGGCTTCCCGTTGGAAGTGCTGACCTCTGGGTTGCTCAGGCATGGTGCAGCCGGCATTGCCAGACTTTACTGGTGTTCCAGGGTGTAGAGTGGATACTGAAAACTTTTTGCTGATACATTTTTTTCAGTTGTTCATGGACGATGTATTTTTGGCAGAGGAGCAGACTAATTTGTATGCTGAACAGTATTTGAGGGACAACAGTGCCAGCCTTAGGCCCCACTCTAGAGCTATCCGGTAGACTCCCACAAATCTGGATGAGTTGAAGAAGTTCTTGGGTTTAACTTTTTTGATGGGCTTGCTAAGGAAGCCATCAATGTCTTCATATTGGTCTACTAGTCCCTTAATGGCAACGGCTATATTTCCGGCAGTCGTGATAGGTATTTGCTTCTGCTTCGGATGCTGCATTTTGTCGATAATGGTTTAGCGTTGCCACAATATCACCCTGATTGTGACTGTCTTTTTAAGATTCGGCCTGTCATTGATCACTTTTTAGATCGATTTTCTGAGATCTATGCTCCAGGGAAAGAAATAGCAGTGGATGAGTCTTTGGTCTTGTTCAAGGGCCGCTTGGTTTTTAGGCAATACATTCCTAGTAAGAGGGCACGCTATGGAATTAAGATGTATATGCTGTGTGACAGTAGGACTGGATATGTTTCTAATTTCAGGGTGTACACCGGTAGGGATTCCAGGATTGACCCCCCTGGTTGTCCGTCCACTTTTGGAGTGACTGAGAAAATTGTGTGGGAACTTGTTAGAGGACTTTTTAACAAAGATCACCATTTATATGTAGATAACTTCTACACTGGTGTGCAGTTGTTCAGGGAATTGGCCAAAGTGGACACTGTTGCTTGTGGCACAATCCGCTCTAACCGTAAAGGTTTCCCAAAAGAACTTGTTTGTCAAAAGCTTGTGCGGGGACAGTGCAGTGCGTTGCGTAGCGAGGAACTTTTAGCTGTGAAGTTTTCAGACAGGAGAGATTTCTGCATGCTGACTACCATCCATGATGAAAGCACTTCACCTGTGACTGTTTGGGGTCAGGTTGCTGAGGCGCGCAAACCTGTGTGCATTTTTGACTATAATAGGCACATGGGTGGTGTTGATAGAGTAGATCAGTGGTTGGAACCTTACACTGCTCTTCGTAAGGCTTACATTTGGTATAAGAAGTTGGCTATCCATCTTTTCCACTTGGCAACCTTTAATGCTTTTGTTGTATTTAAGGATTGTTGTCCTGAGTCAAAGTTGACTTTTGCTAAGTTTCAGGAGTCTGTAATAGGCAGCCTTGTTGTAGTGGAACAGGCAAGTGTTCCTAGAGTTGGAGTGGTGGAGGATGTGGCTAGATTGAAAGATCGCCACTTTCCTTATCACATTCCTCCCACACCCTCAAAAGACTTTCCCTGTAGGAGATGTAGAGTCTGTTGGCGAAGAGGTACGCGGAAGGAGACTCGTATGTACTGCTCCGAGTGTCCTTCTAACCCTGCACTGTGTGTGCCTGCTTGTTTTAGAATGTACCACACGCCTAAGAATTTTTGGGAGCATCCATGAGTGGTAAAGTGAACTGCCTGGTCTGTATTGTTTTATATTTTTTGTTCAGTTTCAAGGTTGGCATTTGTGCAATTAATTTACTTTCAGATTTTGTGTTAGTAGATTTGTATCTAGTTACAATTTGTTTGTGTTTTCTTTTTTGTATAAATAAACCCTAAATGTGATGGCGGTGTGTGTAGGCTGGCGCTTGGCTGGTGGTGTGCGTGAACTGGCGCTTGGCTGGCGGTGTGCGTGGACTGGCATTTGGCTGGTGGTGTGCGTGGACTGGCGCTCGGCTGGTGGTGTGAATGGACTGGCGCTTGGCTGCCAGGGTGGTAGGCTGGCGCTTGGCTGGTGGTGTGCGTGGACTGGCGCTTGGCTGGCGGTGTGTGTGGACTGGCGCTCGGCTGATGGTGTGAATGGACTGGCGCTTGGCTGGTGGTGTGAATGGACTGGCGCTTGGCTGCCAGTGTGTGTAGGCTGGCACTTGGCTGGTGGTGTGCATGGACTGGTGCTTGGCTGGTGGTGTGCGTGGACTGGCGCTTGGCTGGCGGTGTGCATGGACTGGCTCTTGGCTGGTGGTGTGCGTGGACTGGCACTTGGCTGGCGGTGTGTGAGTAGTGACTTGCTGCTGGTCACTACACACACTGCTAGCCAAATGCCAGTCCACGCAATCCATCAGCTGGTGTGTTTGCTGTGTCAGGCATGTGGGCATGTGAAATTGATGGGCCCTTGAATGGCGCTGTCTGCTGGTGTGAGTGTTGTAATGTGATGGGCCTGCGGCTGGCGGTGTGAATGGTTTTGTATGTGTCACATGTATGAAAGGTGTATGAATGGCATGTAAAGAGGTTGGTGCCTTGTCGTGGCTTTACAGCTCATGAGCTGTGAGTCAATGGTTCAGTTTCTCATCCTTTCAATTATTAACAGTGCATTTCATTTTTGTGAAATCTCTTGTTATTACAATTGTATATACTGAACTATCACTCACTCTTGTGTCAAATCCAACCAGTATGTATGTGTGCTTGAGGAATAGATGGTTGTGCAGTAATATTTGTCTTTTCTGTCTTTCTCAAGCAGGGTGTACCTTGCCCCTTTTTGTGAATGTTGTAATGTGTTGGTTTCGTGCCTGGTGGTGTGAATGGTCTTGTGTATATCACGTACGAAAGGTGTGTGAATGGCCTGTAAAGCGGTTGGGGCCTTGACGCAGCTTTACAGCTCACGAGCTGTGAGTCACTGGTTCAGTTTTTGTCCTTTCAATTATTGAAAGTGCATTTCATTTTTGTGAAATCTCTTGTTAATAAAATTTTATATACTGAACCATCACTCGCCCTCATGCCAAATCCAACCAGTATGTGCGTGTGCTTGAGGAATAGATGGTTGTGCAGTAATATTTGTCTTTTTTGTCTCTCTGCCAAGGTGTACATTCCATCTAAGAAAAACCTACCAACTGTAGATATTGTCGTAAACTAAACACCCATTGGAGTACATGGCGATGTCTCTCTTGTGGATCCCAACAAGTTATCTTACCCACAATGTCCTGCAAACCTCAAAATGTGATTGTCACATTTTCCTTGCATTACTGTGCCAAAATTTTCATGCTTCAGAAAGAAACAACAAATTTCCTACCACCCAGCATTTCCCCAAGTATCCCAATAGAATTGGTACCTCACTTGTGTGGGTGGGCATAGTGGCTGCAACAGGAAATGGCCCAAATCGTACTGTGGAGACTTCAAAATTACCTATTTTGAAAGGACCTGGTTTTGCAAGGGGGGGTCACCTGAGTTTTTGGCCCCGGGATCAGCGGCCATCTTGGTAAACCTACCAAACCCATACATTTCTGAAAACTAGACACCCTGGGGAGTCCAATGAGGTATGGCGTGCGTGGATCCCCCAACGTTTCCCTACCCAGAATCCCCTGCAATCCTCAAATTGTGCTGAAAAAACCAATTTATTTTCAAATTTCTGTGTGGGAAAGTTGTAGGATCACTGGGCTGACACAAATTTCCTCCCACCCAGCGTTCCCCCAGGTCTCCCGATAAAAATGGTACCTCACTTTTGTGGGTAGGCATAGCGGCTGTAACAGGAAATGGTCCAAATCGTACTGTGGAGACTTCAAAATTACCTATCACAAAACTATCTGCTTTTGCAAGGGGGGTCCCATGAGTTTTTGGTCCTGGGATTGGCGGCCATCTAGGGAAACCTACCAAACCCACACATTTATGAAAACTAGACACCCTGGAGAGTCCAATGAGGTGTGGCTTGCATGGATACCCAGAACCCCCTGCAAACCTCACATTTTGCTGAAAAAATCAACTTTTTCTCAAATTTCTGTGTGGGAAAGTTGGAGGATCACCGTGCTGACACAAATTTCCTACCACCCAGCATTCCCCCAGGTCTCCCGATAAAAATTGTACCTCACTTGTGTGGTTAGGCATAGTGGCTGCAACAGGAAATGGACCAAATCGTACTGTGGAGACTTCAAAATTACCTATCACAAAACTATCTGCTTTTGCAAGGGGGGTCCTGGGCTTGGCGGCCATCTAGGGAAACCTACCAAACCCACACATTTCTGAAAACTAGACACCCTGGGGAGTCCAATGAGGTATGGCTTGCGTGGATCCCCCAATGTTTCCTTACCCAGAATCCCCTGCAAACCTCAAATTTAGCAGTAAAAATCACTTTTTCCATACATTTTTGCATGCGATCACCGAGCCGGCACAAATGTCCTACCACCTAGTGTTCCCCTTTGTCTCCTGAGTACAATGATACCTCACTTGTGTGGCTGTCCAATGCAGAATCAGCTACAAATGTATTTTTTTTTAAATGTAGTGCTTAGAATTCTCGGTGCTATACCCTTAATCCCTATTTTTTGGGCTCTTCCCAGTCACAGGCCTTTGGCCCAACCACACAAGTGAGGTATCATTTTACTCGGGAGAACAAGGGGAACACTGGGTGGTAGGACATTTGTGCCGGCACATGATCCCACGCAAAAATTTATGCAAAAAGTGATTTTTTCAGCTAAATTTGAGGTTTGCAGGGGATTCTGGGTAGGGAAACGTTGGGAGATCCATGCAAGCCGTGCCTCATTGGCCTCCCCATGGTGTCTAGTTTTCAGAAATGTGTGGGTTTGGTAGGTTTCCCTAGATGGCCGCGAGCCCGGGGCCAAAAAACCAGGTGCCCCCCACGCAAAACCAGGTAGTTTTGTAATAGGTAATTTTGAAGTCTCCACAGTACAATTTGGGCCATTTCCTGTTGCAGCCACTATGCCTACCCACGCAAGTGAGGTACCATTTGCATCGGGAGACCTGGGGGAACACTGGGTGGGAGGAAATTTGTGTCAGCCCGGTGATCCTACAACTTTCCCACACAGAAATTTGAAAAACAATTGATTTTTTCAGCACAATTTGAGGTTTACAGGGGATTCTGGGTAGGGAAATGAAGGGGGATCAACGCAAGCCATACCTCATTGGACTCCCCATGGTGTCTAGTTTTCAGAAATGTGTGGGTTTGGTAGCTTTCCCTTGATGGCCGCCGAGCCCAGGGCCAAAGACTCATGGAACCCTTCTTGCAAAAGCAGATAGTTTTGTGATAGGCAATTTTGAAGTCTCAACAGTACGATTTGGGCCATTTCCTGTTGCAGCCACTATGCCTACCCACACAAGTGAGGTACCATTTTTATTGGAAGAGCTGGGGGAATGCTGGGTGGTAGGAAATTTGTGTCAGCCCGGTGATCCTACAACTTTCCCACACAGAAATTTGAGAAAAATTTGATTTTTTCAGCAACATTTGAGGTTTGCAGGGGATTCTGGGTAGGGAAACGTTGGGGGATTCACACAAGCCATACCTACCTGGACTCCCCCGGTGTCTAGTTTTCAGAAATGTGTGGGTTTGGTAGGTTTCCCAAGATGGCCGCCGAGCCCGGGGCCAAAAACTCATGGGACCCCCTTGCAAAAGCAGATAGTTTTGTGATAGGTAATTTTGAAGTCTCCACAGTACGATTTGGTCCATTTCCTGTTTCAGCCACTATGCCTACCCACACAAGTGAGGTACTATCTTTATCGGGAGACCTGGGGGAACGCTAGGTGGTAGGAAATTTGTGTCAGCCCGGTGATCCTACAACTTTCCCACACAGAAATTTGAGACAAATTTGATTTTTTCAGCAAAATTTGAGGTTTGCAGGGGATTCTGGGTAGGGAAACGTTGGGGGATCCACACAAACCATACCTCCCTGGACTCCCTCGGGTGTCTAGTTTTCAGAAATGTGTGGGTTTGGTAGGTTTCGATCGATGGCTGCCGACCCCGGGACCAAAAACTCAGATGCCCCCTATGTATCCGAAAACGACCTGGTTTTGTAAAGGGAGGTCACATGAGTTTTTGGTCCCGAGCTTGGCGGCCATATAGGGAAACCTACAAAACCCACACATTTCTGAAAACTAGAGACCCGGGGGAGTCCAGGGAGGTATGGCTCGCGTCGATCCCCCAATGTTACCTACCCAGAATCCCCTGCATACCTCAAATTTTGCTGAAAAAATCAAATTTTTCTCAAATTTCTGTGTGGGAAAGTTGTAGGATCACCGGTCTGACACAAATTTCCTACCTCCCAGCGTTCCCCCAGGTCTCCCGATAAAAATGGTACCTCACTCACGTGGGTGGGTCAACTACCCGCGACAGGCAAGGGCCCAAAACGTATTGAGGAGACATCAAAATTACCTATCACAAAACAACCTGGTTTTGCAAAGGGGGTCACCTGGTTTTTGGCCCCGGGCTCGGCGGCCATCTTGGGAAACTACCAAACCCACACATTTCTGAAAACTAGACACCCGGGGGAAACCAGCGAGGTATGGCTGGCGAGGATCCCCCAATGTTTTACTACCGAGAATCCCCTGCAAACCTCAAAATTAGCTTGAAAAAACACATGTTCCACATATTTTTGTGTGGAATCACTGTGCCAGCACAAATGTCCTACCCCCACAGCATTCCCCTCAGTCTCCCGAGTAAAATGATACCTCACTTGTGTGGGTGGGGCAAGGGCATGTGACTGGGAAGAGCCAAAAATATAGGGATTAAGGATATGGCACCGAGAATTCTAAGCGCTACATTTAAAAAAAAACATTTTTAGCCAATTCTGCATTGGACACCTAGACAAATTAGGTATCATTTTACTCGGAAGACAGAGGAGAATGCTCTGGGGTAGGACATTTGTGCCGGCACGGTGATTCCACACAAAAATATGTGGAAAATGTGTTTTTTTCAGCTGATTTTGAGGTTTGCAGGGGATTCTGGGGAGGAAACCTTTGGGGGATCCACGCAAGCCATACCTCGCTGGACTCCCCTGGGTGTCTAGCTTTCATAAATGTGGGGGTTTAGTAGTTTCCCAAGATGGCCGCCGAGCCTGGGGCCAAAAACCCAGGTGACCCCCCTTGCAAAACCAGGTTGTTTTGTGATAGGTAATTTTGATGTCTCCTCAATACGTTTTGGGCCCTTGCCTGTCGTGGGTACTTGACCCACCCACGCGAGTGATGCACCATTTTTATCAGGAGACCTGGGGGAACGTTGGGTGAAAGGAAATTTGTGTTTCCATGGAGATTCCTGAACTTTCCCAAAGAGAAATTTGAGAAAAATGTGATTTTCTTTCAGCTAAATTTGAGGTTTGCAGGGGATTCTGGGTAGGAAAATGTTCGGGGGTCCACACAAGCCATACCTCGCTGGTCTCCCCCGGGTGTCTAGTTTCAGAAATGTGTGGGTTTGGTATGTTTCCCAAGATGGCCGCCGAGCTTGGGGCCAAAAACTTATGGGACCCCCCTTGCAAAACCAGGTTGTTTTTGTGATAGGTAATTTTGATGTCTCCTCAATACGTTTTGGGCCCTTGCCTGTTGCGGGTACTTGACCCACCCACACAAGGTACCATTTTTCTCTGAAGACTTTGGGGAAAGCGGGGTGGGTGGAATTTTGTGCATCCACGCACATTCCAGAACTTTCCACCACAGAAATGTGAGGAAAATGTATTTTTTTTGACAGATTTTGAGGTTTGCAAGGGATTCTGGGTAACAGAACCTGGTGAGAGCCAGACAAGTCACCCTATCCTGGATTTCCCTGGGTGTCTAGTTTTCAAAAATGTATAGGTTTGCTAGGTTTCCCTAGGTGCCGGCAGAGCTAGGGTTCAAAATCTACAGCTAGGCACTTTGCAAATAAAGGGTCAGTTTTCACTGTGAAAATGTGATGTGTACACGTTGCGCTTTGGGCCGTTTCCTGTCACGGGCACTAGGCCTAACCGCACAAGTGAGGTACCATTTTTCTCGGAAGACTTTGGGAAATGCGGGGTGGGTGGAATTTTGTGGATCCACGCAAATTCCACAAGCTTCCACCACAGAAATGTGAGGAAAATGTGTTTTTTTTTTAACAAATTTTGAGGTTTGCAAGGGATTCTGGGTAACAGAACCTGGTGAGAGCCAGACAAGTCACCCCATCCTGGATTTCCCTGGGTGTCTAGTTTTCAGAAATGTATAGGTTTTCTAGGTTTCCCTAGGTGCCGGCAGAGCTTGTGTTCAAAATCTACAGCTCGGCACTTTGCAAAAAATGGGTCAGTTTTCACTGTGAAAATGGGATGTGTCCACGTTGCGTTTTGGGCCGTTTCCTGTTGTGGGCACTAGGCCTACCCACACACGTGAGGTAACATTTTTCTAGGAAGACTTTGGGAAATGCGGGGTAGGTGGAATTTTGTGGATCCACACAAATTGCAGAACTTTCCACCACAGAAATGTGAGGAAAATGTTTTTTTCTTTTACAAATTTTGAGGTTTGAAAGGGATTCTGGGTAACAGAACCTGGTGAGGGCCAGACAAGTCACCCCATCCTGGATTCCCCTGGGTGTCTAGTTTTCAAAAATGTATAGGTTTGCTAGATTTCCCTAGGTGCCGGCAGAGCTAGGGTTCAAAATCTACAGCTAGGCACTTTGCAAAAAAAGGGTCCGTTTTTACTGTGAAAATGTGATGTGTCCACATTGCGTTTTGGGCCGTTTCCTGTCGCGGGCACTAGGCCTACCCATACAAGTGAGGTACCATTTTTCTTGGAAGACTTTGGGAAATGCGGGGTGGGTGGAATTTTGTGGATCCACGCAGATTTCAGAACTTTCCACCACAGAAATGTGAGGAAAATGTTTTTTTTTTTTCAAATTTCGAAGTTTGCAAGGGATTCTGGGTAACAGAACCTGGTGAGAGCCAGACAAGTCACCCCATCCTGGATTCCCCTGGGTGTTTAGTTTTAAAAAATGTATAGGTTTGCTAGGTTTTCATAGGTGCCGGCAGAGCTAGGGTTCAAAATCTACAGCTAGGCACTTTGTAAAAAAAGGGTCCGTTTTCACTGTGAAAATGTGGTGTGTCCACGTTGCGTTTTGGGCCGTTTCCTGTCACGGGCACTAGGCCTACCCACACAAGTGAGGTACCATTTTTCTAGGAGGGCTTTGGGAAATGCGGGGTGGGTGGAATTTTGTGGATCCACGCAGATTCCAGAAATTTCCACCACAGAAATGTGAGGAAAATATGTTTTTCTTGACAAATTTTGAGGTTTGCAAGGGATTCTGGGTAACAGAACCTGGTGAGAGCCAGACAAGTCACCCCATCCTGGATTTCCCTGGGTGTCTAGTTTTCAGAAATGTATAGGTTTGCTAGGTTTCCTAGGTGCCGGCAGAGCTAGGGTTCAAAATCTACAGCTCAGCACTTTGCAAAAAGGGTCAGTTTTCACTGTGAAAATGTGATGTGTCCACGTTAGCGTTTTGGGCTGTTTCCTGTTGCGGGCACTAGGCCTACCCACACAAGTGAGGTAACATTTTTCTAGGAAGACTTTGGGAAATGCGGGGTAGGTGGAATTTTGTGGGTTCACACAAATTTATAACTTTCCACCACAGAAATGTGAGGAAAATGTGTTTTTTTTTTTTTACAAATTTTGAGGTTTGAAAGGGATTCTGGGTAACAGAACCTGGTGAGGGCCAGACAAGTCACCCCATCCTGGATTCCCCTGGGTGTCTAGTTTTCAAAAATGTATAGGTTTGCTAGATTTCCCTAGGTGCCGGCAGAGCAAGGGTTCAAAATCTACAGCTGGGCACTTTGCAAAAAAAGGGTCAGTTTTTACTGTGAAAATGTGATGTGTCCATATTGCGTTTTGGGCCGTTTCCTGTCGCGGGCACTAGGCCTACCCATACAAGTGAGGTACCATTTTTCTTGGAAGACTTTGGGAAATGCGGGGTGGGTGGAATTTTGTGGATCCACGCAGATTTCAGAACTTTCCACCACAGAAATGTGAGGAAAATGTGGGTTTTTTTTCAAATTTTGAAGTTTGCAAGGGATTTTGGGTAACAGAACCTGGTGAGAGCCAGACAAGTCACCCCATCCTGGATTCCTCTGGGTGTCTAGTTTTCAAAAATGTATAGGTTTGCTAGGTTTCCTTAGGTGCCCGCAGAGCTAGGGTTCAAAATCTACAGCTAGGCACTTTGTAAAAAAAGGGCCTGTTTTCCCTGTGAAAATGTGGTTTGTCCATGTAGCGTTTTGGGCTGTTTCCTGCTGTGGGCACTAGGTCCACCCACGCAAGTGAGGTACCATTTTCTCGGAAGACTTTGGGAAAAGCGGGGTGGGTGGAATTTTGTGCATCCACGCAGATTCCAGAACTTTCCACCATAGAAATGTGAGGAAAATGTATTTTTTTTGACAAAGTTTGAGGTTTGCAAGGGATTCTGGGTAACAGAACCTGGTGAGAGCCAGACAAGTCACCCCATACTGGATTCCCCTGTGTGTCTAGTTTTCAAAAATGTATAGGTTTGCTAGGTTTCCCTAGGTGCCGGCAGAGCTTGTGTTCAAAATCTACAGCTCAGCACTTTGCAAAAAATGGGTCAGTTTTCACTGTGAAAATGTGATGTGTCCACGTTGCGTTTTGGGCCGTTTCCTGTTGCGGGCACTAGGTCTACCCACACAAGTGAGGTAGCATTTTTCTAGGAAGACTTTGGGAAATGCGGGGTAGGTGGAACTTTATGGATCCACGCATATTCCAGAACCTTCCACCACTGAAATGTGAGGAAAATGTGTTCTTTTTTTTACAAATGTTGAGGTTTGCAGGGGATTCTGGGTAACAGAACCTGGTGAGAGCCAGAGAAGTCACCCCATCCTAGATTCCCCTGGGTGTCTAGTTTTCAAAAATGTATAGGTTTGCTAGATTTCCCTAGGTGCCGGCAGAGCTAGGGTTCAAAATCTACAGCTTGGCATTTTGCAAAAAAAGGGGTCAGTTTTCACTGTGAAAATGTGATGTGTCCACGGTGCGTTTTGGGCCTTTTCCTGTCACGGGCACTAGGCCTAACCAAATACGTGCGGTACCATTTTTCTCGGAAGACTTTGGGGAATGCGGGGTGGGTAGAATTTCGTGGATCCATGCAGATTCCAGAACTTTCCACCACAGAAATGTGAGGAAAATGTGTTTTTTGGGACAAATTCTGAGGTTTGCAAGGGATTCTGGGTAACAGAACGTGGTGAGAGCCAGACAAGTCACCCCATCCTGGATTCCCCTGGGTGTCTACTCTAGTTTTAAAAAATGTATAGGTGTGCTAGGTTTCCCTAGGTGCCAGCAGAGCTAGGGTTCAAAATCTACAGCTAGGCACTTTGCAAAAAGTGGGCCAGTTTTTACTGTGAAAATGCGATGTGTCCACATTGGGTTTTGGGCCGTTTCCTGTCGCGGGCACTAGGCCTACCCACAAAAGTGAGGTACCATTTTTCTTGGAAGACTTTGGGAAATGCGGGGTGGGTGGAATTTTGTGGATCCACGCAGATTCCAGAACTTTCCACCACAGAAATGTGAGGAAAATGTGTTTTTTTTCTTCAAATTTTGAGGTTTGCAAGGGATTCTGGGTAACAGAACCTGGTGAGAGCCAGACAAGTCACCCAATCCTGCATTCTCCTGGGTGTTTAGTTTTCAAAAATGTATAGGTTTGCTAGGTTTTCCTAGGTGCCGGCAGAGCTAGGGTTCAAAATCTACAGCTAGGCACTTTGTAAAAAAAGGGTCCGTTTTCACTGTGAAAATGTGGTGTGTCCACGTTGCGTTTTGGGCCGATTCCTGTTGCGGGCACTAGGCCTACCCACACAAGTGAGGTACCATTTTTATCGGGAGACTTAGGGGAACACAAAATTGTAGAGCAACTGTTATTACCTATTGACTTTCAATGCATTTCTGCCTTCCAAATGTAAGACAATGTGTAAAAAAGAAGTCACTTTGAAAAATGACCTATAATTCACATGCTGGTATGGGTACCCACAATTTTGGAGATTTGCAAAAAGCTACTGTTTCTAAACTCTATATTTTGTTCCCATTTCAGAAATACATAGGTGACTTTCATACCGATTGTTCCCTGCTTATATTTTTCTAAATGAATTGCTATATACCCGGTACACAATAAAAAACCATTTGCAAGACGCTGCTCAGGTATTGGCTCTGGGTTCCTCTGGTTCTTGGTGAACCTACAAGTCCTATATATCCCCACAACCATAAAGGTCCAGCGGATGTAACGTTATATTGCTTTCAAACATCTGTTATACTTAGTAGAAATTACAGGTGAAAACGTTGGTACAAATGGCTGTTTTTTTAACTCATTTTAATTTTTTCTATTTTCACCTGTTAGTTTCTATACAAAAACCTTGAAGGATCTACACAAATGACCCCTTGCTGAATTCAAAATGTTCTCTACTTTTCAGAAATGTATAGCTTACCAGGATCCATCATTGCTTTCATACCCATTTTTACCATTAACTGGAAGGAGGTTGAAAGCACAAAAATAGCAAAAATAGACTATGTCCCAGAAATTGCCAAAACTGTTTAAAAATTCGCGTTTTCTGACAAAAGTCTGCTTGTCTCTGAAAGCTGGAAAGATGGTGATTTCAGCACCACAACCCCTTTGTTGATACCATTTGCAGGGGAAAAACCAGACGCTTTCATTTTGGCTAATTTCTGGGTCCCCTCCAGGGAATTAACAAACCCTGGGTACCTTTAAAATCCCCATGATGTTGGAAGAAAAGGACGCAAATTTGGCGTGGATACCTTAGGTGGTGATAAAATTACAGGGGCCTAAGCGCGAACTACCCCAAATAGCCAAAAAGGCTAAGCACAGGGGGAAAAGGCCTAGCAGCGAAGGGGGTAGCAAATAGCAGAGTGCATAGTTTGTACACAGTGTAGAATCCCGATTTGGGCGTAAACTGGAGCTTGCATACAAATCGGGATTTGCACCCAGAGTGGTATCTGGGCCATAGTGTATTTGTTTTTCTTGTAATTTACGTTCAGTCAATGGCTTTTTCATGTGCGACAGTTAAAATATACATTCACACTATGAAATGAAAAAGAAAAAAAGGATGTGGAAGAAGGGGAGCGTAAAAAAAAAGAAAAATGTGCCCCCAGCCTCAAGCTGCAAATTTCATTTTATATGTGATCAAAGGATTTGCGTATGGATTTGTGTGGCTGGGTAATGCATAAAAAGAAAAACTATGAGCAACACCAGCAGTAATAGGTGGAATCTCTTTAATGTACTAATTTCTCGTGGCATTGAGGCAAGGGGTTCAGTAAGTATCCATACTTTACATGGCTTGTTCGCTCATGTTTGTGTTCATCCAATTTGCTTTGTAGGTTGTTTGGCAGCTGAATGGGTAATCTTTCTCTTTTGTTTCACTGACTTGGAAGGGTGGTTGGAAGTTCTTCCATTCTATAGAATTCACGCTTTGCTTCCTCTGTTTCATTTATGGGACACCAGTGCCTTATTTAGGTCTTTGGTAAGTGTGCATTTCTCCTTTCATTTCTGCTTCACTACAAAATGGTCTAGATTGCGGAAAATTTTAAGCAGTTAAACATATAATGGCATGCAGGGCGAGATGTATATTCAGATCATCTGCATCTCTGACAAGCTTAAGAAACCCACACTCACTGTACCTATGTATGCATACTATGAATACATTTATGTTTGCATGTATAGGTCATTCGTACATGACTCAAACAGTGTCAGCTGGTTGTGAAATCATCTTTTACAAAGAGAAGAGGGTCGGATCACTTGACGTGTGCTTTGGAAGTGGCAGTTTAAAACATTTTAAGTGGACTAGTTTTCTGAAAAGGTGTAGTACTGTTTGTAGTTTTGACAGTTGTAAATAGTTGTTTTGAGTTGAACTGCAATAAAATGTGCTACTTTTGGCTATAAACGGTTCAGCATTTGCTGAAGTATGTAATGGAAACTACAAAACACAACAATAACAGAACACAATGCCAAAATCATAATCACAGAATAAAACAACTGGGCAACAAAACCACAAAATGACGCAGAACAATATGAACAAAACAACACATTGGGAAAGACAATCGGTCTCACATTTGAGGCCTATTGGCTCTGCCAATATCTTTTGTTCATGCTCAACAGTGGCTAAAAACCGCTGAACAGCATGAACAAAATGCGAATAAAAAGTCTGAAAATGCATTGTGCGCATGATGCAGGAGACATTTTCTTTTTTAAGTTTACCATTCCAAGATGAGTAGGTAAATAAAATATAAAAATTAAGCAGCACAAAGCACTTTTATTTATAAAGCCAAAGAGATGGCAGTAATTTGCTCCCTGGCCCTCCAAACTAAATGCCAAAATTAAAAAAAGGACCACAGTGTTGAGAAGGGTCAACAGAAGAATGGGTCGGAGTACTGGGTGTGGGGGAGAAAGGCAAAAGAACCACATGAGGAAGAAAGCAACAAGGAGGGCAGTGAGATGCATTAGAGGGAGAGATCAACTTTGAGGTAAAGGAAGAAGCACACAGACAAGAGCAGCATGGAGGGTGGGGGAAAGGAGCATATGAGCGAGAGAGAAACATTAAGGGCAGAAGGCAGAATTTTATGGATGAGACAGAGTGTGGGGAGAGAAGCATGCAAGGGAGACAGCTGGAATATACATGCATATTCATGGAATGCTGAAGCAAAAAGAAAAAAGTAGTTCCCTAAAAGTGAGCAGCGGAAGGACACAAGTAAAGAGGCTATGCTCCAGGAGAGGGACAATCACAAGCTCAACAAGGCATTTCACCAAATAAGAAGCAAGCAAATAATATTAACAACAAAGCAAACTAATAGTGAGCAATGGGCAGGCTTTAAGCCCACTCAAAGTTGTTGGTAATCTGACAATAGATCTTTTCCAGCCAAACAGCTTGCGCTGCCTGGTAGGCTTGACCAAAAACACAAAAGGGCACAGCAAAAGAAAACAAAATAACAATCCACCCACAACAGAATAAAATTCAGCAACACAACAAAAAAACACACAAAATAACACAATATCATTAAATCACTAACAGTAGCAGAACTGAATGCAATACAATAAACAAAATTCTGCTATAGAAATACAATAGAGTACACCACAACACAAACACAACAAACAACAGCCCTAGTACAACGTTACACAAAATTATAGCACATTACACCGACACACCTTACACAACAACACCATTGTATTAATGTGTTGTTGTTCTGATACACAGCCAAGGCCGGTCCATTGGGGCTGAGGGGCCATGCTCCCTCACCTTTTGCCTCTCACAGACAGTGTCTGTTAGTCTGAGCAAAGATCGGCCTGACAGACACTGTTCATTTTCATGTCAGTCAGCCAGGAGCTAGACATGCGCTAAATGTGCAGGCTCCTGGCTGCCTGAGCTGAACTTTGCTGGGCTGAGAATGACACAGCTCCTGTGGGCGTGACATCCTCAGCTCAGCAAAGGTACTTGAGAACCTCCCCCTCAGTGATGTGGGGTAACGTCACTCATTGCATCGCACCTGGGCGCTTCAGTTTTAAGCCCTGAAGCGCCCAGGGTCGAGTGTCAATCAGTGACACTTCGTCACAGAGTGGGGTCAGCAGTCTCACTGACCCCATCCCACTCTGTGGAGATGTAGGGACTGCTGCCTTCACTCATTGGCTACCTTTGGTCAGCCAATGAGGGAAGGCAGCAGTCCCAAGCCTCTTGTGACCTCCGAGGCAGAGCTGCAAGTATGTGTAATCTTTTTTTTAATTAATGTTTGGTGCATGCATGCGTGTATGTTTGAATATTTAGTCATTAGTGCTGTGAATGGATGTGTGTGTGTGTGTGTGTGTGAGCGTGTGTGAATGCATGGTTGTGAGTGTGTACGTGTGCATGTGTGTCCCCTCTGCCGCCCTCCCTCCTACAATTACCTGCCGCCACTGCTGATACATTGTTGTTTTGTGTTGCAATGTTGGTGTGTTATTGTGTTGGTACATTGTTGTGTTGGTGTATTCTTACTTTGTGATTTGTTGATGTGTGTGTTATGTTTGTGTTGTTGGTGAGCTGTGGTGTAAAGGTGTGCTGATGATTTCTTGAATTGTATTGGTATGTTGTCTTATTTAGATTACGTTGTGTTAAGGTTTTGTGATAGTAATAGAGTCCATCAATTAGAACGAAAAATTACCAAACTTAGAAACTAAATGTATAATGAAGTGTCAAGCTTAAGGTTAATCTGACATGCATTTGAAATGTGCTGATTCAAAATATGCCATCATAGTTATCCCTGTAGGTCATAGAAAGGCTATGAAGCAAGCTTGCTTTAACTAGAAGTCAACTTAATATTGCTGAAATGTGCACAGCATGATTTAGGTGCTTGACCTTAAATTGACATGCTTAGAAATGTTGCCATAACTGCAGAATTTTCCAGTTTAACATTTATTATTTATAAGCAACATTTAATTCTTGAATGTCACAAACTGTCTATTTTCATATGTTTCATATAACGTTTAAATAGAATAACTTGTGCATTTTAAACAACAATGTTTGATTCATATTAGAAAGAATGCATTACCTTACAGAGATTTGGCTTTTAGTTAGTAGTTCATTGTTCATGCAGTGAAACAAATTGAAATGGAGAAGGTCGATTGGTGTTTAAGGCCTATGGGATCCAAGCCTGAAGTTTCCAGAATCTAACTACGCAAGACTGTCTGTAGCTAACAATATTATAAAAGTATAAGCGACATGTATTTCTGTGGGAATGGAGGAGCTGAACCTTCTTACCAAAGAACCCTGTCACTCTATTGATCCATGAAGGAAGAAGCCTGATACAGTGTTTTTGACATGCTTTTTTTACTTTTATATTAGTGCGTGTTCCTAGGTAGACTCACAGTATTCTTTGGAGGATTTTGACGGTATCCCTTCTTCACTGCCCAGACCCTTGATGGTAGTGGCTACTGCTGCTGCTGTCCCCTTTTGATTCACTTTGGTATTTGACTTGAAAGATTGCTACTGCAACTGTATGTTGATCTACTTGGATTTGCTGAAACTCAGCTGAGTCTTATGAACTACTCTGTATAGGGAGTTCTGCTACATTAATTTGGCTTTGAAGCTTTATACTCCTGTTAATTTAAATCTTTTGCTTGAATTCAAACGCTTCATGGGTTCTTGAAATCTAAAGCTAATCCTGATCTATAGAATAGAGAACTGCTTTCTTTATGGAACGCGCTTAATGCAAATTATATTTGATGCTTTATTCTAACCATTTTTTCTCTTTAATGAGATTTCTGTAAACTTATTTGATTTATGGACTAACTGAAATCAAGAGAAAAAGAAAATAACTTTAGTAATCTCTTAATGATAAAAAAAGGTTTGAAAATACAATACAACTCTCATCATTGACTGACCTTAAACTGTTAATTTAAGTTTGAGATGTATGTTTTGCTCCTTAAATCCTAAAATAACTTTCCATGGTCCTTTACGGGTTAAAAAAACGATTTAGCGTTGAAAACAGGACTTAACCCTACAGGATGATAAATTTGTGCTACTACTACTAAATTGAGGGCCCAGTCCATGCTATCATTGTGTTGGTACATTGTTGTGTTGGTGTATTCTTACTTTGTGTTTTATTGATGTGTGTGTGATATGTTGTGTTGTTCGTGTGCTGTGGTCTATAGGTTGTTGATTTGTTGAATTGTATTGGTATGTTGTCTTTTTACATTATGTTGAGTTAAGGTTTTGTTATATTGTGTTGGTGTTTTGTTATTGTCTTGTACTGTTTGTTGTTGCAATGTGTTGTTTTGTGGTGTGTTAATTTATGTTGTGCTGTTTTACTTTATTAGTGTAGTATTGCCTCATTGTTATCTGGTATCGGGTTGTGTTGGAGTGACATTCTGTCATTCTGCTATGTTGTTGCTATGCTTCTCCTGCAGTCTTTCTGCTTGGACATGTACAAAGGCTCTTGCTTCACAATACCACAAACTCAAACTCATTTTCTTGATGCGATGTTAAAGGTATTTGCACCAAACTGCGGACTATTTCCCACTAAGAACATGTAAAATAGCCAGTCAAAAATGTTTTGTGGTCTACCCTACGATGATCTCAAATTTAACACACAGAACAAGAGAAATTTGGATTGATGGATAATTCATTTGTAAAAAGATAAGATAAATCGGCAAGTGGAAGCACACTAATGTACTTAGCAAAAATGTACATAAGAAAACATAAGCAACCTTGTAATTGTTTTATAATATTTTGATAATAAACATTTGCACCTGAAATCTCTGTTATCCATTCACTTAAAGACACATTTAAGGAGACAATTCACACTGAATGAGTAACTTTGGTGAGGGGTGAAGGCAGAATGTAAAGAAAGAAGAGAGTGAGGTAGGGAAAGGCCTAGTTGAAAGATGAGTTACCAAGGGTTAACAAAGTTCCTGCGGCGGCCCATGCAGGTAAGAGCGGTGGGGCCAGGCTGGGGGGGATTCGACAGACGACCACAAGGGAAAATTAAATAAATAATTAATTTTCCCATGTCGTCGTCTGTCAAAATCCCCCCTCCCACCATCACCCACTGCTCTTACCTGCAAGGACCGCGGCTGCAAAGTTGAGAGGGTATGATGGCAGAGAAAACAACAAAATAAGACGAGTGTAGTTGTGCCATTAATTGGATAGATAAGGAACAGGAATGGTGGTCCATGCGCTTGCAAGTACTATCCAAGAACATCAAGAGACAGCATGGAATGTCAGAGAACAGGAAGCTTAAGAACGCATGAAGACAAAGTGGAAGGATGTATAGAAGCTGATTTCTGTTCGACGATATGCCAATGTAGGTGATATATCAGTGCAAATAGTTTGGAAGGAGGGATTTGTTGGAGGATATGCCAGTACAGGTGATATGTCAGTGCAGATAGTTTGGAAGGGGGTAATGTGAGATAAACAGGGTAGCTTCAACTGTGTAAAAAATAGAATTTTGCATAACACGGAAGCGAAAGGGTGAGAAGAAAAACAGCCAAAATCCTCTTTCATTGCTGAAAGTGGCCACTTATTTATTTATTTATTTAAACAGTTTTATATAGCGCTGGCTAGACACGAAGGTATCAGAGCGCTTTACAAGGGATAAGAGAGGAGCAAGTTGCAATATAACATTTGTACAAAAAGCAGTGCCAAATAATCAAAACCATAAGCAAAGAACAGTAAATACAAGGTCGAGAAAGTCAAGGGTACAATTAGGCCATAGCCGGAGTTGGATGGGAGGTCTAGCATGGGTTAATTGGGAAGGGGGGGAGACAGTAAAGAGGTAGGGGGGAGCAGAGGAGGGTGAAGAGAGAGGAGGTGGCATGTGGGGGTAGGTCGTGATTATAGGAGAACTAGTAAGGGGGAGGTGGAAGTGTATGTAAGGATGGGAGGAGGGGGTGCAGTGAGTCAGGTAAAATGTGGGAGGACCTGACACTAGCATGGGCAGGATGTGAAACCCCGTATCGCGCTAGGATTAAGGACCCCAGTATTTGTTGAGAAGGTGCCTTTTGAGATCTCTTTCGAAGCTGGGGTAGGAGGGATTGCAGTGTAGATCTTTAGGGAGTGAGTTCCAAATAGTAGGCGCATTGCCGGAGAAAGAGCGTAGTTGGGTGGATTTCTTATTAACCAAGGGGGGGACTAGCGTGAGAGTATTTGTACTCCTCATTTCTCTTGAGCAGCCTGCTTTGTGGAGTTTATCCGAGAGATACGCTGGGGTCTGATGGTGCAGGGCTTTATGCGTAATGCAAGCATTCTTGTAGGTGGATCGGCCTTCAATGGGTAGCCACTTGAGCTCTTTGAGGATGGGGGAGATGTGGTCATACCGCTTACAATCTGAGATAAGACTGGCTGCGAGGTTAAGGACAGATTTTATTGGGGCTAAGTAGACTTTCGGAGTTCCAGAGAGAATGGCATTGCCATAGTCAAGTCTATAAAGTACTAGTGATTGAACAACTAGTTTGAAGTCATCAGCAGGGATGAAGGGTTTGATTTTCTTGAGGTGAAGAAGAGAGAAGAGAGCGCCTTTGGCAGCGTTTTTTATGTGGGGAGAAATGCTGAGGTTCTGATCAATGCTTATTCCGAGGGATTTAACTGAGTTAGAGGTGGACAAAGAGCAATTGAGAGCTTTAAGGTCAGAGATCCAGTGAAGAATGGGGAGTTGGTTGTTTTTAGGAGCGAAGATAATGACTTCCGTTTTTTTGGGGTTGAGTTTAAGGTGATTGTGATGGAACCATTGTTGTATCTTGGTCAGGGCATCATTAAGGTGAAGAATATCAGATTGGGATTTGATCTTATAGTAAAGCTGGGTATCATCCGCATAGAGGTGGTAGTTGATTCCTGCTAGCTTGAGAATGAGGGTGAGGGGCTCCATGAAGAGGTTAAATAGGGAGGGAGAGAGAATGGACCCCTGGGGAACGCCCAGAGGGACAGGAGTGGGTTTAGAGAGGCGCTGGCTGATCTTAATTTGTTGTGTTCTGTGGTGAAAGAAGGAGGAGAACCATTCAAGGACATGACCATTGAGGCCGAACCGATTTTCTAGGGTGTTCAGTAAGGCGGAGTGGTTGACAGTATCGAAAGCCGCAGAGAGGTCAAGAAGGATAAGAAGGGAGGCTTCTCCTTTGTCAAGGGAGTGGTGGATGTCATCAACAATGTTGAGCATAGCAGTTTCGGTACTGCAGCCTTTTCTAAAGCCTGACTGTAATGTATCCAAAAGGCTGAAGGAGTCAATGTGCTTGTCCAGTTGGCGCAGGGCACATTTTTCGAGGGCCTTGGATAGAAGCGGCAAGTTAGAGATAGGGCGCAGATTATTAAGGTCGGTGGGGTCAGCATTAGTATTTTTGAGGGTGGGAGTAATTTGGCCGAGCTGGAGGGAGACAGGGACACATCCTGTGGCAAAGGATGAGTTGATTATGTTAGTCCAATAAGGAGTGATGATATGTTTTAACTCTTTAACAAGGTTGGCGGGGAGAGGGTCCAAGGTATGAGAGGAGGGTTTAAGCTTAGTGATGATGTTGTAGACTTCCCGCTCAGTAACTGGGCTGAAGTTAATCCAGGATGCATTATTTTTTGGCTGTGGGATGGACTGGAAATGAGCCGGAAGGGCGACGATGGAAGGGGGATGGACAGAGTCAGGAGGGGGCGGATGTGTGAAAGGAGACTTGGGCGGGGGGGTCAAGGAGGGGTAGGGAGCACAGTGGCAGGGGGATGGATCAAAGGATAGATCAATCTTCGCGATTTTTTCGGAGAAGAAGTTCGCGATTTCTTCACATCTTTCCACAGAGGCCATTAATTTGGGGGGGGGGGCAGAAGCTGTTTAATTTTTAATAATGCTGAATAGTTCCCTGGGTCTATTTTTGGCCCGATCGAGTTGTGTGCGGAAAAAGGAGGCCTTTTCATTGAGGATGTGTTTTTTGTAATTAGCCCTTGCGGTTCTAAGGAGGGCAAGATTTGGCGGCGAGGGTGTTGTCTCCATGTGCGCTCGGTCAGCCTAAGCGAGCGTCTCTCATTGTTAAGATCAGCGTTAAACCAGGATTTAGGGGGTTGTTTTTTGTGGTTTAAGTTTGGCAGGGGCAATTTGGTCAAGGACCTCAATGATGGATTTGTTGTAGTGTTCGGTAAGGTCATTAGCATTTTGTGAGGGAGGCCACTGCACAATGGGACACAATAACTTGCTCTTGGACAAGATTTTCTATAAGCAGTACACCAGTAGTTGCTACTAGCAAGTTTTAAATGATGGGCGCACACCTCTGAAAACCAAAGTACGTCTGTAGATAAAGTAGCAATAAAGTATATTATTTGCTGATTGCCTGTGTACGGGCTTGCCCAGAAGCCGATTTGGTTTAACTTTATAATATTCTTTTCTTTTACGCATGTGGATAGTTTATTCACTTGATATTTTATCAATATCCTGCCTTCACAGTCAAAAAGTGCTATAAGTCAATAGCTTTTTGGTTAATTTTTAGGACCATTTTATAAATAGGATGTATGAGAAAACCTTTCCATGATAGTGGAATCAATGCAGATTTTATTACTGTAGGAGAGTAGGATCTGCTTCACATGGGTACCCCCACTTTTTGCTGATGCTTCACTGTTTTTCGACTTTAGTCTGGCTGGGGCCCTGCTAATCAGAACCCCAGCCTAGCTGCTTCCTCTCTAAAACGGTTTCCATGTGCCTTAGGCACATCTCTGATTGGAATCTGGAGTGCCCTTATAAGTCCCTAGTATATGGTATACTATGTACCCAGGGCATAGGTACCTCAGAGGCCTGCCAGGGGCTGAAGCATGTATTATGCCACCCATGGAAGGCCAGCCAAAATGACACCACAGGCCTGCTACTGCAGCCTGAGTAAGGTGGTGCATGCACCCCTTACAGTGGTATAGGCTACCTATATCACTACCATTGCACACACCTATAAACCTATAAGTCACTCCTATGGCAGGCCTTGACAATCCTGAAGGCAGAGTGCTTGGTTTTTATGTGAGAGGGTGCCCCTGCATGAGCAGAGCCCCTCTGCAGCATTCGGAGTACCTCCTCTGGTGCTGTTTGCAGTGCAGCCTGACCATATATATAAGTGCATTATATCCTCGCGGTAGAATGCTAACTTTGGACTGGCTGCACCAAAACATGTTGAGTTTGGTGTCAAACATCTTGGAATACTACCCCCCCGCCAGTTCTGGAGGCGGGGGTAGCATTCCACCCTTCTAGAGGGAGAGACATGTACCCACCGGCATACCCGGTAACTTCTTTCCAGAGCCCTGGCATCACAAAATGGATGCCGCTGCCACAGACACGAGTCTGGCCTCCTGCTGCTGACCGAAACTCCGGCAGGGGAGGCCTGGACAATAGGTTTCCTGTCCCAGGGAGGTGTAACCACCTCCCCAGACAGGATAGTGTGTATTGGGGCTGGGCGGGAGCACTCTCTGGTGCTTTGAAGTCCTGCACTGGGGGCACACTTGGTGTCCCTGTGCATACCCCAGTTCAAACCGGCTCAGGGGCTTCCAGCCCCTGCTCTGGTGAGAAACTGGACAAAGGGAAAGGGGTGTAACCACCCCTCTGCCCTGACCCTCCCATAGGTGGGTCCCCAGAGTATGTCCAACCCCCTAACTTGGTATAAGTATGGTACCCCAGTCCTTAGGACTTTAGATTTACCTGGACGAAACTCTGACACAGAATCCTGGACCTTTGACGCTCTACTTTAAGATTAGAGGACTGAAGAATCTCCCTTGGGGTCAAGGAGTGACTCCCCTGCTTGGCAGGCACCAACGAAGCAATTGTCCGGTCTGCATCGCTGAAGCTCCCGCCGGACACCGAAGTCTTTGCATCACCAGAGGTAGATTTCCAGACTTCCCCGAGGCTGCCCTGGGTTCCCAGCAAAGCTAAGGCCCGTAGCTGTCGTGGGTAACGTGGAACCGTGACCCCTGGACACCGAGCACATTTGCAAGTGCATCCTCTTCTGGGTCTCCCACGAAGTTGTGCTTTGGGCTCTGAGTAGCCCCAGCCTCCAGCACCGATTGCACCAAAGATCACTGGCCTCCACTCCACGAGTGTCCCGTGAGCCAGCTCTAAGTGCGTCCACTTGAGGCTCCTTTGCAGTCGCTAGTCCGTTGGCTAGTAGGCCCTCCTGA
This sequence comes from Calotriton arnoldi, assembly GCA_963921515.1. Taxonomy (NCBI): domain Eukaryota; kingdom Metazoa; phylum Chordata; class Amphibia; order Caudata; family Salamandridae; genus Calotriton; species Calotriton arnoldi. Next base: position 143,048 of record CAWUFW010015836.1, on the reverse strand, counting down.
AGGCCAATCTTCTTCTGCTTGGGCTCTCTGTTTGCTCCAGGCATGCCCTGACTTACCCTCACTGGGTGAGTCCCACAGACCTTGCTGGTCTGCACCACCGTCCTTCTTCTATTTCCATGAGACTTGCCGTTGCCAAGGCTTGTTGGGTCCAATCCGGTCGCCGACACCCCTGCAATCGACAAACGTTGTGCGCAGCTCGAATCCAGCTCCTGGTCATCATCGACGCCTCCTGGACCTCGTGGCTGAAGAGTCAAGACGACCCTCAACCTACCTGAAGCACTCAACATCGGTGGGCATCTGCTAATCGCCTTCCTGGTCACTGGCTAGTGACCCAGACTCTGTCCCCTCTGCTCTCAGGTTCTTCAGATCTTCGATCCACCTTTGGATCCACCCGAACACTTTCGACTTGGCCGCCAGCAGCACTTTGCAGCAGATCGCCATTGAAAACGACGACGAAACCCGACCCGGAAAGACACCTATGCACCCGGCTTCCCTGGGTGAGGTAACTCGAGTACTCCGGTGCTCCCGTGGGTATAGACTCTAGAACAACCCAGTTCTAAAGGGGTTTGCTCCAAGTCCTCCTCTAAGTGTCCCTTTTCTTTAAAATTCCAACCGCGACTTTCCCCATAGAAGTCAACGGCGATTCGCGGCTGTGTTCTCACACTGCACGCGTCCCCGTGGGTCCCCTGTGTCACTACCTTGGGTGGTTCCTTGTGGTCCAAGCACTTCTACAGGCTCTAGGCCTTGTGTCTAGCTCAGTCGTGGTTCTTATACCACTTTATTGGTATATGGTTTGGTACGCCCCTAGGGCTCAAACGTGTATTTGTGCTATTACTGTTGATAACTAACTTATAACTTATGTACTTCGAACTCTAGCCTCATAAAGAGACTAGAGGGGTGTGTTTAGCAATAAATACATATATTTTGAATATATACCTGGTGTGGTCCTCTTTCATTTGGTCACTCAAGAGATTATAGACTGGTAAAACAAGCTGCTTTACATTCCTTCAAGACTTAGCCTGAAGGCTGCTCTCTATAGCTACCACTAGGATAGCTTTCAATAAAGGTTGTCTTTAACCTATCTCCAATAAGGGGTTGTTTGGACTGGTGCAAGGTGCCCACTATAATTAGTGGACAGCATATGCCAGGCCAACTTCTCACAATTACATTTGAAAATAGCTGGGTAATAGGATGCTCCATAGGATCAATCATGTTTTCCTGCAGCTATAAAGGTATGCTGTTTGGACCAGCTGCTTATATGGATCGACAATTCTTTTATCAAGATGGTAAGTTCACCTTGAGTTATATGAAGCGTAATATTAAAATATGGTGCCATCTAAATTAAGGAAATTATATTGCTTGAATAGAGATCCTTACCATTAGGTCTAGGCTGAATTTCAATTATGCTGAGTAATCTAAGTAATTTAAGTAATTCCGCATTAATCTTTGATTTGTAATTACCAATAATAACATGATCACAACTGCTCGCATAACTAAGAGTAAATTGGGTGAAAATTCCTACCACTTGAGCAGCTGCTCACGGTCGCTAATAGTGTTCTGTTGCATTTAGTGCTATTTCTTAACACAAAATGCACCCTTGTGTCCATTTTGGATGCAAGAGTGCATTTTACTAAGAAAATAGTGCTAAATGTGGAAGCAAGTTGGGGGAAATCTTACTCCAAGTGCACATTTAACAAGCAGCTGCTCACGCTCACTGTTTATGTTTTCTGACATTTATTGGTATTTGTTAGAACAAAATGCATCCTCATGTCCATTTTGGACCAGAGGAGGCATTTTTGTACTGGGAAAATAGCTCTAAATGCAGATTTAAACTTCTTGCTTAATTCTGTGTAATATCATGGAATTTTTGGGTAATTTTACGTGATCACGTTACACAGAATTACCTGAGTTAAGCCCATCCCTACTTAATATGCACTTCCCATACTTCATTCAAAATAAAGTCGGTGTTAGGTGACTTGAATGAATTAGTACCATGACCAATCAAGAACCAAAACTATTTAGCATTATTTGATTTGATTGGCTTCAGGAGTTTGATCCCAGCTTTTTCTTCGTGATTCTTCTTTATTCCCTTTATCGTTTGCCAGTACTGATTCTACGCATATTTAATCCTATTGTTTTGTGCTGTCAAACAAGGTTCTTTTAAAAGATTGATTAATAATTTCCAATGCTGGCTAATGCGGTTATGACTAACTGGTCGATCTTATTAGGTTGACGACTACGCCTTCTGCATTCACAACAGGGGCGGTTTCTAGTCATGGGCGGAGGGCTCTGCTCCCTTTATTTTTTCCCTGAGTCACTGGATAAACTAAATTGATATTTTGAGCTAGTAATACAGGATTAAATTACAGTATTAATTTAAAAAAACATATTTACAGTGACTCAAGTCGATCCTGCTGCATTCTCTCCCCTGATATAGTTCTGTGCAAGCTGGTTCCTGTGAAGCCAAAACCCTTTGCCGGGCTGACGATCTCACAGCCCTGAAGCCTGTGACGTCATTAGCTCAGCAAAGACAGAGCCTCAGGGACTGATCTCCACCCACTAATGATTTGGTGGGTAAAATTACTTAGCCCCGGGTGCTTCAGGCTGAAGCCCTGTAGCGCTGGGGCTTCATGTCAATCTTGTAGTGGAGTCCATGTCACCCCGCCCTTTCCTAACTCATTGCAGGGTAGGGTCAGTGTACATCACTCACTCCACCCTGTGACGAGGTGGGAAAGGGCGGGGTAGAGGCTGCAGGCGAGAAGCAGAGAAATTGGGACTGTGCAGTGATTTAAAGACACACTGCGCAGACTCGAGGTGTATGCTTCCCGCTCTAGATTTAGTGAGGGACGCCATTAAAGTTCCAGTGCCAGCAGACTCGTGCGACACAGAAGACTGCAGGCATGCTGCTGCAGGTCTCAAGAAAGGAGCTTGTATTTTAGCTTGAGCTACCTCAGGTGCCCCCCATCCACCTCTGTGTAAGGTAAGAGAGGCATGAGAAGAGAGTTGCAGAGGGACACCCGACTGTAATTTAAATGTCACACCTGGTCCTAACAGTCTTCCACCATACAGTGTCGAGAAATAAAATCAGCACCGGCATTCTTGGAAAACTTAGAAATGAGTTGCGCTACGTGTGCGCGATGTGAACCTGTGTTCACCAGTATGGGTGTGTTTAGAGCAAAAGACAGGAACAGCGCTGTGAAGGCCCTGCTTATTCTCCATTGTTGAATTTCCTTAATGCCCGGGTGTGCAGTAGCAGCCCCCAAACAGCACTGGTGACGCTTGCTCAGGACCCCATGATCAGCAGCAGAGAACCGGTGTCTGTGAAAGAGGCGGCAGCCCAACAGCAGTGCACACCTGTCCCCACCTTTCAAAACCCCAAAGAGGAGCGATGGGTGAGGGGAGCAGGCAAGGATGCTCTACCCAGCTGAGCCAAATGTTGTATTCTAAAGGTTCAGGTAATGCGCTTCAAAGCCTCATCAGTCTAAGTAAGTGCTATATAAATATAGTTTACAAGTAGACACTCCAGAAGCTTGAGTCCATTAGATACACAATCGGCCTAATAAGAATCACAGCCAGTCTCTGCTGCCACTGGGTAGTTAGAGGAACAAAGTTATTGAAGAAATTCTACAATCAATCTCCGCAGCTAAAGTAATTGTTCTTAATTGTTCTACATTTTATTTTGCTTTCTACAAAGTGACACTATAACTTGTTGTTCCCCATTCTCATACAGTAAACTCTCCATATTTTTCTGATCCGAGAGGCAGGGGTGTAAACTGCATAGCTGAAATGAAAAGAGACAATGGCACAGAATTTATTTTACAGTTGAAGAATGGTGGGTGTATCTCTACAAAATATGCAGGAAGGGATGTTTTCTTTGAACAGTTTAGTAATCATGTATACGAAAGTGAGAGATCTAAAAATATTGGTTTCGTGCTCCCTGGACCAAGTGCTTTTTTCTTTAGTAAGCCCTGGTTACTGGTTATGTTCCCCACAGGCTGCATTCCTTTCAGACTGCTGACTTATAATGACTTGCCTATCTTGGGGTGCCTCTGACTGTATGGGAAAAAGTGGGGGCCTTCTAGACTGTGAAGCCAAAGATGTGGTAGTCAGGAAGGGTGTTGCTGCTCAGTAGAAATCAGAAAAAAGCTGCTTGGAGCCAGCAAAGGCTTTAATTTGTAGAATTATTTGACATTTCATGGTGAAAAATATTTTATTCTTTAATCGTTTTTGAGAGGAAACATGAGTGTGTTACTGACTGAGTAGTGCAGTGATGTCTTCTAATGAAAAATGCATAATTTTACCCCAATTTCTTTTTTTTAAATGACATGGGGAATTGCCCCTACTCCCCCATGCCGTGTCCCCCACGTTGTGCCTCCCTCAGCCCCATCACTTTCAAACGTCACCAGCCACCACTGATTCACAAGTATTGTTCGGTTGAAGTTGAGGATCATGTTCAATAGTAATTCTCAGTCAAGCAACAAGTCATCTGATAGCTGTTCATTGCTAATGATAATCACTGTTCTAATAGTAAAAAAGTATTGGTTCCTCATCAGTGACAGTTTAGAGTTAAGATCTCCATACCATTTCATTTACCTATTATTTATACATTTTATGTAATCATCATTTGTGACCACTCTGAACCTTTGACGTCCCATCAGGAAAATGGGTTTGAGCGTGTGGTATTGTATTGTTCATAATTTAAATATAATAAGATTAACTGTGGGTTGTGCTCACTTTCCCATCTGGGAATAATTTCAAAGTACTCAAACATATGACATTTTGAATAGAGAAAGAAGCTATAATCAATTGTGGATTTTCGAATTTGCTGTATGGAACATTGGTAGGCCAGTCGATCATTCTCAAACCTGCTGTTCGATGATCAGAAACCTAGCTCAGTTAGGAGATTAAAGGTATAGTTACCATTATTAGCAAGCCTCTTGTTTGTGTTAATTATTTGTTTGAGTGAGTTGATTGTGAAGCCCCGTGTAGGTGAATCGCCTGGCTGTGAACCCCTAGGAAATAGTAATCACAGGTTTTCATTGAAGTCACTGCTTAAAATGGTAAAAAGGATATCATATGTGTTTGAAACCTACTCAAGTTCCTCAAGGGATAATGACATTTTATCTTATTGCTTATTAGTGACAGTAGAAAGTAATGATTTAAAAACAAAAGATGATAATTATCTCTGTCTTCTAAGAGAACTGTTAAAATATGATTTGAATTTGATTCAATAACAGTAGCCTTCATATGTAGATTTGTATTTGTTAGGTTCGGTGATCTTCCACTTTGCTGTCCAATTTATTTCTTTGTTGTCATGGTTTCAAACGTGTTGAGATAAGATAAAATATAGGATGAGTACTTCCAAGATTCTTGCAGGCAAACCAAGCGATGTTCTTTTTAAAAAGTATGTAGATTTTTATCACTGGATTTGATGTGCCTCTCTATACTTGCAATGTTCCATTAACAGATTGAAAGTTCATTCTTCCCCATCCTTTCTGTACTTGGTTGATGTTAGGGATGCTCTATGAGGTTCAGCTTTGTTGTACATGGTCAATCTAGAATGGTTAATGTAAATACATGCTAGTCAGCACTCAAAGTTTGAATAGTACTTTTCAAGCATGAGCTATATAAAGAAGTAACTTTGTCCCGGAAGAAGGTAGCGAGGGCATTACATCCCGCCTCCGATGGAGTATTGCAACAAGAGACGCGATCCAAATAGGACAGGGACTTGACAATAGAGAAGATTTCACATGTAGAATTCTGGGCCCCTGCAATTTTGTTAGTGTGGAATTCCCGTCTCACTTGTTTCATGCTCTTGTGGTAGGTTTTTAAAGTAAGACGATACTGATTTTTACTTGCCTCTTCAAAATCTTTACGCCACATATGCTCGCAGCATTTACATTGTTTTTTAATGACACTAGTTCTTCATTGAACCAGTCCGCTGTGGGCTTGGTTCTGCGGACTACCTTCTCGACCATAGGAGCAATCTGGTCCAGAGCCCTTATCACCCATTTGTCAACCTGTGATGTTGCGATGTAAATGTAACTATTATGATTTGGCCTTCTAGCCGCAAGGGAAAGGGTGAAGTTGGCGGACAAAACGTTTGCCCATTTCCTTGACCTCACCCGAGTACCAGAGGTGGAAATGGTGGGAGCGCAGCCCAGAGGAACCTGGAACGGTACTGCCAGATGGTCAGACCATATAGGAGGAAGGGAGGGTCCCCAACAATACCAGTTAAGTTAGAGAAAATGGGATCAAGGGTGTGACCGCCTCTGTAAGTTGGAGAGTGAACTAACTGAGAGAGCTGGAGGGCCTTCAGGTTGGCAGTTAAAGCGGCTGCCACCGGACACCCAGTGTCTTCAAAATGAAGGTTAAGATCAACGATCACAGAGAAATTAGCACAGTGTAAGATCAGAGGGGGTAAGACTTCTACCAAGGATGATACGAAACTGGAGACTGTGCCTGGCGATTGATAGATAAGTATCCTTGATAAGCTGAAACTACTAGAGCAAGTCAAGGAGAAGAGCGCTGCCTCACAGCCCTTTATAGCTATCTCCGTGAAGGTACCAAAACAGGTCTGCTTAAAAATGACAGCAATCCCCCTCCCCTCATTGGCCACGTCTATCAAGCCATATAATGGCGTAGCCACAAGGATGGCTAAAAGAATATCTGGCTCCAAATTCTCTGAGAGCCAGGTCTCAGTAACAAAGATTGCGGCAGGTGCACACTCTAGGATAAAATCATGCATTTCTATTTTGTGCTTGACTAGCAAGCAACAGTTTACCAGGTAGAAGGAGGCCATGGGAAGGTCCAATGGCACGCCACTCACCCTAAGGGTAGGAACAGTTTCGTCCGCAAACTCGTAACCGCATCCATCACAAAGTGCTCCGGCGTCACAAACACCCAGTTTCTGCTGGCACACATGGGGAGCTCTAATGGCTAGCTCTTTAAGATGAGGTGAGGAGTATTGTCTAAGGGCCCGTGTGTCTGAAACAGAGGGCATGGCCCCTGGCACCGTCCTGGTGCAGACAGGTGCAGATGGGCTTGCCTTTGGCTTTCCTTCCACATGCGAGTAGCGCACCCGCTCCATGCGTCCGCGCAGACCGGCTTTGAAGCCCGGCATCTGGGAGTGTGTCAGGGGGCGTGGCTGAGGAGCGCAGAATCGTTGCGATGACAATCAAACGTGCGGGCAAAAGAAACATGAACTAGGGCTCAGCAACCCCCGTTGCCCCTTATAAGCTCCCTTGTAAGACAGCTACTGGCGAACATAAAGAAAACTAACAAAACGGTGAAAAAGCTGAAAACACATAAAGCATTTAAAAGCCGGCAGACATAACATATGCTGCTACCAGTAATATGGCGGTTTTGTGGTGATGCGGGAGCCAGGCATCTCCCAAAACGTACCTAGTGCTACAAGGAAGTCAATGAATGACGTAGAGTTCAGTGATTAGCTTCCATTCAATGCTGCGTGGACGTGCTTTCAAACCGGCTTTGAAGCCCGGCATCCGGGGGTGTGTCAGGGAGCATGTTATGTTATGTTATGTTATATTGATTTTATAAGGCGCACAGCTACCCAAACAGGGTTTCCCAGCGCCAGCCTGAAGGAACAGAGAACTAGAAATTACTGATTGAATAGCCACGTCTTTAGGCATTTACGGAAGTTCACATAAATTGTTTCATTCCTGAGTGACATGTGGAGGGAGTTCCAAAGTGTTGGGCCCAAACAGGCAAATGAGTGACCGCCCATTCGTGAGAGTTTAACCCTGGGAACCAAAAATTTCCCCTGAGTAGTGGAGCGTAACAGACGTGGAGGTTGATAAGGATGAACCAAAACTTGCAGATATTGTGGGGCAGTTCCAGACTTGATCTTAAACATATAGGTTAAGGCTTTGAGTTTAACGCGGTTAGCGACCTTTAGCCAATGAAGCTCTTGCAGGGAGCCAGAGATAGAAGCAGTTTTGGGGATATGACAAAGTAGCCTGGCAGCAGAATTCTGCACTACCTGCAGTTTCCATAACACTTCCTTGTTGGCCCCTAGATAGAGGATGTTACCGTAGTCCAATCTTGAAGTCACGAGTGCTTGGACTATGGTCCTTTGGGTGGAACAGGGTAGCATCCAGATGATTTTTTTCAGCCATTTCAGAATGGTAAAACAAGTGGCTGCCACCTTTACTGCTTGCTGTCTCATTGATAATTTTTCATCAATAATGAATCCCAAAATGCGGACTTGGTGAGTGGGCTGGGGTATAGCACCCATTTCATCGGGCCAGTGCTGAGGGCCCCAAAGATCCTTATTTTTCCCCAAAATCAGGACCTCGGTCTTCTCGCCATTAAGCTTGAGTAAATTAGCTTGCATCCAAGATGCAATTTTCCTCAAGCCGGTCTGAAGAATTGATGGTCCTAACATCTTCTCAGCGGAGAGAGAGAAGATGATTTGGGTGTCATCCGCATAAGAAAAAGGGACAACCCGGCCTCCTCAGCAATTGTCGCTAGAGGTCTAATGTAGACATTGAAAAGTAATAGGCTGAGGATAGAACCCTGGGGTACCCCGTAAGGAGAAGAATATATTTTAGAACTGGCTTTAGAAGAACAGACTTGAAAAGTCCGATTAAGGAGAAAGGACGTGAGCCATGCAAGAGCTGGGCCGGAAATGCCAAGGGACTGTAGGGATTGTATCAGTACACTGTGCGACACTGTGTCAAATGCGGCGCTCAGATCTAACAACATGAGAGCCACCATGTCCCCACAGTCCAAGCGGTTTCGTAACATTTCTGTGACTCCAAGAAGAGTTGTCTCAGTCGAAAAATTGGCTCTAAAACCGGATTGAGAGGAGTGTAAGAAATTGGAGGATTCTACAAACTGGGTTAGTTGAAGATTTATGTGTTTTTCCAGAATTTTGGAATAGATCGGAAGTAAAGAGATTGGTCTAAAATTGGATAACTGAGCAGGGTCCGCGTTTGCCTTTTTCAGAAGCGGAAGGACCATAGCGTGTTTCCACTCTGACGGAACAAAGGCTTCCTGTATGGAAGCATTAAGTAGCTCCATGATTAGCATAAGAGATGATAATTCGAGCTGCTGTAACACAGTGGTGGGTAGAAGGTCATTGAGGGAGCCTGATTTAATGCTACTTAGGATTTTCCTAAAAGAGTTGATGTCTAGAAGTGACCAAGATTCTAGTTTATTAAAGGAATCAACCGCTACTTGAATAGAATCAACAGGAAGAATATTGCCCAGCGTAGAATGAATTTGCTTCACTTTATTCAGGAAAAAATTAGCAAGGTTGTCGCATTGCAGTGCATCTATGATCGGAGGCGTGGGCTGAGTGTCAGAGCCGGACAAGTTTTTGACCATCGTAAACAAGGTGCGAGAACAGTGCTGTGCATTAGAGATGGTGGAAGAGACAAAGTCCGCTCGAGCTGATTTGCAAAGAGCTTGATAATCTTTTAAAGCTTTTTTATATTTAAGTTTGGAGACTGGCAAACAATTCCTCCTCCAACTTCTTTCCAAGGCCTTACATTTAGTTTTTTCAAGTATTAATTTCTCTGTAAACCAAGGGGCAGGGGGCAGTGATTGTAAGATTTTTTAACTGAAGATGGAAGGCAATCATTGATTGCTTTGTAAATCCAATTATGGATTATGCCTTGTGAGGTGGTCGATATTTGTTCAATAACGGGGGCACTATTTGACAGGAATTTATTAAAAAGTTCCATATCTAATTTGCCCCAGTTCCTAAACTTAACCTGAGTTCCAGATACAGCCGGAGGCAGGTTCACCGGAATTGTACAACAAAACTTGATTGCAAAGTGGTCTGACCAACAAAGAGGAAGGGCAGGTGAACAGTGAATATCGGATAAGCTGGAAAAAATAGGATCCAGTAAATGGCCTGCCACATGTGTAGGACCGGTGTTGCATAGCAGCAAATTCTTTGCTGCGAGGTCTGAAATCAGCGTACTGCTGATTGTGCAATCAGGGTTATCAAGGTGAAGATTAAGGTCACCCAGAATGGTAAAATTAGCAGCTTTGAGAAAGTAAGGAGTGATTAGATCTAGAAATGACAAGGCCCAGGAGCCAGATGACCCCGGTGGGCGATAGATAATTATGCCCGAAAAAGTAAATTGAGGGGTCAGGGCAAGTTTGAATAATGCCGCCTCACAGCACACAAATGACAACTCTTCTAATTTACATGAGTAAGATTTATTAAAAATTATGGCAATGCCTCCCCCTTTCCTAATATCTCTATCCTTCCTGGCTATGGCGTAATTAGATGGTAGAGCGGAAGCCACATCTGGCCCCGAACTCTTATGTAGCCATGTTTCCGTCAAGAAGATAGCATCTGGCTGTTCACTACTTAGAAGATCAAAAATGTCCGCCTTATGTTTGGTGAGGGATCGACAGTTAATATTCCAAAAAGTAAAAACCTTGTTCGGTGCCAAGCTGCTCTGAGGTTGGCAGTTTCCCTGTGGAAGGTTAGCAATACCAGCAATTAAGTTGTTATGCTCATTAGAGGGTGCTATACAGAAAGTAAAGTTACAGTGAGAGCATCTTATGTCAGCATCCAGAGGGTAAAGTAAGTTGCATTTAGTGTGCTGAGTGCAACGGTATCCTAACAACTGTTCAAATGTATAGCTTATTGTCTTTCCAGGATTTGCAAGAATTTGGCCAGGGTTCGTGGCCCCTGGTCCCGTTTGTGCGCGGATGGGCTTGCCTTTGGCGCGCCGATGGCGCGTCCGCTCACTGCCCATTTAAATAATAGATGAGGCAGGGCGGCGTGCAAGCACTAGTGCGCTGAGAGTCAAAAACGCGTGGCAACTAAAAGATGGCCGCCGCTGGAGTTCGGCCTCGCTCGAGTGCCGTGGCTGAGTATAACACACTCAGAAAAAAGTCACAAAGCAAGTCACAAAGCAAGTCACAAAGCAAGTTTAAAACAGTGCAATTAAGATAATTTTAAAATAAGTTCAGCAAATTCAATAGCAGCAGTTTTCCAGTGCAAAATAACAATGTGTGCAATAGCTCAATTCGAACCTGTCAGGCGCTGCGCGACCGCTCACTGCTCATTTAAATAATAGATGAGGTAGGGCGGCGTGCAAGCACTAGTGCGCTGAGAGTCAAAAACGCGTGGCAACTAAAAGATGGCTACCGCGGGAGTTCGGCCTCGCTCGAGTGCCGTGGCTGAGTATAACACACTCAGAAAAAGTCACAAAGCAAGTCACAAAGCAAGTTTAAAACAGTGCAATTAAGATAATTTTAAAATAAGTTCAGCAAATTCAATAGCAGCAGTTTTCCAGTGCAAAATAACAATGTGTGCAATAGCTCAATTCGAACCTGTCAGGCGTTGCGCGACCGCTCACTGCCATTTAAATAATAGATGAGGCAGGGCGGCGTGCAAGCACAAGTGCGCTGAAAGTCAAAAACGCGTGGCAACTAAAAGATGGCCGCCGCGGGAGTTCGGCCTCGCTCGAGTGCCGTGGCTGAGTATAACACACTCAGAAAAAAGTCTGGCTGAGGAGCGCCGAATCGGCATGAGGGTAATCAACGTGCAGGCAAAAGAAACATGAACTACGGCCCAGAAACCCCTGTTGCCCCTTACAAACTCCCTTTTAAGATACAGCTATTGGCAAAAATAAAGAAAACCAACAAAACGGTGAGAAAGCTAAAAACACATAAAAGCATTTAAAAGCAGGTAGTCAGAGCTTATGCCACTGCCAGTAATATGGCGGCTATACAGTTAAGCATGAGCCAGGCATCTCCCAAAACGCACCCACTGTTACAAGGAATAAATGGGGGACTTATTGTTCATTGATCACCTTCCATTCAAGACTGTGCGGATGCACCCTCGGACCGGCTTTAAAGCCTGCCATCCGGGGGTGTGTCAGGGGCGTGGCTGAGGAGCGCAGAATCGGCACGATGACAATCAAACTTGCGGGCATAAGAAACAGGAACTAGGACCCAGCAACCCTTGCTGCCCCTTACAAGCTCCCTTGTAAGATAAAGCTACTAGCGAAAATAAAAAAACTAACAAAACGGTGAGAAAGCTAAAAACACATATAAGCATTTATAAGCAGGAAGACATAGTATATGCTGCTACCAGTAATATGGCGGCTTTGCCGTGACGTGGGAGCTAGGCATCTAATGCTACAAGGAAATCAATGGGGGAAGTAGAGCTCAGTGGGTAGCTTCCATTCAAGGCAACACGGACACGCAGACCGGACCGACTTTGAAGCCCGACATCTGGGGGTAAGTCAGGGGGCATGGCTGAGGATTGCAGAATCAGCGCGATGACAATCAAACGTGCGGGCAAAAGAAACATAAACTAGGGCCCAGTAACCCCGCTGCCCCTTACAAGCTCTCTTGTAAGATACAGCTACTGGCGAAAATAAAGAAAACTAACACAACGGTGAATAAGCTAAAAACACATAAAAGCATTTAAAAGCAGGCAGACATAGCATTTGCCGCTACCAGTAATATGGCCTAGTGCTACTAGGAAATTAATGGGGGACCTAGAGTTCAGTGTTTAGCTTCCATTCACGGAGTAGGAGCCCAACTTGCGCTCCATGGTTTGCATGATGTTACGGATCCCCCAGGTGGCTGGCAACTTCACTGGTGTCAGATGTAGAGGGCTCTTGTTGTTCCCTCTGCATCATGACACCATCAATGTCAGCTAGGGACTCATCTATCCCATGGAGCCAAGTATAGGTGTCTCTCACTGCCGTAGTCATATCCTTATTAGGACTCAGACACCTACGGGCTGCTTCTAGGGTGTCCACTAGGGTCTCCATGCCCGTCTGCACCACATCAGCCATTCACTGCTAGACTCCTACCATTCGCCATTGGGATACAACTTGGTGGTCCTCGTAGTCTGCAGCTGGGATTGGACTGCTAGAAGGGGCATGTCCTGTGGGTGACGGTTCCTCTAGAGACCCTGCAAAGCTGTCTTCCCTTGCCAAGCCCAGAGGAGGAAATTCAATTGAGTCCAGGAGTTGTTCTAAGGTGTCATCGTCCAGGGGGAGCAGGATGGCATCAGCAACAGGTTGGTCATCAAGGACAGGCTGCTTCACAGGAGGTGTTGCTTGTCCCTCTGCAATGAGATAGAAATATGTCAATATTGTTCCATGATAGATGTAGACATAAGTGATTTAGGTGGCAATCAGATTTTGTTTTTTTGTTATTATTCACTTTCAAGTACACAGAGATATTTTGAACATATGTTACCACAAGTAAATGTGGCCATGTTACACTATAGTTGCCTTTCACATGGCAATACATTTACATCACTTACACAACCACTGTTAAACAAGGGGGCCTATTTGTGTAATGACACACAATGCGAAGCAGCTATCCAGCTTGCTGGCCTGCCCTGTCTGAAAGGGTGAGTGAAGGCAAAGGCCCCATTTCACATATAGATTTGCTTCTCTTTTTTGTGGCTACACTGATGTTACATTCACGTATTGACACCACTGCTGAGAACATTGTACCATGTCACCAGGGTGCCTGCATTTCCTCTAGCCATTAGTTAGCCCATAGCACTGACCAAGTAATGTTATTTCACGTATAATACTGCACTCTGCCTTTCACACAGTACACTGGACCAATCTGCCTTGATGTACTGTCTTGCATGCAATTTGTGGACTGATGTGGCCTAGGGATCATATTTGACACACATCAAAACAGCTCTACATAGCAAGCAACCTTCCTACACTGCAGAAATGGGTAAGGGCATGTATTTACCATACTCTACTTATTTGCATGGAATCAAACCAGTAGTTTTCTAGCACATGAGGGCATCTCCAGAGTCCAGAACAGTAGGCACTGAAAACCATCTCTGAAGGGGGTAGCCACCGTCACACTTGGAAATATGCAACAACTCATGTACACTCTATTTCTTCCGGACCCAAGATGCTCATCTGCAGAGTTGCACAAATCTCTTCACCCAGCCCCACTTACTTGTACTTGTACATGACTCCTCTGGCAATCATCATTCAGAACTAGGTACTCTACTTCATCTCACACACTGATGACTCCCAGATCATGCATGACTCTCAGGAGACACCAACACCACCAGCATTTGTTACATTATGCAGTTAACCAACATACCTATCTGTAGGTGAGAGTAATGGTTCATATTGAATCTAACAAGATAGTAGTGAGGATATTCTGTAACATGTACCTATCCTGGTTGCCCACATGACTAGGCCCAAACACCTGACCCTCCAACCATCCCAGAAACCTGCCATAATGCTGGACACCTACCTCACCCTGACACTTGACAATTTTCCGCTTCACAGCCGCCTGCTTTCATATATGTTCCTTAGTCAGACTTTTCTTCTTATGGTTCCCTCCTAACACCTACGACACCATCACCCAGGCCCACATCACATGTAGACTGTAGTACACCAATGACTTCTACCACGGAATCTCTGCACAGCTGCTACACAAGTGGCAAACTATGAAACATAGTAGTGGCTGACTATCACTCAGCCTACCTTGCAGCATTCATGCCACACATCACCTCCTTGAGATACAATGGCTTACACTACCAGGGGCCCACCTAGCTCGCTCACCATCTACGCTTCCAAGAACCAATCATGGACCTCTGCTGTGCATCTCTTGCATTCACCCCCACCCCAAAATCCCTTTGAGCAAGACAGGTTGTAGGATGGTGTCTTACATGGCAGGCAACACCTGTAAAAATCTCACCCAGCACATCAGGATAGATGCGTGCATTATGGTTTAGTGCTAGTGACTATACAACTGGCTCTTCACATGACCCTACTTGGAGAGCCTTCAGATACTCATCACCTGGATCCCCTCTCAGGTGAATAGAAACCCACACATTTCTGAAAACTAGAGACCCGGGGGAGTCCAGGGAGGTATGGCTCGCGTCGATCCCCCAATGTTACCTACCCAGAATCCCCTGCATACCTCAAATTTTGCTGAAAAAATCAAATTTTTTTCTCAAATTTCTGTGTGGGAAAGTTGTAGGATCACCGGTCTGACACAAATTTCCTACCTCCCAGTGTTCCCCCAGGTCTCCCGATAAAAATGGTACCTCAATCATGTGGGTGGGTCAACTACCCGACGACAGGGAAAGGGCCCAAAACGTATTGAGGAGACATCAAAATTACCTATCACAAAACAACCTGGTTTTGCAAAAGGGGTCACCTGGTTTTTGGCCCCGGGCTCGGCGGCCATCTTGGGAAACTACCAAACCCACACATTTCTGAAAACTAGACACCCGGGGGAAACCAGCGAGGTATGGCTGGCATGGATCCCCCAATGTTTTACTACCCAGAATCCCCTGCAAACCTCAAAATTAGCTGGAAAAAACACATGTTCCACATATTTTTGTGTGGAATCACTGTGCCAGCACAAATGTCCTACCCCACAGCATTCCCCTCAGTCTCCCGAGTAAAATGATACCTCACTTGTGTGGGTGGGGCAAGGGCATGTGACTGGGAAGAGCCAAAAACATAGGGATTAAGGATATGGCACTGAGAATTCTAAGCGCTACATTTAAAAAAAAAACATTTTTAGCCAATTCTGCATTGGACACCCAGACAAATTAGGTATCATTTTACTCGGAAGACAGAGGAGAATGCTCTGGGGTAGGACATTTGTGCCAACACGGTGATTCCACACAAAAATATGTGGAAAATGTGTTTCTTTCAGCTGATTTTGAGGTTTGCAGGGGTTCTGGGGAGGAAACCTTTGGGGGATCCACGCAAGCCATACCTCGCTGGACTCCCCTGGGTGTCTAGCTTTCATAAATGTGGGGGTTTAGTAGTTTCCCAAGATGGCCGCCGAGCCTGGGGCCAAAAACCCAGGTGACCCCCCTTGCAAAACCAGGTTGTTTTGTGATAGGTAATTTTGATGTCTCCTCAATACGTTTTGGGCCCTTGCCTGTCGTGGGTATTTGACCCACCCACGCGAGTGATGCACCATTTTTATCAGGAGACCTGGGGGAACGCTGGGTGGTAGGAAATTTGTGTTTCCATGGAGATTCCTGAACTTTCCCAAAGAGAAATTTGAGAAAAATGTGATTTTCTTTCAGCTAAATTTGAGGTTTGCAGGGGATTCTGGGTAGGAAAATGTTTGGGGGTCCACACAAGCCATACCTCGCTGGTCTCCCCCGGGTGTCTAGTTTCAGAAATATGTGGGTTTGGTATGTTTCCCAAGATGGCCGCCGAGCTTGGGGCCAAAAACTTATGGGACCCCCCTTGCAAAACCAGGTTGTTTTTTGTGATAGGTAATTTTGATGTCTCCTCAATACGTTTTGGGCCCTTGCCTGTTGCGGGTACTTGACCCACCCACACAAGGTACCATTTTTCTCTGAAGACTTTGGGGAAAGCGGGGTGGGTGGAATTTTGTGCATCCACGCACATTCCAGAACTTTCCACCACAGAAATGTGAGGAAAATGTATTTTTTTGACAGATTTTGCAAGGGATTGTGGGTAACAGAACCTGGTGAGAGCCAGACAAGTCACCCTATCCTGGATTTCCCTGGGTGTCTAGTTTTCAAAAATGTATAGGTTTGCTAGGTTTCCCTAGGTGCCGGCAGAGCTAGGGTTCAAAATCTACAGCTAGGCACTTTGCAAATAAAGGGTCAGTTTTCACTGTGAAAATGTGATGTGTCCACGTTGCGTTTTGGGCCGTTTCCTGTCACGGGCACTAGGCCTAAACGCACAAGTGAGGTACCATTTTTCTCGTAAGACTTTGGGAAATGCGGGGTGGGTGGAATTTTGTGGATCCACACAAATTCCACAAGCTTCCACCACAGAAATGTGAGGAAAATGTGGTTTTTTTTAAACAAATTTTGAGGTTTGCAAGGGATTCTGGGTAACAGAACCTGGTGAGAGCCAGACAAGTCACCCCATCCTGGATTTCCCTGGGTGTCTAGTTTTCAGAAATGTATAGGTTTGCTAGGTTTCCCTAGGTGCCGGCAGAGCTTGTGTTCAAAATCTACAGCTCGGCACTTTGCAAAAAAAGGGTCAGTTTTCACTGTGAAAATGGGATGTGTCCACGTTGCGTTTTGGGCCGTTTCCTGTTGTGGGCACTAGGCCTACCCACACACGTGAGGTAACATTTTTCTAGGAAGACTTTGGGAAATGCGGGGTAGGTGGAATTTTGTGGATCCACACAAATTGCAGAACTTTCCACCACAGAAATGTGAGGAAAATGTGTTTTTTTTAAACAAATTTTGAGGTTTGCAAGGGATTCTGGGTAACAGAACCTGGTGAGAGCCAGACAAGTCACCCCATCCTGGATTCCCCTGGGTGTCTAGTTTTCAAAAATGTATAGGTTTGCTAGATTTCCCAAGGTGACGGCAGAGCTAGGGTTCAAAATCTACAGCTTGGCACTTTGCAATAAAAGGGGTCAGTTTTCACTGTGAAAATGTGATGTGTCCACGTTGCGTTTTGGGCCGTTTCCTGTCGCAGGCACTAGGCCTAACCAATTAAGTGAGGTACCATTTTTCTCGGAAGACTTTGGGGAATGCAGGGTGGGTGGAATTTCGTGGATCCACGCAGATTCCAGAACTTTCCACCACAGAAATGTGAGGAAAATGTTTTTTTTTTTTTTTACAAATTTTGAGGTTTGCAAGGGATTCTGGGTAACAGAACCTGGTGAGAGCCAGACAAGTCATCCCATCCTGGATTTCCCTGGGTGTCTAGTTTTCATAAATGTATAGGTTTGCTAGGTTTCCCCAGGTGCCGGCAGAGCTTGTGTTCAAAATCTACAGCTCGGCACTTTGCAAAAAATGGGTCAGTTTTCACTGTGAAAATGTGATGTGTCCACGTTGAGTTTTGGTCCGTTTCCTGTTGCGGGCACTAAGCCTACCCACACAAGTGAGGTAACTTTTTTCTAGGAAGACTTTGGGAAATGCGGGGTAGGTGGAATTTTGTGGATCCACACAAATTGCAGAACTTTCCACCACAGAAATGTGAGGAAAATGTGTTTTTTTCTTTTTTTTTTTTTACAAATTTTGAGGTTTGCAAGGGATTCTGGGTAACAGAACCTGGTGAGAGCCAGACAAGTCACCCCATCCTGGATTCCCCTGGGTGTCTAGTTTTCAAAAATGTTTAGGTTTGCTAGGTTTTCCTAGGTGCCGGCAGAGCTAGGGTTCAAAATCTACAGCTTGGCACTTTGCAAAAAAAGGGGTCAGTTTTCACTGTGACAATGTGATATGTTCACGTTGCATTTTGGGCCGTTTCCTGTCGCGGGCACTAGGCCTAACTAAATAAGTGAGGTACCATTTTTCTCGGAAGACTTTGGGGAATGCGGGGTAGGTGGAATTTCGTGGATCCACGCAGATTCCAGAACTTTCCACCACAGAAATGTGAGGTAAATGTGTTTTTTGGGGCAGATTTTGAGGTTTGCAAGGGATTCTGGGTAACAGAACCTGGTGAGAGCCAGACAAGTCACCCCATCCTGGATTCCCCTGGGTGTCTACTCTAGTTTTAAAAAATGTATAGGTGTGCTAGTTTTCCCTAGGTGCCAGCAGAGCTTGGGTTCAAAATCTACAGCTAGGCACTTTGCAAAAGAAGGGTCCGTTTTTACTGTGAAAATGTGATGTGTCCACATTGCGTTTTGTGCCATTTCCTGTTGCGGGTACTAGGCCTGCCCACACAAGTGAGGTACCATTTTTCTTGGAAGACTTTGGGAAATGCGGGGTGGGTGGAATTTCATAGATCCACACAGAGTCCAGAACTTTCCACCACAGAAATGTGAGGAAAATGTGTTTTTTGGGACACATTTTGAGGTTTGCAAGGGATTCTGGGTAACAGAACCTGGTGAGAGCCAGACAAGTCACCCCATACTGGATTCCCCTGGGTGTCTAGTCTAGTTTTCAAAAATGTATAGGTTTGCTAGGTTTCCCTAGGTGCTGGCAGAGCTTGGGTTCAATATCTACAGCTAGGCACTTTGCAAAAAAAGGGTCCGTTTTTACTGTGAAAATGTGATGTGTCCACATTGCGTTTTGGGCCGTTTCCTGTCGCGGGCCATAGGCCTACCCACACAAGTGAGGTACCATTTTTCTTGGAAGACTTTGGGATATGCGGGGTGGGTGGAATTTTATGGATCCACGCAGATTCCAGAACTTTCCACCACAGAAATATGAGGAAAATATGTTTTTCTTGCCAGATTTTGAGGTTTGCAAGGGACTCTGGGTAACAGAACCTGGTGAGAGCCAGACAAGTCACCCCATCCTGGATTCCTCTGGGTGTCTAGTTTTAAAAAATGTATAGGTTTGCTAGGGTTCAAAATCTACATGTAGGCACTTTGTAAAAAAAAGGGCCTGTTTTTACTGTGAAAATGTGGTGTGTCCACGTTGCGTTTAGGACTGTTTCCTGTTGCGGGCACTAGGCCCACCCACACAAGTGAGGTGCCATTTTTCTCGGAAGACCTTGGGAAATGCAGGGTGGGTGGAATTTTGTTCATCCACGCAGATTCCAGAACTTTCCACCATAGAAATGTGAGGAAAATGTGGGGGTTTTTGACAAATTTTGAGGTTTGCAAGGGATTCTGGGTAACAGAACCTGGTGACATCCAGACAAGTTACCCCATCCTGGATTTCCCTGGGTGTCTAGTTTTCAGAAATGTATAGGTTTGCTAGGTTTTCCTAGGTGCCGGCAGAGCTAGGGTTCAAATTCTACAGCTTGGCACTTTTCAAAAAAAGGGGTCAGTTTTCACTGTGACAATGTGATGTGTCCACGTTGCGTTTTGGGCCGTTTCCTGTCGCGGGCACTAGGCCTAACCAAATAAGTGAGGTACCATTTTTCTCGGAAGACTTTGGGGAATGCGGGGTAGGTGGAATTTCGTGGATCCATGCAGATTCCAGAACTTTCCACCACAGAAATGTGAGGTAAATGTATTTTTTGGGACAAATTCTGAGGTTTGCAAGGGATTCTGGGTAACAGAACCTGGTGAGAGCCAGACAAGTCACCCCATCCTGGATTCCCCTGGGTGTCCACTCTAGTTTTAAAAAATGTATAGGTGTGCTAGTTTTCCCTAGGTGCCAGCAGAGCTTGGGTTCAAAATCTACAGCTAGGCACTTTGCAAAAGAAGGGTCCGTTTTTACTGTGAAAATGTGATGTGTCCACATTGCGTTTTGTGCCATTTCCTGTTGCGGGCACTAGGCCTGCCCACACAAGTGAGGTACCATTTTTCTTGGAAGACTTTGGGATATGCGGGGTGGGTGGAATTTTATGGATCCACGCAGATTCCAGAACTTTCCACCACAGAAATATGAGGAAAATGTGTTTTTTGGGACACATTTTGAGGTTTGCAAGGGATTCTGGGTAACAGAACCTGGTGAGAGCCAGACAAGTCACCCCATACTGGATTCCCCTGGGTGTCTAGTCTAGTTTTCAAAAATGTATAGGTTTGCTAGGTTTCCCTAGGTGCTGGCAGAGCTTGGGTTCAATATCTACAGCTAGGCACTTTGCAAAAAAAGGGTCCGTTTTTACTGTGAAAATGTGATGTGTCCACATTGCGTTTTGGGCCGTTTCCTGATGCGGGCCATAGGCCTATCCACACAAGTGAGGTACCATTTTTCTTGGAAGACTTTGGGATATGCGGGGCGGGTGGAATTTTATGGATCCACGCAGGTTCCAGAACTTTCCACCACAGAAATATGAGGAAAATATGTTTTTCTTGCCAAATTTTCAGGTTTGCAAGGGACTCTGGGTAACAGAACCTGGAGAGAGCCAGACAAGTCACCCCATCCTGGATTCCTCTGGGTGTCTAGTTTTCAAAAATGTATAGGTTTGCTAGGTTTCCTTAGGTGCCGGCAGAGCTAGGGTTCAAAATCTACATGTAGGCCCTTTGTAAAAAAAAGGGCCTGTTTTTACTGTGAAAATGTGGTGTGTCCACGTTGCGTTTAGGACTGTTTCCTGTTGCGGGCACTAGGCCCACCCACACAAGTGAGGTGCCATTTTTCTCGGAAGACCTTGGGAAATGCAGGGTGGGTGGAATTTTGTTCATCCACGCAGATTCCAGAACTTTCCACCATAGAAATGTGAGGAAAATGTGGGTTTTTTTGACAAATTTTGAGGTTTGCAAGGGATTCTGGGTAACAGAACCTGGTGACAGCCAGACAAGTCACCCCATCCTGGATTTCCCTGGGTGTATAGTTTTCAGAAATGTATAGGTTTGCTAGGTTTCCCTAGGTGCCGGCAGAGCTAGGGTTCAAAATCTACAGCTCGGCACTTTACAAAAAAGGGTCAGTTTTCACTGTGAAAATGTGATGTGTCCACGTTGCGTTTTGGGCAGTTTCCTGTTGCGGGCACTAGGCCTACCCACACAAGTGAGGTAACATTTTTCTAGGAAGACTTTGGGAAATGCGGGGTAGGTGGAATTTTGTGGGTTCACACAAATTGCAGAACTTTCCACCACAGAAATGTGAGGAAAATGTTTTTTTTTTTTTTACAAATTTTGAGGTTTGCAAGGGATTCTGGGTAACAGAACGTGGTGAGGGCCAGACAAGTCACCCCATCCTGGATTCCCCTGGGTGTCTAGTTTTAAAAAATGTATAGGTTTTCTAGATTTCCCTAGGTGCCGGCAGAGCTAGGGTTCAAAATCTACAGCTTGGCACTTTGCAAAAAAAGGGGTCAGTTTTCACTGTGAAAATGTGATGTGTCCACGTTGCGTTTTGGGCCGTTTCCTGTCGCGGGCAGTAGGCCTAACCAAATAAGTGAGGAACCATTTTTCTCAGAAGACTTTGGGGAATGCGGGGTGGGTGGAATTTTGTGGATCCACGCAGATTCCTGAACTTTCCGCTACAGAAATGTGAGGAAAATGTGTTTTTTGGGACAAATTTTGAGGTTTGCAAGGGATTCTGGGTAACAGAACCTGGTGAGAGCCAGACAAGTCACCCCATCCTGGATTCCCCTGGGTGTCTACTCTGGTTTTAAAAAATGTATAGGTGTGGTAGTTTTCCCTAGGTGCCAGCAGAGCTTGGGTTCAAAATCTACAGCTAGGAGCTTTGCAAAAAAAGGGTCAGTTTTTACTGGGAAAATGTGATGTGTCCACATTGTGTTTTGGGCCGTTTCCTGTTGCGGGCACTAGTCCTACACACACAAGTGAGGTACCATTTTTCTTGGAAGACTTTGGGAAATGCGTGGTGGGTTAAATTTTATGGATCCACGCAGATTCCAGAACTTTCCACCACAGAAATGTGAAGAAAATATGTTTTTCTTGACAAATTTTGAGGTTTGCAAGGGATTCTGGGTAACAGAACCTGGTGAGAGCCAGACAAGTCACCCCATCCTGGATTCCTCTGGGTGTCTAGTTTTCAAAAATGTATAGGTTTGCTAGGTTTCCTTAGGTGCCCGCAGAGCTAGGGTTCAAAATCTACAGGTAGACACTTTGTAAAAAAAGGGCCTGATTTTACTGTGAAAATGTGGTGTGTCCACGTTGCGTTTTGGACTGTTTCCTGTTGCGGGCACTAGGCTCACCCACACAAGTGAGGTGCCATTTTTCTCGGAAGACCTTGGGAAATGCAGGGTGGGTGGAATTTTGTTCATCCACGCAGATTCCAGAAAATTCCACCATAGAAATGTGAGGAAAATGTGGGTTTTTTGACAAATTTTGAGGTTTGCAAGGGATTCTGGGTAACAGAACCTGGTGAGGGCCAGACAAGTCACCCCATCCTGGATTCCCTGGGTGTCTAGTTTTCAAAAATGTATAGGTTTGCTAGATTTCCCTAGGTGCCGGCAGAGCTAGGGTTCAAAATCTACAGCTAGGCACTTTGCAAAAAAAGGGTCCGTTTTTACTGTGAAAATGTGATGTGTCCACATTGCGTTTTGGGCCGTTTCCTGTCGTGGGCACTAGGCCTACCCATACAAGTGAGGTACCATTTTTCTTGGAAGACTTTGGGAAATTCGGGGTGGGTGGATATTTGTGGATCCACGCAGATTTCAGAACTTTCCACCACAGAAATGTGAGGAAAATGTGGTTTTTTTCTTCAAATTTTGAAGTTTGCAAGGGATTCTGGGTAACAGAACCTGGTGCGAGCCAGACAAGTCACCCCATCCTGGATTCCCCTGGGTGTTTAGTTTTTAAAAATGTATAGGTTTGCTAGGTTTTCCTAGGTGCCGGCAGAGCTAGGGTTCAAAATCTACAGCTAGGCACTTTGTAAAAAAGGGTCAGTTTTCACTGTGAAAATGTGGTGTGTCCACGTTGCGTTTTGGGCCGTTTCCTGTCACGGGCACTAGGCCTACCCACACAAGTGAGGTACCATTTTTCTAGGAGGGCTTTGGGAAATGCGGGGTGGGTGGAATTTTGTGGATCCACGCAGATTCCAGAAATTTCCACCACAGAAATGTGAGGAAAATATGTTTTTCTTGACAAATTTTGAGGTTTGCAAGGGATTCTGGGTAACAGAACCTGGTGAGAGCCAGACAAGTCACCCCATCCTGGATTTCCCTGGGTGTCTAGTTTTCAGAAATGTATAGGTTTGCTAGATTTCCCTAGGTGCCGGCAGAGCTAGGGTTCAAAATCTACAGCTAGGCACTTTGCAAAAAAAGGGTCCGTTTTTACTGTGAAAATGTGATGTGTCCACATTGCGTTTTGGGCCGTTTCCTGTTGCGGGCACTAGGCCTACCCATACAAGTGAGGTACCATTTTTCTTGGAAGACTTTGGGAAATGCGGGGTGGGTGGAATTTTGTGCATCCACGCAGATTCCAGAACTTTCCACCATAGAAATGTGAGGAAAATGTATTTTGTTTGACAAAGTTTGAGGTTTGCAAGGGATTCTGGGTAACAGAACCTGGTGAGAGCCAGACAAGTCACCCCATCCTGGATTCCCCTGTGTCTCTAGTCTTCAAAAATGTATAGGTTTGCTAGGTTTCCCTAGGTGCCGGCAGAGCTTGTGTTCAAAATCTACAGCTCAGCACTTTGCAAAAAATGGGTCAGTTTTCACTGTGAAAATGTGATGTGTCCACGTTGCGTTTTGGGCCGTTTCCTGTTGCGGGCACTAGGCCTACCCACACAAGTGAGGTAGCATTTTTCTAGGAAGACTTTGGGAAATGCGGGGTAGGTGGAACTTTATGGATGCACGCATATTCCAGAACCTTCCACCACTGAAATGTGAGGAAAATGTGTTCTTTTTTTTACAAATGTTGAGGTTTGCAAGGGATTCTGGGTAACAGAACCTGGTGAGAGCCAGAGAAGTCACCCCATCCTAGATTCCCTGGGTGTCTAGTTTTCAAAAATGTATAGGTTTGCTAGATTTCCCTAGGTGCCGGCAGAGCTAGAATTCAAAATCTACAGCTTGGCATTTTGCAAAAAAAGGGGTCAGTTTTCACTGTGAAAATGTGATGTGTCCACGGTGCGTTTTGGGCCTTTTCCTGTCGCGGGCACTAGGCCTAACCAAATAAGTGCTGTACCATTTTTCTCAGAAGACTTTGGGGAATGCGGGGTGGGTAGAATTTCGTGGATCCATGCAGATTCCAGAACTTTCCACCACAGAAATTTGAGGAAAATGTGTTTTTTGGGACAAATTCTGGGGTTTGCAAGGGTTTCTGGGTAACAGAACGTGGTGAGAGCCAGACAAGTCACCCCATCCTGGATTCCCCTGGGTGTCTACTCTAGTTTTAAAAAATGTATAGGTGTGCTAGGTTTCCCCAGGTGCCAGCAGAGCTAGGGTTCAAAATCTACAGCTAGGCACTTTGCAAAAAGAGGGCCAGTTTTTACTGTGAAAATGCGATGTGTCCACATTGGGTTTTGGGCCGTTTCCTGTCGCGGGCACTAGGCCTACCCACAAAAGTGAGGTACCATTTTTCTTGGAAGACTTTGGGAAATGCGGGGTGGGTGGAATTTTGTGGATCCACGCAGATTCCAGAACTTTCCACCACAGAAATGTGAGGAAAATGTGTTTTTTGGGACAAATTTTGAGGTTTGCAAGGGATTCTGGGTAACAGAACCTGGTGAGAGCCAGACAAGTCACCCCATCCTGGATTCTCCTGGGTGTTTAGTTTTCAAAAATGTATAGGTTTGCTAGGTTTTCCTAGGTGCCGGCAGAGCTAGGGTTCAAAATCTACAGCTAGGCACTTTGTAAAAAAAGGGTCCGTTTTCACTGTGAAAATGTGGTGTGTCCACGTTGCGTTTTGGGCCGATTCCTGTTGCGGGCACTAGGCCTACCCACACAAGTGAGGTACCATTTTTATCGGGAGACTTAGGGGAACACAAAATTGTAGAGCAACTGTTATTACCTATTGACTTTCAATGCATTTCTGCCTTCCAAATGTAAGACAATGTGTAAAAAAGAAGTCACTTTGAAAAATGACCTATAATTCACATGCTGGTATGGGTACCCACAATTTTGGAGATGTGCAAAAAGCTACTATTTCTAAACTCTATATTTTGTTCCCATTTCAGAAATACATAGGTGACTTTCATGCCGATTGTTCCCTGCTTATATTTTTCCAAATGAATTGCTATATACCCGGTACACCATAAAAACCATTTGCAAGACGCTGCTCAGGTATTGGCTCTGGGTTCCTCTGGTTCTTGGTGAACCTATAAGTCCTATATATCCCCACAACCATAAAGGTCCAGCGGATGTAACGTTATATTGCTTTCAAACATCTGTTATACTTAGTAGAAATTACAGGTGAAAACGTTGGTACAAATGGCTGTTTTTTTTAACTCATTTTAATTTTTTTCTATTTTCACCTGTTAGTTTCTATACAAAAACCTTGAAGGATCTACACAAATGACCCCTTGCTGAATTCAAAATGTTCTCTACTTTTCAGAAATGTATAGCTTACCAGGATCCATCATTGCTTTCATACCCATTTTTACCATTAACTGGAAGGAGGTTGAAAGCACAAAAAATAGCAAAAATAGACTATGTCCCAGAAAAATGCCAAAACTGTTTAAAAAATTCGGGTTTTCTGACAAAAGTCTGCTTGTCTCTGAAAGCTGGAAAGATGGTGATTTCAGCACCACAACCCCTTTGTTGATACCATTTGCAGGGGAAAAACCAGACGCTTTCATTTTGGCTAATTTCTGGGTCCCCTCCAGGGGAATTAACAAACCCTGGGTACCTTTAAAATCCCCATGATGTTGGAAGAAAAGGACGCAAATTTGGCGTGGATACCTTAGGTGGTGATAAAATTACAGGGGCCTAAGCGCGAACTACCCCAAATAGCCAAAAAAAGGCTAAGCACAGGTGGGGAAAAGGCCTAGCAGCGAAGGGGGTAGCAAATAGCAGAGTGCATAGTTTGTACACAGTGTAGAATCCCGATTTTGGCGTAAACTGGAGCTTGCATACAAATCGGGATTTGCACCCAGAGTGGTATCTGGGCCATAGTGTATTTGTTTTTCTTGTAATTTACGTTCAGTCAATGGCTTTTTCATGTGCAACAGTTAAAATATACATTCACACTATGAAATGAAAAAAGAAAAAAAGGATGTGGAAGAAGGGGAGCGTAAAAAAAAAGAAAAAATGTGCCCCCAGCCTCAAGCTGCAAATTTCATTTTATATGTGATCAAAGGATTTGCGTATGGATTTGTGTGGCTGGGTAATGCATAAAAAGAAAAACTATGAGCAACACCAGCAGTAATATGTGGAATCTCTTTAATGTACTAATTTCTCGTGGCATTGAGGCAAGGGGTACAGTAAGTATCCATACTTTACATGGCTTGTTCGCTCATGTTTGTGTTCATCCAATTTGCTTTGTAGGTTGTTTGGCAGCTGAATGGGTAATCTTTCTCTTTTGTTTCACTGACTTGGAAGGGTGGTTGGAAGTTCTTCCATTCTATAGAATTCACGCTTTGCTTCCTCTGTTTCATTTATGGGACACTAGTGCCTTATTTAGGTCTTTGGTAAGTGTGCATTTCTCCTATCATTTATGCTTCACTACAAAATGGTCTAGATTGCGGAAAATTTTAAGCAGTTAAACATATAATGGCATGCAGGGCGAGATGTATATTCAGATCATCTGCACCTCTGACAAGCTTAAGAAACCCACACTCACTGTACATATGTATGCATACTATGAATACATTTATGTTTGCATGTATAGGTCATTCGTACATGACTCAAACAGTGTCAGCTGGTTGTGAAATCATCTTTTACAAAGAGAAGAGGGTCACTTGACGTGTGCTTTGGAAGTGGCAGTTTAAAACATTTTAAGTGGACTAGTATTCTGAAAAGGTGTAGTACTGTTTGTAGTTTTGACAGTTGTAAATAGTTGTTTTGAGTTGAACTGCAATAAAATGTGCTACTTTTGGCTATAAACGGTTCAGCATTTGCTGAAGTATGTAATGGAAACTACAAAACACAACAATAACAGAACACAATGCCAAAATCATAATCACAGAATAAAACAACTGGGCAACAAAACCACAAAATGACGCAGAACAATATGAACAAAACAACACATTGGGAAAGACAATCGGTCTCACATTTGAGGCCTATTGGCTCTGCCAATGGCTTTTGTTCATGCTCAACAGTGGCTAAAAACCGCTGTACAGCATGAACAAAATGCGAATAAAAAGTCTGAACATGCATTGTGCGCATGATGCAGGAGACATTTTCTTTTTTAAGTTTACCATTGCAAGATGAGAAGGTAAATAAAATATAAAAATTAAGCAGCACAAACCACTTTTATTTATAAAGCCAAAGAGATGGCAGTAATTTGCTCCCTGGCCCTCCAAACTAAAAGCCAAAATTAAAAAAAGGACCACAGTGTTGAGAAGGGTCAACAGAAGAATGGGTCGGAGTACTGGGTGTGGGGGAGAAAGGCAAAAGAACCACATGAGGAAGAAAGCAACAAGGAGGGCAGTGAGACGCATTAGAGGGAGAGATCAACTTTGAGGTAAAGGAAGAAGCACACAGACAAGAGCAGCATGGAGGGTGGGGGAAAGGAGCATATGAGCGAGAGAGAAACATTAAGGGCAGAAGGCAGAATTTTATGGATGAGACAGAGTGTGGGGAGAGAAGCATGCAAGGGAGACAGCTGGAATATACATGCATATTCATGGAATGCTGAAGCAAAAAGAAAAAAGTAGTTCCCTAAAAGTGAGCAGAGGAAGGACACAAGTAAAGAGGCTATGCTCCAGGAGATGGACAATCACAAGCTCAACAAGGCATTTCACCAAATAAGAAGCAAGCAAATAATATTAACAACAAAGCAAACTAATAGTGAGCAATGGGCAGGCTTTAAGCCCACTCAAAGTTGTTGGTAATCTGACAATAGATCTTTTCCAGCCAAACAGCTTGCGCAGCCTGGTAGGCTTGACCAAAAACACAAAAGGGCACAGCAAAAGAAAACAAAATAACAATCCACCCACAACAGAATAAAATTCAGCAACACAACAAAAAAACACAAAATAACACAATATCATTAAATCACTAACAGTAGCAGAACTGAATGCAATACAATAAACAACATTCTGCTATAGAAATACAATAGAGTACACCACAACACAAACACAACAAACAACAGCCGTAGTACAACGTTACACAAAATTATAGCACATTACACCGACACACCTTACACAACAACACCATTGTATTAATGTGTTGTTGTTCTAATACACAGCCAAGGCCGGTCCATTGGGGCTGAGGGGCCATGCTCCCTCACCTTTTGCCTCTCCCAGACAGTGTCTGTTAGTCTGAGCAAAGATCGGCCTGACAGACACTGTTCATTTTCATGTCAGTCAGCCAGGAGCTAGACATGCGCTAAATGTGCAGGCTCCTGGCTGCCTGAGCTGAACTTTGCTGGGCTGAGAATGACACAGCTCCTGTGGGCGTGACATCCTCAGCTCAGCAAAGGTACTTGAGAACCTCCCCCTCAGTGATGTGGGGTAACGTCACTCATTGCATCGCACCTGGGCGCTTCAGTTTTAAGCCCTGAAGCGCCCAGGGTCGAGTGTCAATCAGTGACACTTCGTCACAGAGTGGGGTCAGCAGTCTCACTGACCCCATCCCCCTCTGTGAAGATGTAGGGACTGCTGCCTTCACTCATTGGCTACCTTTGGTCAGCCAATGAGGGAAGGCAGCAGTCCCAAGCCTCTTGTGACCTCCGAGGCAGAGCTGCAAGTATGTGTAATCTTTTTTTAATTAATGTTTGGTGCATGCATGCGTGTATGTTTGAATATTTAGTCATTAGTGCTGTGAATGGATGTGTGTGTGTGTGTGTGTGTGAGCGTGTGTGAATGCATGGTTGTGAGTGTGTACGTGTGCATGTGTGTCCCCTCTGCCGTCCTCCCTCCTACAATTACCTGCCGCCACTGCTGATACATTGTTGTTTTGTGTTGCAATGTTGGTGTGTTATTGTGTTGGTACATTGTTGTGTTGGTGTATTCTTACTTTGTGATTTGTTGATGTGTGTGTTATGTTTGTGTTGTTGGTGAGCTGTGGTGTAAAGGTGTGCTGATGATTTCTTGAATTGTATTGGTATGTTGTCTTATTTAGATTACGTTGTGTTAAGGTTTTGTGATAGTAATAGAGTCCATCAATTAGAACGAAAAATTACCAAACTTAGAAACTAGGGGGCATATTAGCAAGAAGAGGCGATAATCATCGCTAACCCTGCTTAGCGTGATTTTTTTTATCGCCGGCTATCGCTGGAATATATCGCCACGCTAACGCTGTATTAGCAACGATTAGCGCTATGGCGATGAATATTCCAGCGATAGTGGGGGAAATGGGCCAACATCGCTGAAAAACCAGCGATGTTGCATGGAGAAGGGAGAACACCTTGCTGATACGACCCTGTGGTCGTATCAGCATAATCCACCCCCCCATGTTAGGTATGGCTAACACCTGCTAATTGCAGGTGTTAAATAAATGGCGATGACCCCGGTTAGCGCGACTTTTCACGTCGCTAACTGGGGCCATGGCCACCTTGCTAATAGGCGATAGGCCTGTTAGCGAGTGTTTCCCAGGTTTGTTCGTCGGGAACGCCCACTTTGCATGTCATTAGCGATAAATATCGCTGACA
This sequence comes from Calotriton arnoldi, assembly GCA_963921515.1. Lineage (NCBI taxonomy): Eukaryota > Metazoa > Chordata > Amphibia > Caudata > Salamandridae > Calotriton > Calotriton arnoldi. Next base: position 113,099 of record CAWUFW010015836.1, on the reverse strand, counting down.
TGCAAAGCGGTAAAAAAACGGGCTCTAATGCCCGCAAACTGTCGCTAACTGCTGTTAGAGACAGTTTGCTGATAGGGCGATATAAATATCGCCGCTTTAGCGGCAAAAAGTGCCGCTAAATCGGCGATAGTGCCCTTGCTAATATGACCCTCAATGTATAATGAAGTGTCAAGCTTAAGGTTAATCTGACATGCATTTGAAATGTGCTGATTCAAAATAGGCCATCATAGTTATCCCTGTAGGCCATAGAAAGGCTATGAAGCAAGCTTGCTTTAACTAGAAGTCAACTTAATATTGCTGAAATGTGCACAGCGTGATTTAGGTGCTTGACCTTAAATTGACATGCTTAGAAATGTTGCCATAACTGCAGAATTTTTCAGTTTAACATTTATTATTTATAAGCAACATTTAATTCTTGAATGTCACAAACTGTCTATTTTCATATGTTTCATATAACGTTTAAATAGAATAACTTGTGCATTTTAAACAATAATGTTTGATTCATATTAGAAAGAATGCATTACCTTACAGAGATTTGGCTTTTAGTTAGTAGTTCATTGTTCATGCAGTGAAACAAATTGAAATGGAGAAGGTCGATTGGTGTTTAAGGCCTATGGGATCCAAGCCTGAAGTTTCCAGAATCTAACTACGCAAGACTGTCTGTAGCTAACAATATTATAAAAGTATAAGCGACATGTATTTCTGTGGGAATGGAGGAGCTGAACCTTCTTACCAAAGAACCCTGTCACTCTATTGATCCATGAAGGAAGAAGCCTGATACAGTGTTTTTGACATGCTTTTTTTACTTTTATATTAGTGCGTGTTCCTAGGTAGACTCACAGTATTCTTTGGAGGATTTTGACGGTATCCCTTCTTCACTGCCCAGACCCTTGATGGTAGTGGCTACTGCTGCTGCTGTCCCCTTTTGATTCACTTTGGTATTTGACTTGAAAGATTGCTACTGCAACTGTATGTTGATCTACTTGGATTTGCTGAAACTCAGCTGAGTCTTATGAACTACTCTGTATAGGGAGTTCTGCTACATTAATTTGGCTTTGAAGCTTTATACTCCTGTTAATTTAAATCTTTTGCTTGAATTCAAACGCTTCATGGGTTCTTGAAATCTAAAGCTAATCCTGATCTATAGAATAGAGAACTGCTTTCTTTATGGAACGCGCTTAATGCAAATTATATTTGATGCTTTATTCTAACCATTTTTTTCTCTTTAATGAGATTTCTGTAAACTTATGTGATTTATGGACTAACTGAAATAAAGAGAAAATAAAGAAAAGACCTTTACTAATTTCTTAATGAAAAATAAAGCTTTGAAAATACAATACAACTCTCATCATTGACTGACCTTAAACTGTTAATTTAAGTTTGAGATGTATGTTTTGCTCCTTAAATCCTAAAATAACATTCCATGGTCCTTTACGGGTTAAAAAAACGATTTAGCGTTGAAAACAGGGCTTAACCCTACAGGATGATAAATTTGGGCTACTACTACTAAATTGAGGGCCCAGTCCATGCTATCATTGTGTTGGTACATTGTTGTGTTGGTGTATTCTTACTTTGTGTTTTATTAATGTGTGTGTGTTATGTTGTGTTGTTCGTGTGCTGTGGTCTATAGGTTGTTGATTTGTTGAATTGTATTGGTATGTTGTCTTTTTTACATTATGTTGAGTTAAGGTTTTGTTATATTGTGTTGGTGTTTTGTTATTGTCTTGTACTGTTTGTTGTTGCAATGTGTTGTTTTGTGGTGTGTTAATTTATGTTGTGCTGTTTTGCTTTATTAGTGTGGTATTGCCTCATTGTTATCTGGTATCGGGTTGTGTTGGAGTGACATTCTGTCATTCTGCTATGTTGTTGCTATGCTTCTCCTGCAGTCTTTCTGCTTGGACATGTACAAAGGCTCTTGCTTCACAATACCACAAACTCAAACTCATTTTCTTGATGGGATGTTAAAGGTATTTGCACCAAACTGCGGACTATTTCCCACTAAGAACATGTAAAATAGCCAGTCAAAAATGTTTTGTGGTCTACCCTACGATGATCTCAAATTTAACACACAGAACAAGAGAAATTTGGATTGATGGATAATTCATTTGTAAAAAGATAAGATAAATCGGCAAATGGAAGCACACTAATGTACTTAGCAAAAATGTACATAAGAAAACATAAGCAACCTTGTAATTGTTTTATAATATTTTGATAATAAACATTTGCACCTGAAATCTCTGTTATCCATTCACTTAAAGACACATTTAAGGAGACAATTCACACTGAATGAGTAACTTTGGTGAGGGGGTGAAGGCAGAATGTAAAGAAAGAAGAGAGTGAGGTAGGGAAAGGCCTAGTTGAAAGATGAGTTACCAAGGGTTAACAAAGTTCCTGCGGCGGCCCATGCAGGTAAGAGCGGTGGGGCCAGGCTGGGGGGCATTCGACAGACGACCACAAGGGAAAATTAAATAAATAATGAATTTCCCCTTGTCGTCGTCTGTCAAAATCCCCCCTCCCACCATCACCCACTGCTCTTACCTGCAAGGACCGCGGCTGCAAAGTTGAGAGGGTATGATGGCAGAGAAAACAACAAAATAAGACGAGTGTAGTTGTGCCATTAATTGGATAGATAAGGAACAGGAATGGTGGTCCATGCGCTTGCAGGTACTATCCAAGAACATCAAGAGACAGCATGGAATGTCAGAGAACAGGAAGCTTAAGAACGCATGAAGACAAAGTGGAAGGATGTATAGAAGCTGATTTCTGTTCGACGATATGCCAATGTAGGTGATATATCAGTGCAAATAGTTTGGAAGGAGGGATTTGTTGGAGGATATGCCAGTACAGGTGATATGTCAGTGCAGATAGTTTGGAAGGGGGTAATGTGAGATAAACAGGGTAGCTTCAACTGTGTAAAAAATAGAATTTTGCATAACACGGAAGCGAAAGGGTGAAAGGAAAACAGCCAAAATCCTCTTTCATTGCTGAAAGTGGCCACTTATTTATTTATTTATTTAAACAGTTTTATATAGCGCTGGCTAGACACGAAGGTATCAGAGCGCTTTACAAGGGATAAGAGAGGAGCAAGTTGCAATATAACATTTGTACAAAAAGCAGTGCCAAATAATCAAAACCATAAGCAAAGAACAGTAAATACAAGGTCGAGAAAGTCAAGGGTACAATTAGGCCATAGCCGGAGTTGGATGGGAGGTCTAGCATGGGTTAATTGGGAAGGGGGGAAGACAGTAAAGAGGTAGGGGGGAGCAGAGGAGGGTGAAGAGAGAGGAGGTGGCATGTGGGGGTAGGTCGTGATTATAGGAGAACTAGTAAGGGGGGAGGTGGAAGTGTATGTAAGGATGGGAGGAGGGGGGTGCAGTGAGTCAGGTAAAATGTGGGGAGGACCTGACACTAGCATGGGCAGGATGTGAAACCCCGTATCGCGCTAGGATTAAGGACCCCAGTATTTGTTGAGAAGGTGCCTTTTGAGATCTCTTTCGAAGCTGGGGTAGGAGGGATTGCAGCGTAGATCTTCAGGGAGTGAGTTCCAAATAGTAGGCGCATTGCCGGAGTAAGAGCGTAGTTGGGTGGATTTCTTATTAACCAAGGGGGGGACTAGCGTGAGAGTATTTGTACTCCTCATTTCTCTTGAGCAGCCTGCTTTGTGGAGTTTATCCGAGAGATTTACTGGGGTCTGATGGTGCAGGGCTTTATGCGTAATGCAAGCATTCTTGTAGGTGGATCGGCCTTCAATGGGTAGCCACTTGAGCTCTTTGAGGATGGGGGAGATGTGGTCATACCGCTTACAATCTGAGATAAGCCTGGCTGCGAGGTTAAGGACAGATTTTATTGGGGCTAAGTAGACTTTCGGAGTTCCAGAGAGAATGGCATTGCCATAGTCAAGTCTATAAAGTACTAGTGATTGAACAACTAGTTTGAAGTCATCAGCAGGGATGAAGGGTTTGATTTTCTTGAGGTGAAGAAGAGAGAAGAGAGCGCCTTTGGCAGCTTTTTTTTATGTGGGGAGAAATGCTGAGGTTCTGATCAATGCTTATTCCGAGGGATTTAACTGAGTTAGAGGTGGACAAAGAGCAATTGAGAGCTTTAAGGTCAGAGATCCAGTGAAGAATGGGGAGTTGGTTGTTTTTAGGAGCGAAGAGAATGACTTCCGTTTTTTTGGGGTTGAGTTTAAGGTGATTGTGATGGAACCATTGTTGTATCTTGGTCAGGGCATCATTAAAGTGAAGAATATCAGATTGGGATTTGATCTTATAGTAAAGCTGGGTATCATCCGCATAGAGGTGGTAGTTGATTCCTGCTAGCTTGAGAATGAGGGTGAGGGGCTCCATGAAGAGGTTAAATAGGGAGGGAGAGAGAATGGACCCCTGGGGAACGCCCAGAGGGACAGGAGTGGGTTTAGAGAGGCGCTGGCTGATCTTAATTTGTTGTGTTCTGTGGTGAAAGAAGGAGGAGAACCATTCAAGGACATGACCATTGAGGCCGAACCGATTTTCGAGGGTGTTCAGTAAGGCGGAGTGGTTGACAGTATCGAAAGCCGCAGAGAGGTCAAGAAGGATAAGAAGGGAGGCTTCTCCTTTGTCAAGGGAGTGGTGGATGTCATCAACAATGTTGAGCATAGCAGTTTCGGTACTGCAGCCTTTTCTAAAGCCTGACTGTAATGTATCCAAAAGGCTGAAGGAGTCAATGTGCTTGTCTAGTTGGCGCAGGGCACATTTTTCGAGGGCCTTGGATAGAAGCGGCAAGTTAGAGATAGGGCGCAGATTATTAAGGTCGGTGGGGTCAGCATTAGTATTTTTGAGGGTGGGAGTAATTTGGCCGAGCTGGAGGGAGACAGGGACACATCCTGTGGCAAAGGAGGAGTTGATGATGTTAGTCCAATAAGGAGTGATGATATGTTTTAACTCTTTAACAAGGTTGGCGGGGAGAGGGTCCAAGGTATGAGAGGAGGGTTTAAGCTTAGTGATGATGTTGTAGACTTCCCGCTCAGTAACTGGGCCGAAGTTAATCCAGGATGCATTATTTTTTGGCTGTGGGATGGACTGGAAATGAGCCGGAAGGGCGACGGTGGAAGGGGGATGGACAGAGTCAGGAGGGGGCGGATGTGTGAAAGGAGACTTGGGCGGGGGGTCAAAGAGGGGTAGGGAGCACAGTGGCGGGGGGATGGATCAAAGGATAGATCAATCTTCGCGATTTTTTCGGAGAAGAAGTTCGCGATTTCTTCACATCTTTCCACAGAGGCCATTAATTCGGGGGGGGGGCAGAAGCTGTTTGATTTTTAATAATGCTGAATAGTTCCCTGGGTCTATTTTTGGCCCGATCGAGTTGTGTGCGGAAAAAGGAGGCCTTTTCATTGAGGATGTGTTTTTTGTAATTAGCCCTTGCGGTTCTAAGGAGGGCAAGATTTGGCGGCGAGGGGTGTTGTCTCCATGTGCGCTCGGTCAGCCTAAGCGAGCGTCTCTCATTGTTAAGATCAGCGTTAAACCAGGATTTAGGGGGGTTGTTTTTTTGTGGTTTAAGTTTGGCAGGGGCAATTTGGTCAAGGACCTCAATGATGGATTTGTTGTAGTGTTCGGTAAGGTCATTAGCATTTTGTGAGGGAGGCCACTGCACAATGGGACACAATAACTTGCTCTTGGACAAGATTTTCTATAAGCAGTACACCAGTAGTTGCTACTAGCAAGTTTTAAATGATGGGCGCACACCTCTGAAATCCAAAGTACGTCTGTAGATAAAGTAGCAATAAAGTATATTATTTGCTGATTGCCTGTGTACGGGCTTGCCCAAAAGCCGATTTGGTTTAACTTTATAATATTCTTTTCTTTTACGCATGTGGATAGTTTATTCACTTGATATTTTATCAATATCCTGCCTTCACAGTCAAAAAGTGCTATAAGTCAATAGCTTTTTGGTTAATTTTTTTAGGACCATTTTATAAATAGGATGTATGAGAAAACCTTTCCATGATAGTGGAATCAATGCAGATTTTATTACTGTAGGTGAGTAGGATCTGCTTCACATGGGTACCCCCACTTTTTGCTGATGATTCACTGTTTTTCGACTTTAGTCTGGCTGGGGCCTTGCTAATCAGAACCCCACCCTAGCTGCTTCCTCTCTAAAACGGTTTCCATGTGCCTTAGGCACATCTCTGATTGGAATCTGGAGTGCCCTTATAAGTCCCTAGTATATGGTATACTATGTACCCAGGGCATAGGTACCTCAGAGGCCTGCCAGGGGCTGAAGCATGTATTATGCCACCCCTGGAAGGCCAGCCAAAATGACACCACAGGCCTGCTACTGCAGCCTGAGTAAGGTGGTGCATGCACCCCTTACAGTGGTATAGGCTACCTATATCACTACCATTGCACACACCTATAAACCTATAAGTCACTCCTATGGCAGGCCTTGACAATCCTGAAGGCAGAGTGCTTGGTTTTTATGTGAGAGGGTGCCCCTGCATGAGCAGAGCCCCTCTGCAGCATTCGGAGTACCTTCTCTGGTGCTGTTTGCAGTGCAGCCTGACCATATACTCTTAAGTGCATTATATCCTCGCTGTAGAATGCTAACTTTGGACTGGCTGCACCAAAACATGTCGAGTTTGGTGTCAAACATCTTGGAATACTACCCCCCCGCCAGTTCTGGCGGCGGGGGTAGCATTCCACCCTTCTAGAGGGAGAGACATGTACCCACCGGCATGCCCGGTAACTTCTTTCCAGAGCCCTGGCATCACAAAATGGATGCCGCTGCCACAGAAACGAGTCTGGCCTCCTGCTGCTGACCGAAACTCCGGCAGGGGAGGCCTGGACAATAGGTTTCCTGTCCCAGGGAGGTGTAACCACCTCCCCAGACAGGATAGTGTGTATTGGGGCTGGGCGGGAGCACTCTCTGGTGCTTTGAAGTCCTGCACTGGGGGCACACTTGGTGTCCCTGTGCATACCCCAGTTCAAACCGGCTCAGGGGCTTCCAGCCCCTGCTCTGGCGCGAAACTGGACAAAGGGAAAGGGGTGTAACCACCCCTCTGCCCTGACCCTCCCATAGGTGGGTCCCCAGAGTATGTCCAACCCCCTAACTTGGTATAAGTATGGGACCCCAGTCCTTAGGACTTTAGATTTACCTGGACGAAACTCTGACACAGAATCCTGGACCTTCGACACTCTACTTTAAGATTAGAGGACTGAAGAATCTCCCTTGGGGTCAAGGAGTGACTCCCCTGCTTGGCAGGCACCAACAAAGCAATTGTCCGGTCTGCATCGCTGAAGCTCCCGCCGGACGCCGAAGTCTTTGCATCACCAGAGGTGGATTTCCAGACTTCCCCGAGGCTGCCCTGAGTCCCCAGCAAAGCTAAGGCCCGTAGCTGTCGTGGGTAATGTGGAACCATGACCCCTGCACACCGAGCACATTTGCAAGTGCATCCTCTTCTGGGTCTCCCACGAAGTTGTGCTTTGGGCTCCAAATAGCCCCAGCCTCCAGCACCGACTGCACTGAAGATCACTGGCCTCCACTCCACGAGTGTCCCGTGAGCCAGCTCTAAGTGCGTCCACTCGAGGCTCCTTTGTGGTCGCTAGTCTGTTGGCTAGTAGGCCCTCCTGAAGGCCAATCTTCTTCTGCTTGGGCTCCCTAGTTGCTCCAGGCGTGCCCTGACTTACCTTTGCTGGGTGAGTCCCACAGACCTTGCTGGTCTGCACCACCATCCTTCTTCTATTTCCATGAGACTTGCTGTTGCCAAGGCTTGTTGGGTCCAATCCGGTCGCCGACACCCCTGCAATCGACAGACGTCCTGGGACAGCTGGAATCCAGCTCCTGGTTGTCATCAACACCTCCTGGACCTCGTGGCTGAAGAGTCAAGATGACTGTCAACCTACCTGAAGCACTCGACATCGGTGGGCATCTGCTCATCGCCTTCCTGGTCACTGGCTAGTGACCCAGACTCTGTCCCCTCTGCTTTCAGGTTCTTCAGATCTTCGATCCACCTTTGGATCCACCCGAACACTTTCGACTTGGCCGCCAGCAGCACTTTGCAGCAGATCGCCATTAAAAACGACGACGAAACCCGACCCCGAAAGACACCTATGCACCCGGCTTCCCTGGGTGAGTTAACTCGAGTACTCCAGTGCTCCCGTGGGTATAGACTCTAGAACAACCCCGTTCTAAAGGGGTTTGCTTCAAGTCCTCCTCTAAGTGTCCCTTTTCTTTAAAAACCCAACCGCGACTTTCCCCATAGAAGTCAACGGCGAATCGCGGCTGTGTTCTCACACTGCACGCGTCCCCCGTGGGTCCCCTGTGTCACTACCTTGGGTGGTTCCTTGTGGTCCAAGCACTTCTACAGGCTCTAGGCCTTGTGTCTAGCTCAGTCGTGGTTCTTATACCACTTTATTGGTATATGGTTTGGTACGCCCCTAGGGCTCAAACGTGTATTTGTGCTATTACTGTTGATAACTAACTTATGTACTTCGAACTCTAGCCTCATAAAGAGACTAGAGGGGTGTGTTTAGCAATAAATACATATATTTTGAATATATACCTGGTGTGGTCCTCTTTCATTTGGTCACTCAAGAGATTATAGACTGGTAAAACAAGCTGCTTTACATTCCTTCAAGACTTAGCCTGAAGGCTGCTCTCCATAGCTACCACTAGGATAGCTTTCAATAAAGGTTGTCTTTAACCTATCTCCAATAAGGGGTTGTTTGGACTGGTGCAAGGTGCCCACTATAATTAGTGGACAGCATATGCCAGGCCAACTTCTCACATTGGTGTGCAGCGTGTGGGATTCCAGCTTGCTATTGTTTTACCAGATAATCTCAATTGAATTGATCAACTGAAAACCACTAAGGGTACCTTAGGTACATATAAATCAAGCTTAGTATACAGTACGTTCTACTGAACTTAGAGTTGTGTGTTAAGGGATAGCACACCCTTTCTACAACTCAAGAGAGTTTAGTAGGCCACACTAGAGTAGGTAGTGCATACACCACACCTCACTAGTAATGTCTTCAAAGCCAGGACCCAGTGAGTCCTTGCCAGAAGCCAGTGGGCTTCTTCCCTCCAAGTATGATAAACTCCCATTCTTGGAATTGAGAGCATTATGCAATACTAGGAAGCTGAAGGCAGGCAAAAGTGCCAGCACCCAACACCTCAGGGAGGTGCTACTAGCTGATGATCTCAGCAGGCCCCTAGGGTCTGAAGGGGTAGGCAGAGAGGGTGGGGCAGAAGATGAGGAAGGGGTCAGGGGTGAAGAAACCAAGGCCCCCCCCTCTGAAACTGGCCAGGAAGGTGACAATGACCTTGCCCTGGAAAACCCAGCTATTCCTGTGGATGAAGAGGAGGATCAGGATGACCTCACCTTTGTCCCCCCAGGAAGAGTTAAGAGTGTGCCAAGAAGGGCTAGATCTCCTTCTCAGGAGTCTAACCACTCTGACACCTCAATAGGGACCTCTGTCTCTTCTCATAGGAGAGAGTCCTCTCATGAGAGGAGAAAGAGACTGATTCAGTATGAGCAAGACCAGCTTGAGCTCAGAAAACAGCAGTTGGCTATAGACAGGGAGTCCCTAGATCTCTACAAAGAGAGAAAAAGATGGGACTAGAGTCCCATGGTGGCAGCAATTTCCCCAGAGATAGGGAAAGGTCTTATGACCATAGAAACCTGAGCAAGATTGTCCCCCCTACCAGAGTGGGGATGACATCCACAAATGGATAACTGCACTGGAGAGGGCCTGTAAAGTACAGAGGGTCCCTCAGGAGCAGTGGGCAGCAATCTTGTGGCTCTCCTTTGCAGACAAAGGTAGAGATAAGCTCCTCACTGTTAGAGAGGAGGATGCTGATAAATACACAGTCTTGAAGAGTGCTCTGATTGATGGGTTTGGCCTAACCACTGAACAATACAGGTTAAAGTTCAGAGATACCCAAAAAGCACAGACTCAAGACTGGGTGGACTTTGTTGATTGTTCTGCCAAGGCTCTGGAAGGTTGGTTATTGGGCAGTAAGGTATGTGACTTCACAGGATTGTACAATCTTATCATGAGGGAGCAGATTCTTAATAATTGTCAAAATCAGCTGTTGCATCAACACCTGGTGGTCTCTGATCTGACCTCTCCCCAAGAATTGGGAAAGAAGGCAGACAAATGGGTCAGAACCAGGGTGAGGCAGAAAGTACAGAACCAAGGTGGTGACCCTAAGAAGCAAGATTCTAAAAACTCTGATAAGGGTGGGGAGAAGGGTAAAGACCAGAAGTCTTCACAAGGCCCCCAAAAATCTTCTTCAGGTGGGGAGTCACAGTCTAACAAGGGAAAAGGCCAAAAGAAACCATAGTGCAAGGTCTGTAAGCAAAAGACCCACTGGACCAGTGATTGCACCAAGTCCAAAGACTCTACTCCAGCCCCCACCAACGCCCCTAAGGCACCTGCTCCCCCTAGTGCAATTACAATTGGTGGTGGGACTACACAAGCCAAGGGTTTAGTAGGGTTGACCCTGGGTAAGGAGATGAGCTCTGACCTAGTCAGAGAACTCACTCAGGCTGTCCTAGTCTGTGATGGAGGCATGGATGTGACCTCCTCTGTGAGCCCCAGTAATCTGGGCAAGTACAGGCAACAGCCCTTAATCAATGGAAAAGAGGCCTTGGCATTTAGGGACACAGGGGCAAGTGTCACCATGGTGACACAAGACCTTGTGGATCCTGGGCAGATTATACTTGGTGAAATGTACCAAGTGACCAATGCTAGCAATGTCAGAACAGATCATACTCTGGCAGTTGTTAACTTCTCCTGGGGAGGGGTAACTGGCCTTAAGAAGGTTGTGGTAAGTGCAGACCTACCAGTTGAATGCTTGCTTGGCAATGATCTAGAGACTTCAGCTTGGGCAGAAGTGGAGCTCAGGACCCATGCAGAAATGCTGGGCATCCCTGCAGATGTGTTTGCTGTGACCAGGTCACAAGCCAAAATGTCTAACACTGAACAGGCCTTGGATTCTGGAATAATGGACCAAGTGCCCTCCAAGAAGAGGAGTAGTAGGGTAAAGGCAGTGCCTTCCCCCTTGGCTCAGAAGGAAGATCAGTCTCTTGAGGGGGATGATCTCAGTCCTGAGGAAGGAACTGTCCCAGAGGAGCTTGAACCTGACCAGGTTGAGTTCTTGGGGACAGGGGGCCCTTCCAGGGCAGATCTGAGCCAGGAGCAGCAGAGCTGCCCCTCTCTTGAACCCCTCAGACAGCAAGCTGCTGCTGAGGCTGCTGGGAAAGCTAGTGGTCCCCATACAGTGTATTGGGATGATGGACTCTTGTACTCAGAGTGTAGAGACCCCAAGCCTGGTGCCACCAGGAGGTTGGTTATACCTCTGAAGTTCAGGGGCTTCCTATTGACCCTAGCCCATGACATTCCCTTAGCAGGTCACCTGGGCCAGAACAAGACTTGGGACAGAATTGTCCCTCACTTTCACTGGCCCCACATGTCTGAAGACACCAAGGAGTTTTGTCGCTCCTGTGTAACCTGCCAGGCCAGTGGCAAGGCAGGTGGCACTACAAAGGCCCCCCTGATACCACTACCTGTGGTGGGGGTTCCCTTTGAAAGGGTGGGGATTGACATTGTTGGTCCCATGGATCCCCAAACAGCATCTGGGCACAGGTGTATCCTGGTGGTAGTGGATCATGCCACCAGGTACCCAGAGGCTATTCCCCTTAGGACCACTACAGCACCTGTGGTGGCAAGGGCCCTCCTGGGAATTTTCTCAAGAGTGGGCTTCCCTAAGGAGGTTGTATCAGACAGGGGTGCTAACTTTATGTCTGGATACTTGAAAGCAATGTGGAAGGAGTGTGGAGTGACTTGCAAGTTCACCACACCCTATCACCCACAATGCAATGGTTTAGTTGAGAGATTCAACAAAACCTTGAAGGGCATGATTAAAGGGCTCCCAGAGAAGCTTAGGCGAAGATGGGACATACTCTTGCCCTGCCTTTTATTTGCATACAGGGAGGTGCCTCAAAAGGAGGTTGGCTACAGCCCTTTTGAACTTTTGTTTGGTCACCCTGTCAGGGGTCCATTGTGCTTGGTAAAGGAAGGATGGGAGTTACCTCTCAAGCCCCCAAAGCAAGACATAGTGGACTATGTACTTGGTCTCCGCTCCAGGATGGCTGAGTACATGAAAAAGGCAACTAAAAACCTTGAGGCTAGCCAGGAACTTCAAAAAGCCTGGCATGACCAAAGGCTGTACTGACTGTTTACCAGCCAGGACAGAAGGTGTGGGTGCTGGAGCCAGTGGCCCCAGCAGCTCTCCAAGACAAATGGAGTGGACCCCATACCATTGTTGAACAGAAGGGTGAGGTTACCTATTTAGTAGACCTAGGAACACCCAGGAGTCCCCACAGGGTTCTCCATGTCAACAGGTTAAAACCATATGTGGACAGGGCAGACATGGGCTTGCTCATGGCTACTGATGAGGGACAGGAGGAAGAGAGTGACCCACTCCCTGACCTGCTCTCACAGAACCCTGATGATGGGTCAGTGGATGGTGTAACCTTGGCAGGCAGCCTCACTGCCCAGCAGCAAACTGATTGCAGACAGGTGCTCAATCAGTTCAGGCACATATTCTCACTAACACCCAGTCAGACCACCTGGTGCACTCATGAAGTGGACACTGGGGACAGTCTGCCTATTAAAAATAAGATTTATAGGCAACCTGACCATGTCAGGGACTGTATCAGGACAGAAGTCCAGAAGATGTTGGATTTGGGAGTTATTGAACCCTCAGATAGCCCTTGGGCTAGTCCAGTGGTACTTGTGCCAAAATCTCACACCAATGGTGGGAAAAGAGAGATGAGGTTTTGTGTGGACTACAGGGGTCTCAATGCAGTCACTAGGACTGATGCCCATCCAATACCCAGGGCAGATGAGCTAATCGACACTTTGGCCTCAGCCAAGTATCTAAGCACATTTGACCTGACAGCTGGCTACTGGCAGATCAGACTAGCTGATGATGCAAAGCCAAAACCAGCATTCTCAACCCCTAGTGGGCATTATCAATTTGTGGTGATGCCCTTTGGTCTGAAGAATGCACCTGCCACTTTTCAGAGGTTGGTGAATACAGTCCTTACAGGTCTGGAAGCCTATAGTGCAGCATATCTAGATGATATTGCTGTCTTTAGCTCCACCTGGGAGGATCACCTGGTCCACCTCAGAAATGTTTTGCAGGCCCTGCAGAAAGCAGGCCTGACTATCAAGGCCACCAAGTGCCAGATAGGGCAGAGTCAGGTTGTGTACCTGGGCCACCTTGTGGGTGGAGGCCAGGTTCAACCCTTGCAGAGCAAAATCCAGACCATCATGGACTGGACTGCTCCAACTACCCAGACTCAGGTGAGAGCCTTTTTAGGCCTGACTGGGTACTATAGGAGATTTGTCAAGGGGTATGGATCAATAGTGACACCCCTGAATGACTTAACTTCCAAGAAAATGCCCAAAAAGGTTCAGTGGACAGTTAGCTGTCAAAAGGCATTTGATGACCTAAAGCAGGCCATGTGCACTGCTCCCATTCTACAGAGTCCTGATTACTCCAAGAAGTTCATTGTCCAAACAGATGCATCTGAATATGGGGTAGGGGCTGTACTGTCACAATTGAATGATGAAGGTCAGGATCAGCCAGTAGCTTTTATTAGCAGAAGGCTGACCCCTAGAGAGAAACGTTGGTCAGCCATTGAGAGGGAGGCCTTTGCTGTGGTCTGGGCTCTGAAGAAGTTGAGGCCATACTTGTTTGGTAATCACTTCCTTGTTCAAACAGACCATAAGCCCCTCTTATGGCTAAAACAAATGAAGGGTGAAAACCCCAAACTGCTTAGGTGGTCCATTTCCCTACAGGGGATGGACTTCACAGTGGAACATAGACCTGGGAGTAACCATGCCAATGAAGATGGACTCTCTAGGTACTTCCACTTAGAACATGAAGACTTAACTGGGCAAGGTTAGTTTAATGTCCCTACGTTTGGGGGGCTGTGTAGGAGAGTAGGATCTGCTTCACATGGGTACCCCCACTTTTTGCTGATGCTTCACTGTTTTTCGACTTTAGTCTGGCTGGGGCCCTGCTAATCAGAACCCCAGCCTAGCTGCTTCCTCTCTAAAACGGTTTCCATGTGCCTTAGGCACATCTCTGATTGGAATCTGAAGTGCCCTTATAAGTCCCTAGTATATGGTATACTATGTACCCAGGGCATAGGTACCTCAGAGGCCTGCCAGGGGCTGAAGCATGTATTATGCCACCCCTGGAAGGCCAGCCAAAATGACACCACAGGCATGCTACTGCAGCCTGAGTAAGGTGGTGCATGCACCCCTTACAATGGTATAGGCTACCTATATTACTACCATTGCACACACCTATAAACCTATAAGTCACTCCTATGGCAGGCCTTGACAATCCTGAAGGCAGAGTGCTTGGTTTTTATGTGAGAGGGTGCCCCTGCATGAGCAGAGCCCCTCTGCAGCATTCGGAGTACCTCCTCTGGTGCTGTTTGCAGTGCAGCCTGACCATATACTCTTAAGTGCATTATATCCTCGCGGTAGAATGCTAACTTTGGACTGGCTGCACCAAAACATGTCGAGTTTGGTGTCAAACATCTTGGAATACTACCCCCGCCACCAGTTCTGGCGGCGGGGTAGCATTCCACCCTTCTAGAGGAGAGACATGTACCCACCGGCATACCCGGTAACTTCTTTCCAGAGCCCTGGCATCACAAAATGGATGCCACTGCCACAGACACGAGTCTGGCCTCCTGCTGCTGACCGAAACTCCTGCAGGGGAGGCCTGGACAATAGGTTTCCTGTCCCAGGGAGGTGTAACTACCTCCCCAGACAGGATAGTGTGTATTGGGGCTGGGCGGGAGCACTCTCTGGTGCTTTGAAGTCCTGCACTGGGGGCACACTTGGTGTCCCTGTGCATACCCCAGTTCAAACTGGCTCAGGGGCTTCCAGCCCCTGCTCTGGCGCGAAACTGGACAAAGGGAAAGGGGTGTAACCACCCCTCTGCCCTGACCCTCCCATAGGTGGGTCCCCAGAGTATGTCCAACCCCCTAACTTGGTATAAGTATGGGACCCCAGTCCTTAGGACTTTAGATTTACCTGGACGAAACTCTGACACAGAATCCTGGACCTTTGACGCTCTACTTTAAGATTAGAGGACTGAAGAATCTCCCTTGGGGTCAAGGAGTGACTCCCCTGCTTGGCAGGCACCAACAAAGCAATTGTCTGGTCTGCATCGCTGAAGCTCTCGCCGGACGCCGAAGTCTTTGCATCACCAGAGGTAGATTTCCAGACTTCCCCGAGGCTGCCCTGAGTCCCCAGCAAAGCTGAGGCCCGTAGCTATCGTGGGTAACATGAAACCGTGACCCCTGGACACCAATCACATTTGCAAGTGCATCCTCTTCTGGGTCTCCCACAAAGTTGTGCTTTGGGCTCTGAGTGGCCCCAGCCTCCAGCACCAACTGCACCGAAGATCACTGGCCTCCACTCCACGAGTGTCCCGTGAGCCAGCTCTAAGTGCGTCCACTCGAGGCTCCTTTGCGGTTGCTAGTCCGTTGGCTAGTAGGCCCTCCTGAAGGCCAATCTTCTTCTGCTTGGGCTCCCTGTTTTCTCCAGGCATGCCCTGACTTACCCTCGCTGGGTGAGTCCCACAGACCTTGCTGGTCTGCACCACTGTCCTTCTTCTATTTCCACGAGACTTGCCGTTGCCAAGGCTTGTTGGGTCCAATCTGGTCGCCGATACCCCTGCAATCGACAAATGTTGTGGGACAGCTCGAATACAGCTCCTGGTTGTCATCGACGCCTCCTGGACCTCGTGGCTGAAGAGTCAAGACGACCCTCAACCTACCTGAAGCACTCGACATCGGTGGGCATCTGCTAATCGCCTTCCTGGTCACTGGCTAGTGACCCAGACTCTGTCCCCTCTGCTTTCAGGTTCTTCAGATCTTCGATCCACCTTTGGATCCACCCGAACACTTTCGACTTGGCCGCCAGCAGCACTTTGCAGCAGATCGCCATTGAAAACGACGACGAAACCCGACCCGGAAAGACACCTATGCACCCGGCTTCCCTGGGTGAGGTAACTCGAGTACTCCGGTGCTCCCGTGGGTATAGACTCTAGAACAACCCAGTTCTAAAGGGGTTTGCTCCAAGTCCTCCTCTAAGTGTCCCTTTTCTTTAAAATTCCAACCGCGACTTTCCCCATAGAAGTCAATGGCGATTCGCGGCTGTGTTCTCACACTGCACGCGTCCCCCGTGGGTCCCCTGTGTCACTACCTTGGGTGGTTCCTTGTGGTCCAAGCACTTCTACAGGCTCTAGGCCTTGTGTCTAGCTCAGTCGTGGTTCTTATACCACTTTATTGGTATATGGTTTGGTACGCCCCTAGGGCTCAAACGTGTATTTGTGCTAGTACTGTTGATAACTAACTTATAACTTATGTACTTCGAACTCTAGCCTCATAAAGAGACTAGAGGGGTGTGTTTAGCAATAAATACATATATTTTGAATATATACCTGGTGTGGTCCTCTTTCATTTGGTCACTCAAGAGATTATAGACTGGTAAAACAAGCTGCTTTACATTCCTTCAAGACTTAGCCTGAAGGCTGCTCTCCATAGCTACCACTAGGATAGCTTTCAATAAAGGTTGTCTTTAACCTATCTCCAATAAGGGGTTGTTTGGACTGGTGCAAGGTGCCCACTATAATTAGTGGACAGCATATGCCAGGCCAACTTCTCACAATTACATTTGAAAATAGCTGGGTAATAGGATGCTCCATAGGATCAATCATGTTTTCCTTCAGATATAAAGGTATGCTTTTTGGACCAGCTGCTTATATGGATCGACAATTCTTTTATCAAGATGGTAAGTTCACCTTGAGTTATATGAAGCATAATATTAAACTATGGTGCCATCTAAATTAAGGAAATTATATTGCTTGAATAGAGATCCTTACCATTAGGTCTAGGCTGAATTTCAATTATGCTGAGTAATCTAAGTAATTTAAGTAATTCCGCATTAATCTTTGATTTGTAATTACCAATAATAACATGATTACAACTGCTCGCATAACTAAGAGTAAATTGGGTGAAAAATCCTACTATCTGAGCAGCTGCTCACGGTCGCTAATAGTGTTCTGTTGCATTTAGTACTATTTCTTAACACAAAATGCACCCTCGTGTCCATTTTGGATGCAAGAGTGCATTTTTTACTAAGAAAATAGTGCTAAATGTGGAAGCAAGTTGGGGGGAAATCTTACTCCAAGTGCACATTTAACAAGCAGCTGCTCACGCTCACTGTTTATGTTTTCTGACATTTATTGGTATTTGTTAGAACAAAATGCATCCTCATGTCCATTTTGGACCAGAGGAGGCATTTTTGTACTGGGAAAATAGCTCTAAATGCAGATTTAAACTTCTTGCTTAATTCTGTGTAATATCATGGAATTTTTGGGTAATTTTACGTGATCACGTTACACAGAATTACCTGAGTTAAGCCCATCCCTACTTAATATGCACTTCCCATACTTCATTCAAAATAAAGTCGTTGTTAGGTGACTTGAATGAATTGGTACCATGACCAATCAAGAACCAAAACTATTTAGCATTATTTGATTTGATTGGCTTCAGGAGTTTGATCCCAGCTTTTTCTTCGTGATTCTTCTTTATTCCCTTTATTGTTTGCCAGTACTGATTCTACGCATATTTAATCCTATTGTTTTGTGCTGTCAAACAAGTTTCTTTTAAAAGATTGATTAATAATTTCCAATGCTGGCTAATGCGGTTATGATTAACTGGTCGATCTTATTAGGTTGACGACTACGCCTTCTGCATTCACAACAGGGGCGGTTTCTAGTCATGGGCGGAGGGGCTCTGCCCCCTCTATTTTTTCCCTGAGTCACTGGATAAACTAAATTGATATTTTGAGCTAGTAATACAGCATTAAATTACAGTATTAATTTAAAAAAACATATTTACAGTGACTCAAGTCGATCCTGCTGGCTGGCCCGGTGGCTGCTGCATTCTCTCCCCTGATATAGTTCTGTGCAAGCTGGTGCCTGTGAAGCCAAAACCCTTTGCCGGGCTGACGATCTCACAGCCCTGAAGCCTGTGACGTCATTAGCTCAGCAAAGACAGAGCCTCAGGGACTGATCTCCACCCACTAATGATTTGGTGGGTAAAATTACTTAGCCCCGGGTGCTTCAGGCTGAAGCCCTGTAGCGCTGGGGCTTCATGTCAATCTTGGAGTGGAGTCCATGTCACCCCGCCCTTTCCTAACTCATTGCAGGGTAGGGTCAGTGTACATCACTCACTCCACCCTGTGACGAGGTGGGAAAGGGCGGGGTAGAGGCTGCAGGCGAGAAGCAGAGAAATTGGGACTGCGCAGTGATTTAAAGACACACTGCGCAGACTCGAGGTGTATGCTTCCCGCTCTAGATTTAGTGAGGGACGCCATTAAAGTTCCAGTGCCAGCAGACTCGTGCGACACAGAAGACTGCAGGCTTGCTGCTGCAGGTCTCAAGAAAGGAGCTTGTATTTAGCTTGAGCTACCTCAGGTGCCCCCCATCCACCTCTGTGTAAGGTAAGAGAGGCATGAGAAGAGAGTTGCAGAGGGACACCCGACTGTAATTTAAATGTCACACCTGGTCCTAACAGTCTTCCACCATACAGTGTCGAGAAATAAAATCAGCACCGGCATTCTTGGAAAACTTAGAAATGAGTTGCGCTACGTGTGCGCGATGTGAACCTGTGTTCACCAGTATGGGTGTGTTTAGAGCAAAAGACAGGAACAGCGCTGTGCAGGCCCTGCTTATTCTCCATTGTTGAATTTCCTTAATGCCCGGGTGTGCAGTAGCAGCCCCCAAACAGCACTGGTGACGCTTGCTCAGGACCCCATGATCAGCAGCAGAGAACCGGTGTCTGTGAAAGAGGCGGCAGCCCAACAGCAGTGCACACCTGTCCCCACCTTTCAAAACCCCAAAGAGGAGCGATGGGTGAGGGGAGCAGGCAAGGATGCTCTACCCAGCTGAGCCAAATGTTGTATTCTAAAGGTTCAGGTAATGCGCTTCAAAGCCTCATCAGTGTAAGTAAGTGCTATATAAATATAGGGGCTTATTTACAAGGCCCTTGCGCCACTTTTGCATCATTTTTAACATGGGAAAAGTGACGCAAAAGTGGCGCAAGGGGCTTGTAAATCTGCCCCATAGTTTACAAGTAGACACTCCAGAAGCTTGAGTCCATTAGATACACAATCGGCCTAATAAGAATCACAGCCAGTCTCTGCTGCCACTGGGTAGTTAGAGGAACAAAGTTATTGAAGAAATTCTACAATCAATCTCCGCAGCTAAAGTAATTGTTCTTAATTGTTCTACATTTTATTTTGCTTTCTACAAAGTGACACTATAACTTGTTGTTCCCCATTCTCATACAGTAAACTCTCCATATTTTTCTGATCCGAGAGGCAGGGGATGTAAACTGCATAGCTGAAATGAAAAGAGACAATGGCACAGAATTTATTTTACAGTTGAAGAATGGTGGGTGTATCTCTACAAAATATGCAGGAAGGGATGTTTTCTTTGAACAGTTTAGTAATCATGTATACGAAAGTGAGAGATCTAAAAATATTGGTTTCGTGCTCCCTGGACCAAGTTCTTTTTTCTTTAGTAAGCCCTGGTTACTGGTTATGTTCCCCACAGGCTGCATTCCTTTCAGACTGCTGACTTATAATGACTTGCCTATCTTGGGGTGCCTCTGACTGTATGGGAAAAAGTGGGGGCCTTCTAGACTGTGAAGCCAAAGATGTGGTAGTCAGGAAGGGTGTTGCTGCTCAGTAGAAATCAGAAAAAAAGCTGCTTGGAGCCAGCAAAGGCTTTAATTTGTAGAATTATTTGACATTTCATGGTGAAAAATATTTTATTCTTTAATTGTTTTTGAGAGGAAACATGAGTGTGTTACTGACTGAGTAGTGCAGTGATGTCTTCTAATGAAAAATGCATAATTTTACCCCAATTTCTTTTTTTTAAATGACATGGGGAATTGCCCCTACTCCCCCATGCCGTGTCCCCCACGTTGTGCCTCCCTCAGCCCCATCACTTTCAAACGTCACCAGCCACCACTGATTCACAAGTATTGTTCGGTTGAAGTTGAGGATCATGTTCAATAGTAATTCTCAGTCAAGCAACAAGTCATCTGATAGCTGTTCATTGCTAATGATAATCACTGTTCTAATAGTAAAAAAGTATTGGTTCCTCATCAGTGACAGTTTAGAGTTAAGATCTCCATACCATTTCATTTACCTATTATTTATACATTTTATGTAATCATCATTTGTGACCACTCTGAACCTTTGACGTCCCATCAGGAAAATGGGTTTGAGCTTGTGGTATTGTATTGTTCATAATTTAAATATAATAAGATTAACTGTGGGTTGTGCTCACTTTCCCATCTGGGAATTATTTCAAAGTACTCAAACATATGACATTTTGAATAGAGAAAGAAGCTATAATCAATTGTGGATTTTCGAATTTGCTGTATGGAACATTGGTAGGCCAGTCGATCATTCTCAAACCTGCTGTTCGATGATCAGAAACCTAGCTCAGTTAGGAGATTAAAGGTATAGTTACCATTATTAGCAAGCCTCTTGTTTGTGTTAATTATTTGTTTGAGTGAGTTGATTGTGAAGCCCCGTGTAGGTGAATCGCCTGGCTGTGAACCCCTAGGAAATAGTAATCACAGGTTTTCATTGAAGTCACTGCTTAAAATGGTAAAAAGGATATCATATGTGTTTGAAACCTACTCAAGTTCCTCAAGGGATAATGACATTTTATCTTATTGCTTATTAGTGACAGTAGAAAGTAATGATTTAAAAACAAAAGATGATAATTATCTCTGTCTTCTAAGAGAACTGTTAAAATATGATTTGAATTTGATTTAATAACAGTAGCCTTCATATGTAGATTTTTATTTGTTAGGTTCGGTGATCTTCCACTTTGTTGTCATGGTTTCAAACGTGTTGAGATAAGATAAAATATAGGATGAGTACTTCCAAGATTCTTGCAGGCAAACCAGGCGATGTTCTTTTTAAAAAGTATGTAGATTTTTATCACTGGATTTGATGTGCCTCTCTATACTTGCAATGTTCCATTAACAGATTGAAAGTTCATTCTTCCCCATCCTTTCTGTACTTGGTTGATGTTAGGGATGCTCTATGAGGTTCAGCTTTGTTGTACATGGTCAATCTAGAATGGTTAATGTAAATACATGCTAGTCAGCACTCAAAGTTTGAATAGTACTTTTCAAGCATGAGCTATATAAAGAAGTAACTTTGTCCCGGAAGAAGGTAGCGAGGGCATTACATCCCGCCTCCGATGGAGTATTGCAACAAGAGACGCGATCCAAATAGGACAGGGACTTGACAATAGAGAAGATTTCACATGTAGAATTCTGGGCCCCTGCAATTTTGTTAGTGTGGAATTCCCGTCTCACTTGTTTCATGCTCTTGTGGTAGGTTTTTAAAGTAAGACGATACTGATTTTTACTTGCCTCTTCAAAATCTTTACGCCACATATGCTCGCAGCATTTACATTGTTTTTTTAATGACACTAGTTCTTCATTGAACCAGTCCGCTGTGGGCTTGGTTCTGCGGACTACCTTCTCGACCATAGGAGCAATCTGGTCCAGAGCCCTTATCACCCATTTGTCAACCTGTGATGTTGCGATGTAAATGTAACTATTATGATTTGGCCTTCTAGCCGCAAGGGAAAGGGTGAAGTTGGCAGACAAAACGTTTGCCCATTTCCTTGACCTCACCCGAGTACCAGAGGTGGAAATGGTGGGAGCGCAGCCCAGAGGAACCTGGAACGGTACTGCCAGATGGTCAGACCATATAGGAGGAAGGGGAGGGTCCCCAACAATACCAGTTAAGTTAGAGAAAATGGGATCAAGGGTGTGACCGCCTCTGTAAGTTGGAGAGTGAACTAACTGAGAGAGCTGGAGGGCCTTCAGGTTGGCAGTTAAAGCGGCTGCCACCGGGCACCCAGTGTCTTCAAAATGAAGGTTAAGATCAACGATCACAGAGAAATTAGCACAGTGTAAGATCAGAGGGGGTAAGACTTCTAACAAGGATGATACGAAACTGGAGACTGTGCCTGGCGATTGATAGATAAGTATCCTTGATAAGCTGAAACTACTAGAGCAAGTCAAGGAGAAGAGCGCTGCCTCACAGCCCTTTATAGCTATCTCCGTGAAGGTACCAAAACGGGTCTGCTTAAAAATGACAGCAATCCCCCTCCCCCTCATTGGCCACGTCTATCAAGCCATATAATGGCGTAGCCACAAGGATGGCTAAAAGAATATCTGGCTCCAAATTCTCCGAGAGCCAGGTCTCAGTAACAAAGATTGCGGCAGGTGCACACTCTAGGATAAAATCATGCATTTCTATTTTGTGCTTGACTAGCAAGCAACAGTTTACCAGGTAGAAGGAGGCCATGGGAAGGTCCAATGGCACGCCACTCACCCTAAGGGTAGGAACAGTTTTGTCCGCAAACTCGTAACCGCATCCATCACAAAGTGCTCCGGCGTCACAAACACCCAGTTTCTGCTGGCACACATGGGGAGCTCTAATGGCTAGCTCTTTAAGATGAGGTGAGGAGTATTGTCTAAGGGCCCGTGTGTCTGAAACAGAGGGCATGGCCCCTGGCACCGTCCTGGTGCAGACAGGTGCAGATGGGCTTGCCTTTGGCTTTCCTTCCACGTGCGAGTAGCGCACCCGCTCCAAGCGTCCGCGCAGACCGGCTTTGAAGCCCGGCATCTGGGAGTGTGTCAGGGGGCGTGGCTGAGGAGCGCAGAATCGTTGCGATGACAATCAAACGTGCGGGCAAAAGAAACATGAACTAGGGCCCAGCAACCCCCGTTGCCCCTTATAAGCTCCCTTGTAAGACAGCTACTGGCGAACATAAAGAAAACTAACAAAACGGTGAAAAAGCTGAAAACACATAAAGCATTTAAAAGCAGGCAGACATAACATATGCTGCTACCAGTAATATGGCGGCTTTGTGGTGATGCGGGAGCCAGGCATCTCCCAAAACGTACCTAGTGCTACAAGGAAATCAATGAACGACGTAGAGTTCAGTGATTAGCTTCCATTCAATGCTGCGTGGACGTGCTTTCAAACCGGCTTTGAAGCCCGGCATCAGGGAGCATGTTATGTTATGTTATGTTATATTGATTTTATAAGGCGCACAGCTACCCAAAAAGGGTTTCCCAGCGCCAGCCTGAAGGAACAGAGAACTAGAAATTACTGATTGAATAGCCACGTCTTTAGGCATTTACGGAAGTTCACATAAATTGTTTCATTCCTGAGTGACATGGGGAGGGAGTTCCAAAGTGTTGGGCCCAAACAGGCAAATGAGTGACCGCCCATTCGTGAGAGTTTAACCCTGGGAACCAAAAATTTCCCCTGAGTAGTGGAGCGTAACAGACGTGGAGGTTGATAAGGATGAACCAAAACTTGCAGATATTGTGGGGCAGTTCCAGACTTGATCTTAAACATATAGGTTAAGGCTTTGAGTTTAACGCGGTTAGCGACCTTTAGCCAATGAAGCTCTTGCAGGGAGCCAGAGATAGAAGCAGTTTTGGGGATATGACAAAGTAGCCTGGCAGCAGAATTCTGCACTACCTGCAGTTTCCATAACACTTCCTTGTTGGCCCCTAGATAGAGGATGTTACCGTAGTCCAATCTTGAAGTCACGAGTGCTTGGACTATGGTCCTTTGAGTGGAACAGGGTAGCATCCAGATGATTTTTTTCAGCCATTTCAGAATGGTAAAACAAGTGGCTGCCACCTTTACTGCTTGCTGTCTCATTGATAATTTTTCATCAATAATGAATCCCAAAATGCGGACTTGGTGAGTGGGCTGGGGTATAGCACCCATTTCATCGGGCCAGTGCTGAGGGCCCCAAAGATCCTTATTTTTCCCCAAAATCAGGACCTCGGTCTTCTCGCCATTAAGCTTGAGTAAATTAGCTTGTATCCAAGATGCAATTTTCCTCAAGCCGGTCTGAAGAATTGATGGTCCTAACATCTTCTCAGCGGAGAGAGAGAAGATGATTTGGGTGTCATCCGCATAAGAAAAAGGGACAACCCGCCCTCCTCAGCAATTGTCGCTAGAGGTCTAATGTAGACATTGAAAAGTAATAGGCTGAGGATAGAACCCTGGGGTACCCCGTAAGGAGAAGAATATATTTTAGAACTGGCTTTAAAGAACAGACTTGAAAAGTCCGATTAAGGAGAAAGGACGTGAGCCATGCAAGAGCTGGGCCGGAAATGCCAAGGGACTGTAGGGATTGTATCAGTACACTGTGCGACACTGTGTCAAATGCGGCGCTCAGATCTAACAACATAAGAGCCACCGTGTCCCCACAGTCCAAGCGGTTTAGTAACATTTCTGTGACTCCAAGAAGAGTTGTCTCAGTCGAAAAACTGGCTCTAAAACCGGATTGAGAGGAGTGTAAGAAATTGGAGGATTCTACAAACTGGGTTAGTTGAAGATTTATGTGTTTTTCCAGAATTTTGGAATAGATCGGAAGTAAAGAGATTGGTCTAAAATTGGATAACTGAGCAGGGTCCGCGTTTGCCTTTTTCAGAAGCGGAAGGACCATAGCGTGTTTCCACTCTGACGGAACAAAGGCTTCCTGTATGGAAGCATTAAGTAGCTCCATGATTAGCATAAGAGATGATAATTCGAGCTGCTGTAACACAGTGGTGGGTAGAAGGTCATTGAGGGAGCCTGATTTAATGCTACTTAGGATTTTCCTAAAAGAGTTGATGTCTAGAAGTGACCAAGATTCTAGTTTATTAAAGGAATCAACCGCTACTTGAATAGAATCAACAGGAAGAATATTGCCCAGCGTAGAATGAATTTGCTTCACTTTATTCAGGAAAAAATTAGCAAGGTTGTCGCATTGCAGTGCATCTATGATCGGAGGCGTGGGCTGAGTGTCAGAGCCGGACAAGTTTTTGACCATCGTAAACAAGGTGCGAGAACAGTGCTGTGCATTAGAGATGGTGGAAGAGACAAAGTCCGCTCGAGCTGATTTGCAAAGAGCTTGATAATCTTTTAAAGCTTTTTTATATTTAAGTTTGGAGACTGGCAAACAATTCCTCCTCCAACTTCTTTCCAAGGCCTTACATTTAGTTTTTTCAAGTATTAATTTCTCTGTAAACCAAGGGGCAGGGGGCAGTGATTGTAAGATTTTTAACTGAAGATGGAAGGCAATCATTGATTGCTTTGTAAATCCAATTATGGATTATGCCTTGTGAGGTGGTCGATATTTGTTCAATAACGGGGGCACTATTTGACAGGAATTTATTAAAAGTTCCATATCTAATTTGCCCCAGTTCCTAAACTTAACCTGAGTTCCAGATACAGCCGGAGGCAGGTTCACCGGAATTGTACAACAAAACTTGATTGCAAAGTGGTCTGACCAACAAAGAGGAAGGGCAGGTGAACAGTGAATATCGGATAAGCTGGAAAAAATAGGATCCAGTAAATGGCCTGCCACATGTGTAGGACCGGTGTTGCATAGCAGCAAATTCTTTGCTGCGAGGTCTGAAATCAGCGTACTGCTGATTGTGCAATCAGGGTTATCAAGGTGAAGATTAAGGTCACCCAGAATGGTAAAATTAGCAGCTTTGAGAAAGTAAGGAGTGATTAGATCTAGAAATGACAAGGCCCAGGAGCCAGATGACCCCGGTGGGCGATAGATAATTATGCCCGAAAAAGTAAATTGAGGAGTCAGGGCAAGTTTGAATAATGCCGCCTCACAGCCCACAAATGACAACTCTTCTAATTTACATGAGTAAGATTTATTAAAAATTATGGCAATGCCTCCCCTTTCCTAATATCTCTATCCTTCCTGGCTATGGCGTAATTAGATGGTAGAGCGGAAGCCACATCTGGCCCCGAACTCTTATGTAGCCATGTTTCCGTCAAGAAGATAGCATCTGGCTGTTCACTACTTAGAAGATCAAAAATGTCCGCCTTATGTTTGGGGAGGGATCGACAGTTAATATTCCAAAAAGTAAAAACCTTGTTCGGTGCCAAGCTGCTCTGAGGTTGGCAGTTTCCCTGTGGAAGGTTAGCAATACCAGCAATTAAGTTGTTATGCTCATTAGAGGGTGCTATACAGAAAGTAAAGTTACAGTGAGAGCATCTTATGTCAGCATCCAGAGGGTAAAGTAAGTTGCATTTAGTGTGTTGAGTGCAACGGTATCCTAACAACTGTTCAAATGTATAGCTTATTGTCTTTCCAGGATTTGCAAGAATTTGGCCAGGGTTCGTGGCCCCTGGTCCCGTCTGTGCGCGGATGGGCTTGCCTTTGGCGTGCCGATGGCGCGTCCGCTCACTGCCCATTTAAATAATAGATGAGGCAGGGCGGCGTGCAAGCACTAGTGCGCTGAGAGTCAAAAACGCGTGGCAACTAAAAGATGGCCGCCGCTGGAGTTCGGCCTCGCTCGAGTGCCGTGGCTGAGTATAACACACTCAGAAAAAAGTCACAAAGCAAGTCACAAAGCAAGTCACAAAGCAAGTTTAAAACAGTGCAATTAAGATAATTTTAAAATAAGTTCAGCAAATTCAATAGCAGCAGTTTTCCAGTGCAAAATAACAATGTGTGCAATAGCTCAATTCGAACCTGTCAGGCTCTGCGCGACCGCTCACTGCTCATTTAAATAATAGATGAGGTAGGGCGGCGTGCAAGCACTAGTGCACTGAGAGTCAAAAACGCGTGGCAACTAAAAGATGGCTACCGCGGGAGTTCGGCCTCGCTCGAGTGCCGTGGCTGAGTATAACACACTCAGAAAAAGTCACAAAGCAAGTCACAAAGCAAGTTTAAAACAGTGCAATTAAGATAATTTTAAAATAAGTTCAGCAAATTCAATAGCAGCAGTTTTCCAGTGCAAAATAACAATGTGTGCAATAGCTCAATTCGAACCTGTCCGGCGCTGCGCGACCGCTCACTGCCATTTAAATAATAGATGAGGCAGGGCGGCGTGCAAGCACAAGTGCGCTGAAAGTCAAAAACGCGTGGCAACTAAAAGATGGCCGCCGCGGGAGTTCGGCCTCGCTCGAGTGCCGTGGCTGAGTATAAAACACTCCGAAAAAAGTCTGGCTGAGGAGCGCCGAATCGGCATGAGGGTAATCAACGTGTAGGCAAAAGAAACATGAACTACGGCCCAGAAACCCCTGTTGCCCCTTACAAACTCCCTTTTAAGATACAGCTATTGGCGAAAATAAAGAAAACCAACAAAACGGTGAGAAAGCTAAAAACACATAAAAGCATTTAAAAGCAGGTAGTCAGAGCTTATGCCACTGCCAGTAATATGGCGGCTATACAGTTAAGCATGAGCCAGGCATCTCCCAAAACGCACCCACTGTTACAAGGAATAAATGGGGGACTTATTGTTCATTGATCACCTTCCATTCAAGACTGTGCGGATGCACCCTCGGACCGGCTTTAAAGCCTGCCATCCGGGGGTGTGTCAGGGGGCGTGGCTGAGGAGCGCAGAATCGGCACGATGACAATCAAACTTGCGGGCATAAGAAACAGGAACTAGGACCCAGCAACCCTTGCTGCCCCTTACAAGCTCCCTTGTAAGATAAAGCTACTGGCGAAAATAAAAAAACTAACAAAACGGTGAGAAAGCTAAAAACACATATAAGCATTTATAAGCAGGAAGACATAGTATATGCTGCTACCAGTAATATGGCGGCTTTGCCGTGACGTGGGAGCTAGGCATCTAATGCTACAAGGAAATCAATGGGGGAAGTAGAGCTCAGTGGGTAGCTTCCATTCAAGGCAACGCGGACACGCAGACCGGACCGACTTTGAAGCCCGACATCTGGGGGTAAGTCAGGGGGCATGGCTGAGGATTACAGAATCAGCGCGATGACAATCAAACGTGCGGGCAAAAGAAACATAAACTAGGGCCCAGTAACCCCGCTGCCCCTTACAAGCTCTCTTGTAAGATACAGCTACTGGCGAAAATAAAGAAAACTAACACAACGGTGAATAAGCTAAAAACACATAAAAGCATTTAAAAGCAGGCAGACATAGCATTTGCCGCTACCAGTAATATGGCCTAGTGCTACTAGGAAATTAATGGGGGACCTAGAGTTCAGTGTTTAGCTTCCATTCACGGAGTAGGAGCCCAACTTGCGCTCCATGGTTTGCATGATGTTACGGATCCCCCAGGTGGCTGGCAACTTCACTGGTGTCAGATGTAGAGGGCTCTTGTTGTTCCCTCTGCATCATGACACCATCAATGTCAGCTAGGGACTCATCTATCCCATGGAGCCAAGTATAGGTGTCTCTCACTGCCGTAGTCATATCCTTATTAGGACTCAGACACCTACGGGCTGCTTCTAGGGTGTCCACTAGGGTCTCCATGCCCGTCTGCACCACATCAGCCATTCACTGCTAGACTCCTACCATTCGCCATTGGAATACAACTTGGTGGTCCTCGTAGTCTGCAGCTGGGATTGGACTGCTAGAAGGGGCATGTCCTGTGGGTGACGGTTCCTCTAGAGACCCTGCAAAGCTGTCTTCCCTTGCCAAGCCCAGAGGAGGAAATTCAATTGAGTCCAGGAGTTGTTCTAAGGTGTCATCGTCCAGGGGGAGCAGGATGGCATCAGCAACAGGTTGGTCATCAAGGACAGGCTGCTTCACAGGAGGTGTTGCTTGTCCCTCTGCAATGAGATAGAAATATGTCAATATTGTTCCATGATAGATGTAGACATAAGTGATTTAGGTGGCAATCAGATTTTGTTTTTTTGTTTTTATTCACTTTCAAGTACACAGAGATATTTCGAACATATGTTACCACAAGTAAATGTGGCCATGTTACACTATAGTTGCCTTTCACATGGCAATACATTTACATCACTTACACAACCACTGTTAAACAAGGGGGCCTATTTGTGTAATGACACACAATGCGAAGCAGCTATCCAGCTTGCTGGCCTGCCCTGTCTGAAAGGGTGAGTGAAGGCAAAGGCCCCATTTCACATATAGATTTGCTTCTCTTTTTTGTGGCTACACTGATGTTACATTCACGTATTGACACCACTGCTGAGAACATTGTACCATGTCACCAGGGTGCCTGCATTTCCTCTAGCCATTAGTTAGCCCATAGCACTGACCAAGTAATGTTATTTCACGTATAATACTGCACTCTGCCTTTCACACAGTACACTGGACCAATCTGCCTTGATGTACTGTCTTGCATGCAATTTGTGGACTATTGTGGCCTAGGGATCATATTTGACACACATCAAAACAGCTCTACATAGCAAGCAACCTTCCTACACTGCAGAAATGGGTAAGGGCATGTATTTACCATACTCTACTTATTTGCATGGAATCAAACCAGTAGTTTTCTAGCACATGAGGGCATCTCCAGAGTCCAGAACAGTAGGCACTGAAAACCATCTCTGTAGGGGGTAGCCACTGTCACACTTGGAAATATGCAACAACTCATGTACACTCTATTTCTTCCGGACCCAAGATGCTCATCTGCAGAGTTGCACAAATCTCTTCACCCAGCCCCACTTACTTGTACTTGTACATGACTCCTCTGGCAATCATCATTCAGAACCAGGTACTCTACTTCATCTCACACACTGATGACTCCCAGATCATGCATGACTCTCAGGAGACACCAACACCACCAGCATTTGTTACATTATGCAGTTAACCAACATACCTATCTGTAGGTGAGAGTAATGGTTCATATTGAATCTCACAAGATAGTAGTGAGGATATTCTGTAACATGTACCTATCCTGGTTGCCCACATGACTAGGCCCAAACACCTGACCCTCCAACCATCCCAGAAACCTGCCATAATGCTGGACACCTACCTCACCCTGACACTTGACAATTTTCCGCTTCACAGCCGCCTGCTTTCATATATGTTCCTTAGTCAGACTTTTCTTCTTATGGTTCCCTCCTAACACCTACGACACCATCACCCAGGCCCACATCACATGTAGACTGTAGTACACCAATGACTTCTACCACGGAATCTCTGCACAGCTGCTACACAAGTGGCAAACTATGAAACATAGTAGTGGCTGACTATCACTCAGCCTACCTTGCAGCATTCATGCCACACATCACCTCCTTGAGATACAATGGCTTACACTACCGGGGGGCCCACCTAGCTCGCTCACCATCTACGCTTCCAAGAACCAATCATGGACCTCTGCTGTGCATCTCTTGCATTCACCCCCACCCCAAAATCCCTTTGAGCAAGACAGGTTGTAGGATGGTGTCTTACATGGCAGGCAACACCTGTAAAAATCTCACCCAGCACATCAGGATAGATGTGTGCATTATGGTTTAGTGCTAGTGACTATACAACTGGCTCTTCACATGACCCTACTTGGAGAGCCTTCAGATACTCATCACCTGGATCCCCTCTCAGGTGAATAGTTTGCCCTCTGGCAAACAGCATTATATTCCACTGTTAGCTGCCTAGCCCCAAGACAAGCACACTCTTCATGGTGCAAGGAGGCCTGCATTGTCACTGACATATCTTCAAAGTTTCCAAGGTCCATGCATGATGTGCTGCTCCAGTCCAGGTTTTTTATTTTATATTGTGGGACTTGTAGTCCTGGTCAATCATGTTGTGCATTACGCTACAAGTCCCAGAATCAAAAGACAACGTACACTGGGGCAGCACATCACGCAGGGACCTGAGAAACTTTGCAGGGCTTGACTGAGCTGAATGAGTTGTCACTGCCCAAGTAAAATACATTTATGTGATGGATGAATTAATATGTGAGACATTCCTGCTCGTTGACTTGCACCCAGCGCAGTGCAGTCCAGCAAAGTATGTTGCTCCAATGTGCTGCATGACAGTTTTGATCATAGACTCCCTTGTTTTCACTTACCCTGGAGTTCTTCCTGGTCCTCAACCGCAGCACTGTCCTATCCAGGAACTCCAGTCACCAACTCTGTTGCAGTGAGTGACGCTACCCACCCCTCCAATGGGTCCACCTCCTCCTGGAAATCAGGTCCTGCTCTGGTCCTCATTACTGCCCTCAAGTTCTTGGCCAGTTTATCTTTGCTCCTGAACATATAATCGTGCCACCTCTTATTGCATTCTGGCACTGTCCTTTTTGTTTGTCCTACAATGTTGATCTTATCAACTATGGACTGCCAAATGGCTTCCTTCTTCCCTAATGGCAATTTGGAGGTGATGAATAGAAGGTATTCATTCTTCAATATTAATAGTTGGTTCTCCTCCTCAATTAAATTAGTCTTCCCCCTCCCCTTGGTGTGCTGTCTGGTCATCTTGGCTGGGATTGGGGTTCTTGCCCTCACTGCTGGTTGTCAGTGCTCCTTCCATTTCTTGCTCTTCCACTATTGAAAAGGTTTTTTGGTTTGAAACGCATCGCTTTTTAAAGGCTCCTGCAATACTGATTTGGGGCATCGCTTTTTAAAGGCTCCTGCAATACTGATTTGGGGCACGTAAAGGTGCTTTACGACATGCAAATCAGATTTGCGTCACACAGGTAGCAGTTGTGTAACAACACTTTGAGCCATCCTTCCCGCTGATGCATCAGAAATTTTGATGCAACTCCGGACCTTGCGACATGGTTAGCCACACCATAAATATGGTGCATCCATGTCACAAGAAAGTGTCACACTGCAGCGCATGTTTTTCTGATGCAACGCTGCCGCAACACAGCTTTGCATCAGTTCTCATAAATATGCCCCAATGTTTCTGTGTGGTTCAGCAACTTCTAGGGTGGGTGCTGTATCAAGGCCACAGTAGGTCACTGCCTATTTCTGCTACTGCATATTGCCACAAGAATTAGTCATGTTTTCATCAAAGGCTTAGATCTGTGTTTCCCAAACTGTGGGTCGTGTGCCGATTTTGGTGAGTCACATAAATTCAAGCAATAAATAAAGATGCTTTTAACCCCTTCGGTGCTCATGACGGCCCCCGGCCGTCATGAGTCACGGTGGGCGTGTGCGCACAACGGCCGGGGGCCGTCCGAACCACGCCCAACAATGGAATGTCCAGCACCGCGGTGGAATTTGCGCCGCAGCCAAGCGGTTAAATGATGCATTTATATTGTCACATTTGCTAGCTTCAAAGACAGAGGTCAAATGCCAGGCTAAGTCTTCTGACAAATTGCTGCTTTTATTAACATTGGGTATTGTGCTTAGGAACCCCTCTCATTTTGCAGGCAACGAAAGAAAAGCAAAATTAATTATGTGAAAATCTTGCTGATGTACTGGTGTGTGAAGGGAAAGGCCTCAGGATGTCATTTTTTGTAACACACAAAAAAAAATATAAATACCTGCAAATTAACTGTACGCTAACCCCGCGCGGCTTACTCCACTTCACCAGCAGAGTTTACCAACTCGGCGCTCCACTGGGAACGCGAAGTGGAGGCAAAACTCCGACTCCGTGGCGGAGCGTAGTATGTCCCTCAGCCCCTGCGCCACCGGGCCCAAAAACAATGGGTAAAAAAAAACACTTACCTGCTCGCTCACATCTGCGGGCCGCCCTCCTCCTAGCCATAGTGTCTCCTTGTTGTCGCCGTCCTCCTCCTCGTTGCCGGTCGCAACCCCCTACGTTTTACGTCTTGCGTGAACTGCAGTCCACGCAAAATGTAAAACGTAGGGGGTTGCGACCGGCAATGAGGAGTAGGACGGCGGCAAGGAGGAGACACCACGGCGAGGAGGAGGGCAGCCCGCAGACTCGAGAGAGCAGGTAAGTGTTTTTTTTTACCCTTTTTTAAAATTTTCGGTGGGACTTGGGCAGAGCAGAGTTTTGTTTTTTTAACTCTGTGAAACTCTGTGGAGTGCCACTCCGCATACTCCGCCCAGGCTTACGGTACACATTCAGCAGTTATAAAAGCAGCAAACATGAAGTACCTTTTTTTGTCATTTTGAAGTGTATGGTAACAAAGATTTTAATAGGCTCAGAAAAAATCAAGAAACTTTACTTTGTAGTGTACAAATGAGAGATATTCACTGAAACCTGTGTTCCACACATTATCATTTGTGCGCAATATAGTTTTATCAGTAAAACTGTATATCTGTGCAAATGTATTGCCCATTTCAATGGAAAATTCCCCTGCCTCATGTTCATTAAAGCAAAGTAGGTTGCGAAGGTTTCTCATTCTAAAAAGTGTGTTGTGGTTCTAAAAAGTTTGGGTACCACTAGCTTAAATGATAGGGGCGGGGAATCTCCAATAAGAAATTCTCATTGTGCCTGTGCCTCCAAAAATCCTTGCACCAAAGCTGGCAGTTCCATTCTGCCCCCTTTGTGACTTTTTTTTAAAACATCCAACATCATAATGTTTTGGTTGAGTTTTTTAAAAGATATCCATTTCGCTAAAAAATAAATAAAAAAAAACAGTTTGGCGGGAAAACCTTTCTTGGTGAGCTTTGTCTGCGAGCAAACTTGTGCGAAGACAGTAATCTTTGCCCTATTTCTAAGAAGCGAAGTTGTGGACTTCACACAACTTTAGTGGTGGAAAATAACTTTAGCCCAGTCCTAACCCATCTCCCCGCCACTGTGACCAAGCTAATGTGAAAAAACCTGAAGAAAATTAGACATCTCTAGGACTCATTCCATTGATGGAAAGGCGCCGGGCACATCTGTAATTTAGCTGATTAATGGTTTTCTCTGTGGTCATAAGAATCTCATTTGGCGGTGGTTTGGGAGTAGAACGTCCCTATAGAGCCTTAAATAGAGAAGAATAGATGCAGCGCCTTCAAGTCTTTGGAAAGAGTTTACTTTTTTTAAACCCACGAAGACTTAAACAAATTATGTGCTGTTCCCTGCGAGCAAAAATGTTGAACACATATCCGAAGTATTGCTTGGCACCTTGGCGCCAGATAGTTGTGGCATTTATGCGCAATATTAAATAAATAAGTTAATACATAAATACAAATACAAACTAGGAGGGATGCTGTAGAAACACCTGTCCATTACACCTGTACTCATTTACCTTTGGTGACTGAAGACTGAAATCCTAGATTTCAGCTTGGACCCATTTTCAAATAGCTAGAAAATGGTGGATTTCATACACTCCCCATCTCTGAAAAAAACATGAAGAAAATTATGCCCATTCGTTCAATGGCACAGTGACCGATGGCAAGATTATAATTTTCAGATCAGCATGCAATTATGATCAAATGTTCCTCCTTGCAATTCCAAAGCTGGTATTTTCCCAGCTGCTCTGAGATTTTTAAGTCATCTTATAATTTTACACTTATTGCTGTACCTTCATCGCAGTACTTTTCCTAAGTTCAAGTTTTTTAATAACGGAAAGAGGCAGTGTGACACAACTGTGATGTTATCGGAATGAAAGGTAATTCGATTTCACTTTTGTGAGGCCATTAGGATCCTTTACCATTTCTTCTTTTGATGAGTGTCTCCTCTCACGACAATAGATATTGTGTTCACTAACAGAATTTTTTTTTACAGAAAATGAGCTCTTTCATACTGCAACTCATTCTATTGTTTAATAACTTAAATACATCACTGTAGGCATAATATCGGAATATCAAGTTTTAAATATTGTATTAGAAATGTATTTTAGCAAAAATGTTGATGACCGCAATTTCGATTTGGTAAGTACAGAAAGGTAAGGGTTGTATATTGGAACAATGGTAGGCTAAACAACGAAAGCCTTTACAACAAAGGCTTTACAAAGATAAAATCTTAACAACGCCTGCCTTTACAACAAACGTTTTTACCATGGACATGCCTTTACCATAGATGCTTTTACCACGAAAAAATAAGTATTTGTCAGGCATGTATGAACCCTTTTTTATTATATATATATTTATATAATTATAATGGGTTTATGCTTACCTGTAACATACTTACATTTGTGTGGTAAAGGCATGTGTATGTGTGTGTGTGTGTATAATACCTACTGGTGGTTGCCAGTAGGTAGTTATAGTTAGGACCATGTTTCCATAGTTTAGAGTTTTTTGACTTGCTTATATCTTTAGCGCTGTTTGATGAATACTCACGAAATATTACCCCAAAAAGTGTCATGGTAAGTCTAATTGTGCATGGAAAGTTTCGGGGTGATCCATTAAGGGGGGCTGAGAAAAAGCGGGGTAAAAAAAAGTGCATTTCCCGTATTAATTTCCATAGGATTTGTCAAAACGCCTACAGCCCGAAACGCTGGATAGAATTACACTAAAATTGGCAGAAGGGTAGATTTGGTTATGCAGATTTTGCTTATTTGGTGTAAACCCATTCAGTAGTTGTTGAGAAATTTAAGAAAATACAATTATTGATATCTGTGGACAAGACGACTGTGAGAAGTTGGCCTGGCATATGCTGTCCACTAATTATAGTGGGCACCTTGCACCAGTCCAAACAACCCCTTATTGGAGATAGGTTAAAGACAACCTTTATTGAAAGCTATCCTAGTGGTAGCTATGGAGAGCAGCCTTCAGGCTAAGTCTTGAAGGAATGTAAAGCAGCTTGTTTTACCAGTCTATAATCTCTTGAGTGACCAAATGAAAGAGGACCACACCAGGTATATATTCAAAATATATGTATTTTTTACTAAACACACCCCTCTAGTCTCTTTATGAGGCTAGAGTTTGAAGTACATAAATTATAAGTTCGTTATCTACAGTAATAGCACAAATACACGTTTGAGCCCTAGGGGCGTATCAAACCATATACCAATAAAGTGGTATAAGAACCACGCCTGAGCTAGACACAGGGCCTAGAGCCTGTAGAAGTGCTTGGACCACAAGGAACCACCCAAGGTAGTGACACAGGGGACCCACGGGGGACGTGTGCAGTGTATGAACACAGCCGTGAATCGCCGTTAACTTCTATGGGGAAAGTCGCGGTTTGAATTTAAAAGAAAAGGGACACTTAGAGGAGGTCTTGGAGCAAACCCTTTGAGAACTAGGCTGTTCTAGTGTCAATACCCACGGGAGCACCGGAGTACTCGAGTTACCTCACCCAGGGGAGCCGGGTGCATAGGTGTCTTTCGGGGTCGGGTTTCGTCGTCGCTTTCAATGGCGATCTGCTGCAAAGTGCTGCTGGCGGCCAAGTCGAAAGTGTTCGGGTGGATCCAAAGGTGGATCGAAGATCTGAAGAACCTGAAAGCAGAGGGGACAGAGTCTGGGTCACTAGCCAGTGACCAGGAAGGCGATGAGCAGATGCCCACCGATGTTGAGTGCTTCAGGTAGGTTGACGGTCGTCTTGACTCTTCAGCCACGAGGTCCAGGAGGCGTCGACGATGACCAGGAGCTGGATTCGAGTTGCTCCACGATGTTTGTCGATTGCAGGGGTGTCGGTGACCGGATTGGACCCAACAAGCCTTGGCAACGGCAAGTCTCGTGGAAATGGAAGAAGGATGATATTGCAGACCAGCAAGGTCTGTGGGACTCACCCAGCAAGGATAAGTCAGGGCACGCCTGGAGCAACCAGGGAGCCCAAGCAGAAGAAGATTGGCCTTCGGGAGGGCCTACTAGCCAACGGACTAATGACCGCAAATGAGCCTCGAGTCGACGCACGTGGAGCTGGCTCACAGAACACTCGTGGAGTGGAGGCCAGTGATCTTCGGTGCAGTCGGTGCTGGAGGCTGGGGCTACTGGGAGCCCAAAGCACAACTTCGTGGGAGACCCAGAAGAGGATGCACTTACAAAAGTACACAGTGTCCAGGGGTCACGGTTCCACGTTACCCACGATAGCCACGGGTCTCAGCTCTGCTGGGGACTCAGGGTAGCCTCGGGGAAGTCTGGAAATCCACCTCTGGTGATGCAAAGACTTCAGCGTCCGGCGGGAGCTTTAGCGATGCAGACCGGACAATTGCTTCGTTGGTGCCTGCCAAGCAGGGGAGTCACTCCTTGACCCCAAGGGAGATTCTTCAGTCCTATAATCTTAAAGTAGAGCGTCGAAGGTCCAGGATTCTGTGTCAAAGTTTCGTCCAGGTAAATCTAAAGTCCTAAGGACTGGGGTCCCATACTTATGCTAAGGTAGGGGGTTGGACATACTCTGTGGACCCACCTATGGGAGGGTCAGGGCAGAGGGGTGGTTACACCCCTTTCCCTTTGTCCAGTTTCGTGCCACAGCAGGGGCTGGAAGCCCCTGAGCCGGTTTGAACTGGGGTATGCATAGGGACACCAAATGTGCCCCCAGTGCAGGACTTCAAAGCACCAGAGAGTGCTCCCGCCCAGCCCCAATACACACTATCCAGTCTGGGGAGGTGGTTACACCTCCCTGGGACAGGAAACCTATTGTCCAGGCCTCCCCTGCCGGAGTTTCGGTCAGCAGCAGGAGGCCAGACTCGTGTCTGTGGCAGCGGCATCCATTTTGTGATGCCAGGGCTCTGGAAAGTCAGTACCGGGTATACCGGTGTGTACATGTCTCTCCCTCTAGAAGGGTGGAATGCTACCCCCGCTGCCAGAACTGGCGGGGGTAGTATTCCAAGATGTTTGACACCAAACACGACATGTTTCCGTGCAGCCATCCCAAAGCTAGCATTTAACGCGAGGTTATAATGCGCTTAAGAGTATATGGTCGGGCTGCACTACAAACAGCATCAGAGAAGGGTCTCCGAACGCTGCAGAGGGGCCCAGCTCATGCAGGGGCACCCTCTCACATAGGAACCATGCACTCTGCCTTCAGGATTGATAAGGCCTGCCATAGGAGTGACTTATAGGTTTATATGTGTGTATGGATGTAGTGATATAGGTAGCCTATATCACAGTAAGGGGTGCATGCACCACCTTACCCAGGCTGCAGTAGCAGACCTGTGGTGTCCTTTTGGCTGGCCTTCCAGGGGTGGCACAATACATGCTTCAGCCCCTGGCAGGCCTCTGAGGTACCTATGCCCTGGGTACATAGTATACCATATACTAGGGACTTATAAGGGCACTCCAGATTCCAATCAGAGATGTGCCTAAGGCACATGGAAACCATTTTAGAGAGGAAGCAGATAGACTGGGGCCCTGAATAGCAGGATCCTAGTCCAACTAAGTCATAAACCAGCAAAACACCAGGAAAAAAGTGGGGGCAACCATATAGTCAGATTCCACCTTCCTACATAACCCCCCAAACGAAAGGAGATAAGGCTAACCTTGGCCAGTTGAGCCTTTATTTACTAAGTGGCCATATAAGGAAGCACCTGCACTAGCATGGTTGCCCCCTGTCTTATGGGCCACTAAGCAATCCCTCACCCTAAGGGTATGAGAGGGTCTCCACCATGGGGAATTACTACCTGTGGTGTGCTTTGGTAAAGTACAAGGCTGGTGAGGTGTCTGAGAAGGGAAGTGAGGCCCTAGGAAGGTTGGTCTCAGCTTCCTCGGATCACTGGTCACCATGTATGCCTGTCTTTCTATGACTGAGTTGCACTGTGCTCTAAGGGTCAACCTTTGGCTGCCTACAGCTGGGGGTTGGGTCCCTTTGGATGGACCACTGGAGGGACATGGCAGGTTTGGAACCTTTTGGTCCCAGGTTTGCCCTTGCCTAACAGAGTCCTTCTGGGGGGGGTCCCTACACAAAGATATGGGGGATCCCTCAGTGTGTTGAGGAATTTTCACCTGGCTAGGACTACTAGACTGGGTGCCCCTAATCTGCTGATGGGGGGGTTCCTCTGGACAGGGGGCCCTGGGGGGTCCACTGACCTCCCTGACCTCTGCAGCCCTGGGCTGACTGAGGCTGGGTATATGGCCATGTCTGAACTGGGGTGGCGGAGTGAGCTAAAGAATGATGATGGATTAAACCCAGATCAGTTGACTGGGGGTGAGTGCTTGCAATGTTCAACACTCCGTCCATCATCCCCTTTGGTTTTGCTATGTTCGCCCTAAGTTGGCAGGGTATGCCCAGACGTGGGTCCCTTGCTCACTTTGCCACTGGATTCAAGATAGCCTGGCTGATGACGGCTGTAAGCCAGAAACCGGTCCCAGGATGCTTGTTTCCGGTCCAGGGAAGACATGGCTTGGCAGTTCGGGCTGGACTGTTCCCATGAGGCACAGGGTCAGACTGATTTGCATATGGCCATGTCTGAACTGGGGTGGCGGAATGAGCTAAAGAATGATGATGGATTAAACCCAGATCAGTTGACTGGGGGTGAGTGCTTGCAATGTTCAACACTCCGTCCATCATCCCCTTTGGTTTTGCTATGTTCGCCCTAAGTTGGCAGGGTATGCCCAGACGTGGGTCCCTTGCTCACTTTGCCACTGGATTCAACATAGCCTGGCTGATGACGGCTGTAAGCCAGAAACTGGTCCCAGGATGCTTGTTTCTGGTCCAGGGAAGATATGGCTTGGCAGTTCGGGCTGGACTGTTCCCATGAGGCACAGGGTCAGACTGATTTGCATATGGCCATGTCTGAACTGGGGTGGCGGAGTGAGCTAAAGAATGATGATGGATTAAACCCAGATCAGTTGACTGGGGGTGAGTGCTTGCAATGTTCAACACTCCGTCCATCATCCCCTTTGGTTTTGCTATGTTCGCCCTAAGTTGGCAGGGTATGCCCAGACGTGGGTCCCTTGCTCACTTTGCCACTGGATTCAAGATAGCCTGGCTGATGACGGCTGTAAGCCAGAAACCGGTCCCAGGATGCTTGTTTCCGGTCCAGGGAAGACATGGCTTGGCAGTTCGGGCTGGACTGTTCCCACGAGGCACAGGGTCAGACTGATTTGCATATGGCCATGTCTGAACTGGGGTGGCGGAGTGAGCTAAAGAATGATGATGGATTAAACCCAGATCAGTTGACTGGGGGTGAGTGCTTGCAATGTTCAACACTCCGTCCATCATCCCCTTTGGTTTTGCTATGTTCGCCCTAAGTTGGCAGGGTATGCCCAGACGTGGGTCCCTTGCTCACTTTGCCACTGGATTCAAGATAGCCTGGCTGATGACGGCTGTAAGCCAGAAACCGGTCCCAGGATGCTTGTTTCCGGTCCAGGGAAGACATTGCTTGGCAGTTCGGGCTGGACTGTTCCCATGAGGCACAGGGTCAGACTGATTTGCATATGGCCATGTCTGAACTGGGGTGGCGGAGTGAGCTAAAGAATGATGATGGATTAAACCCAGATCAGTTGACTGGGGGTGAGTGCTTGCAATGTTCAACACTCCGTCCATCATCCCCTTTGGTTTTGCTATGTTCGCCCTAAGTTGGCAGGGTATGCCCAGACGTGGGTTCTTGCTCACTTTGCCACTGGATTCAAGATAGCCTGGCTGATGACGGCTGTAAGCCAGAAACTGGTCCCAGGATGCTTGTTTCCGGTCCAGGGAAGACATGGCTTGGCAGTTCGGGCTGGACTGTTCCCATGAGGCACAGGGTCAGACTGATTTGCATATCGCCATGTCTGAACTGGGGTGGCGGAGTGAGCTAAAGAATGATGATGGATTAAACCCAGATCAGTTGACTGGGGGTGAGTGCTTGCAATGTTCAACACTCCGTCCATCATCCCCTTTGGTTTTGCTATGTTCGCCCTAAGTTGGCAGGGTATGCCCAGACGTGGGTCCCTTGCTCACTTTGCCACTGGATTCAAGATAGCCTGGCTGATGACGGCTGTAAGCCAGAAACCGGTCCCAGGATGCTTGTTTCCGGTCCAGGGAAGACATGGCTTGGCAGTTCGGGCTGGACTGTTCCCATGAGGCACAGGGTCAGACTGATTTGCATATGGCCATGTCTGAACTGGGGTGGCGGAGTGAGCTAAAGAATGATGATGGATTAAACCCAGATCAGTTGACTGGGGGTGAGTGCTTGCAATGTTCAACACTCCGTCCATCATCCCCTTTGGTTTTGCTGGGTAGAGAGGGGCAGGTTACCTGCTCCAGACTGGGTCCTCTGCCATCAGGGGTGGGGCCAGGCCAGGCCTGACTACCTCTGGGGCAGTTCCTTCACTAGGGGTAGGGTCAGTTCCCTGAGGAGGCTGACCCTTACCTACTGTCTGGGGGGAAGAAGACTTTTCTTCAACCCTTGTGCTCTCTTTTGGGGGAGAGGGGGCCATTCTTCCAGGCTCCATCTCTCCAAAATTTCCCTGGGCTTGGGCTGTGGCCGTCACAGCCCCACTAACCTTTACAGGGACGCCCAGCATTCTCAGATGGGTTTGGTGTTCAACTTCAGCCCAGGCTGAAATTTCCAGATCATTGCCCATCAGGCAATCTACAGCCAAGGTTGGGGACACTGCCACTCTTTTTGGGCCTGTGACCCCTTCCCAGCTGAGATTGACTATGGCCATGGGGTGATCGGTTCTGACACCATCAATGTTGGTTACCTGGTATTTAAACTCAGGTAAAAGCTGGTGAGGGGACTAGTTTCCCTGCCACCATGGTGACACTAGCCCCTGTGTCCCTAAATGCCACAGCTTTCTGACCATTAATTATTGGCTCCAGTCTGTACCTGCCCAATGCCTTGGGACCCATGGTAAAGGTGGCAAATCCTATACCACCATCAGAGTCAGAGGAGTCTGTTGAGGGGTCCTGTCTAAACTAGGGCCCACCTCTGTTCCTCTTGCAAAAGCACCTAACTTTCTGGGTACACTACTCCCAACTGGAGGATTACTACTGGTAGTACCAGGAGGGGTGGTAGTAGTTGTTGGAGGAACATTTTCTTTATTGCCAATTCTGGGGCAACTGGGATCAGTTTTCCAGTGTCCAGGCTTTTACAGACATGGCAATATGGTTTCTTTTCAGGAGAGGAAGGAGTTTGGGACCCACCCCCAGAAGAGGACTTTTGGGGCCCTGTAGTGGATTTATCCTTAGATTTATCCCCACCTTTCTCTTGGGACTTGGTAGAATCTTTCTTCTGGTCACCACCCTGATTATTAGTCTTTACTCTGGTTCTGACCCATTTGTCTGCCTTCTTTCCCAATTCTTGGGGAGAGGTCAGATCAGAGTCCACCAGGTACAGGTGTAAAAGCTAGTTTTGACAATTATTAAGGATCTGCTCCCTCATAATCAAATTGTACAATCCTAAAAAGTCATGCACCTTGTTGCCATGTATCCAACCTTCCAGAGCCTTAGTAGCACAATCTACAAAATCAACCCAGTCTTGAGTCTGAGCCTTTTGGGTGTCTCTGAACTTCAACCTATACTGTTCAGTGGTTAGGCCAAACCCATCTATCAGAGCACTCTTCAAGACTTTGTAATTGTCAGCATCCTCCTCTCTAACAGTGAGGAGCTTATCTCTACCTTTGTCTGCAAAGGAGAGCCACAAGATTGCTGCCCACTGCTCCTGAGGGACCCTCTGTACTTTACAGGCCCTCTCTAGAGCAGTTATCCATTTGTGGATGTCATCCCCACTCTGGTAGGGAGGGACAATCTTGCTCAGGTTTCTATGGTCATAAGACCTTTCCCTATCTCTGGGGAAATTGCTGCCACCATGGGACTCTAGTCCCATCTTTTTCTCTCTTTGTAGAGATCTAGGGACTCCCTGTCTATAGCCAACTGCTGTTTTCTGAGT
The DNA here is from genome assembly GCA_963921515.1 of Calotriton arnoldi. Classification (NCBI taxonomy): domain Eukaryota; kingdom Metazoa; phylum Chordata; class Amphibia; order Caudata; family Salamandridae; genus Calotriton; species Calotriton arnoldi. Next base: position 70,618 of record CAWUFW010015836.1, on the reverse strand, counting down.
TCAAGCTGGGCTTGCTCATACTCAATCAGTCTCTTTCTCCTGTCATGAGAGGATTCTCTCCTATGAGAGGAGACAGAGGTCCCTATTGAGGTGTCAGAGTTGTTAGACTCCTGAGAAGGAGATCTAGACCTTCTGGGCACACTCAGCACTCTTCCTGGGGGGACAAAGGGGAGGTCATTCTGATCCTCCTCCTCCTCCTCCTCCTCCACAGGAGGAATTGGGTTTTCCAGGACAAGGTCATTTTCACCTTCCTGGCCAGTTTCAGAGGGGGGGGGGGGGCTGGGTTTCTTCACCCCTGGCCCCTTCCTCATCTTCTGCCCCACCCTCTCTGCCTACCCCTTCAGACCCTAGGGGCCTGCTGAGATCATCAGCTAGTAACACCTCCCTGAGGTGTTGGGTGCTGGCACTTTTGCCTGCCTTCAACTTCCTAGTATTGCATAATGCTCTCAATTCCAAGAATTGGAGTTTATCATACTTGGAGGGAAGAAGCCCACTGGCTTCTGGCGAGGACTCACTGGGTCCTGGCTTTGAAGACATTACTAGTGAGGTGTGGTGTATGCACTACCTACTCTAGTGTGGCCTACTAAACTCTCTTGAGTTGTAGAAAGGGTGTGCTATCCCTTAACACACAACTCTAAGTTCAGTAGAACTTACTGTATACTAAGCTTGATTTATATGTACCTTAGGTACCCTTAGTGGTTTTCAGTTGATCAATTCAATTGAGATTATCTGGTAAAACAATAGCAAGCTGGAATCCCACACGCTGCACACCAATGTGAGAAGTTGGCCTGGCATATGCTGTCCACTAATTATAGTGGGCACCTTGCACCAGTCCAAACAACCCCTTATTGGAGATAGGTTAAAGACAACCTTTATTGAAAGCTATCCTAGTGGTAGCTATGGAGAGCAGCCTTCAGGCTAAGTCTTGAAGGAATGTAAAGCAGCTTGTTTTACCAGTCTATAATCTCTTGAGTGACCAAATGAAAGAGGACCACACCAGGTATATATTCAAAATATATGTATTTATTACTAAACACACCCCTCTAGTCTCTTTATGAGGCTAGAGTTCGAAATACATAAATTATAAGTTAGTTATCTACAGTAATAGCACAAATACACGTTTGAGCCCTAGGGGCGTACCAAACCATATACCAATAAAGTGGTATAAGAACCACGCCTGAGCTAGACACAGGGCCTAGAGCCTGTAGAAGTGCTTGGACCACAAGGAACCACCCAAGGTAGTGACACAGGGGACCCATGGGGGACGCGTGCAGTGTATGAACACAGCCGCGAATCGCCGTTAACTTCTATGGGGAAAGTCGCGGTTTGAATTTAAAAGAAAAGGGACACTTAGAGGAGGACTTGGAGCAAACCCTTTGAGAACTAGGCTGTTCTAGTGTCAATACCCACGGGAGCACCAGAGTACTCGAGTTACCTCACCCAGGGGAGCCGGCTGCATAGGTGTCTTTCGGGGTCGGGTTTCGTCGTCGCTTTCAATGGCGATCTGCTGCAAAGTGCTGCTGGCGGCCAAGTCGAAAGTGTTCGGGTGGATCCAAAGGTGGATCGAAGATCTGAAGAACCTGAAAGCAGAGGGGACAGAGTCTGGGTCACTAGCCAGTGACCAGGAAGGCGATGAGCAGATGCCCACCGATGTTGAGTGCTTCAGGTAGGTTGACGGTTGTCTTGACTCTTCAGCCACGAGTTCCAGGAGGCGTTGACGATGACCAGGAGCTGGATTCGAGCTGTCCCTCGACGTCTGTCGATTGCAGGCGTGTCAGTGACCGGATTGGACCCAACAAGCCTTGGCAACGGCAAGTCTCGTGGAAATGGAAGAAGGACAATGTTGCAGACCAGCAAGGTCTGTGGAACTCACCCAGCGAAGGTAAGTCAGGGCCCGCCTGGAGCAACCAGGGAGCCCAAGCAGAAGAAGATTGGCCTTCGGGAGGGCCTACTAGCCAATGGACTAGTGACCGCAAAGGAGCCTCGAGTCGACGCACATGGAGCTGGCTCACAGGACACTCGTGGAGTGGAGGCCAGTGATCTTCGGTGCAGTCGGTGCTGGAGGCTGGGGCTACTCGGAGCCCAAAGCACAACTTTGTGGGAGACCCAGAAGAGGATGCACTAACAAAAGTACGCAGTGTCCAGGGGTCACGGTTCCACATTACCCACGATAGCCACGGGCCTCAGCTCTGCTGGGAATCAGGGTAGCCACGGGGAAGTCTGGAAATCCACCTCTGGTGATGCAAAGACTTCGGCGTCCGGCGGGAGCTTTAGCAATGCAGACCGGACAATTGCTTCGTTGGTGCCTGCCAAGCAGGGGAGTCACTCCTTGACCCCAAGGGAGATTCTTCAGTCCTCTAATCTTAAAGTAGAGCGTCGAAGGTCCAGGATTCTGTGTCAGAGTTTCGTCCAGGTAAATCTAAAGTCCTAAGGACTGGGGTCCCATACTTATACTAAGGTAGGGGGTTGGACATACTCTGTGGACCCACCTATGGGAGGGTCAGGGCAGAGGGGTGGTTACACCCCTTTCCCTTTGTCCAGTTTCGCGCCAGAGCAGGGGCTGGAAGCCCCTGAGCCGGTTTGAACTGGGGTATGCACAGGGACACCAAATGTGCCCCCAGTGCAGGACTTCAAAGCACCAGAGAGTGCTCCCGCCCAGCCCCAATACACACTATCCTGTCTGGGGAGGTGGTTACACCTCCCTGGGACAGGAAACCTATTGTCCAGGCCTCCCCTGCTGGAGTTTCGGTCAGCAGCAGGAGGTCAGACTCGTGTCTGTGGCAGCGGCATCCATTTTGTGATGCCCGGGCTCTGGAAAGTCAGTACCGGGTATACCGGTGTGTACATGTCTCTCCCTCTAGAAGGGTGGAATGCTACCCCCGCCGCCAGAACTGGCGAGGGGGTAGTATTCCAAGATGTTTGATACCAAACACGACATGTTTCCATGCAGCCATCCCAAAGTTAGCATTTAACGCGAGGTTATAATGCGCTTAAGAGTATATGGTCGGGCTGCACTACAAACAGCATCAGAGAAGGGTCTCCGAACGCTGCAGAGGGGCCCAGCTCATGCAGGGGCACCCTCTCACATAGGAACCACGCACTCTGCCTTCAGGATTGAAAAGGCCTGCCATAGGAGTGACTTATAGGTTTATATGTGTGTATGGATGTAGTGATATAGGTAGCCTATATCACAGTAAGGGGTGCATGCACCACCTTACCCAGGCTGCAGTAGCAGACCTGTGGTGTCCTTTTGGCTGGCCTTCCAGGGGTGGCACAATACATGCTTCAGCCCCTGGCAGGCCTCTGAGGTACCTATGCCCTAGGTACATAGTATACCATATACTAGGGACTTATAAGGGCACTCCAGATTCCAATCAGAGATGTGCCTAAGGCACATGGAAACCATTTTAGAGAGGAAGCAGATAGACTGGGGCCCTGAATAGCAGGATCCCAGTCCAACTAAGTCATAAACCAGCAAAACACCAGGAAAAAAGTGGGGGCAACCATATAGTCAGATTCCACCTTCCTACAACGACTTCACGAAAAATGACAAGCTTGTGCAGGGAAAGCAGATCTCCGATTGGCTGCCAACACTTCAACCAGGAAGTGTTGGCAGCCATTTGGGACTCGGCTTCAGCCAGTCCAAAAAATAATGTAAAAAAAAAATGAAAAGGGGGCAGGGTAGGAATACCCTGACCACTAAAGTTGGTCCCGCAAGACCAAAAAAGCATTTTTGTTAGAAAAGAATTGATGTAGAATTGCGAGATTCACAAATTTGCTGGAGAAAAAAAACAAAGCGCCCGGTGCGTCGTTAGTAATCGGCCCCCAAGCGGGCCAGGTTCCGGGGCATTATCAAAATAAAGTAGGGGGGGTTATTGATGCCCTGTGGACCGAAACCTCCCTGGGGCTTTTGTACAAATTAATGCGGGGGAGGTCTGTACAGCCTCCCCCACTGCACCAGGGACCACCACCTTACCAGGGCTTATTTATTTTAAAATGGGGGGCCTCTCTGACCCCCTCCCCGGCCCCAGGGACCACCACCTCCCTGGGTCCACATTCCAATAACAAATTGGGGGTGCCTCTTGGACCCCCGTGCCCCGGGGACCACCACCTCCCCGGGGTTAATGCTTTTTTATGGGGGGAATCTCGGACTACTCCTGGCCCCGGTGACCACCACCTCCTCAGGGACATAATAAATATGTAGTGGGGGTCCTCAGGGACCACCTCCTCCCTGGGGCCAAGTTACTTTTAAAAAAATTGGAAGGTGGCCGCACGGCCCTCCTCCTGGGACACCTCTCCGGGGCAGGCCCATGAAAGTGAAAGAAGGGGGGGTCACGTGCCCCCCCTCCTGGAGCCATAGATGGCCCTGGGGACCGCCACCTCCCAGGGCTGGCTTCTGCTATGTCCTGGGGTGCCCATTCGGGACATAGCTGGCTGCTGTGTCTTGGCTGGAGCTTTACTGCTCCCACCAAGACACAGCAAATGCTCTACTTCCAGCAAGCAAGAACATTAAAAATGCTCTTGCTTGCTGGAAGTGGAGAAAAATAGTTTTTAGACAGAGGGAGCAACATGTTTAGCAGATCTCTGTGTCTAAAAGCAATGCCGGCTCCCACAAGAGGCTCCCCTCATGGTCCCAGTGGAGACTGGGTGTCGTGGGGCACCCAGCAGACATGGCAGGGCCCCAGGAGATGGCCCACCTCCCCTATTACAGGTAGGATGGGCCCTGGGGATGGGGTCCCTGGGGCTGAAAACAGCCCAGGGAGGGGGGCCGTGTGGCCCCACGCCCCTAAAAGAAAAGTTTAAAAAAAGGCTGCGCCCCGAAGGATGGAGACCCTGGGGACGAAATTTGCTCAGGGAAGGGGGGCCACTCAAGGCCCCTCCCCTAATAAAAGAAAAATCACAAAAAATCAAGTCAGTGAAATTCCCCCCCCTTTCACCTCCACTCTGCAAACGTACCTTCTGGCACACATCTAGTAGGGGGATGAAGTCCCCTTGGCTGCCGAGGGTCCTTGGGGACCAACAACCTCTCCTGTTACCTCCAGTAAGTCCCACAGAGCGGGATTGCTGAGAGGTCATCGGAGAGCCCCACCCCCTTTCTCCACCACTCTGCAAAAATTACTCCTGGAGCACTACTGGTTGGGTGATGAAGTCCCCTTGGACACGCTCAAGACCATGAAGAGCATCCACTCAGGAGCCCCATCGGATCCTTGCCCGTGCTACATCTTCCACAGATCAGCCGCTGCCATTGCCCCCCAGCTTTGCCGCACCATCAACTGCTCCATCAAAACCGCCACCTTCCTCGATGACTGTAAACACGCCGAAATCACCCCCCTGCTGACAAAGCTGTCCTCAGACCCGACTGACCTCAAGAACTTCAGACCCATCCCCCTCCTCCCCTTCCTAGCCAAGGTCATCGAGAAGGCCATCAACGCCCAACTCTCCACATTCCTAGAAGTAAACCACGTCCTGGACACCTCCCAATCTGACTACCGATGCAACCACAGCTCAGAGACTGCACTCCGCTCCCTCCTCGACCAGGCAGGACTGTGGCCTTCATCCTACTGGACCTCTAAGCCGCCTTCCACACCGTCTCCCACCGCACCCTAATCACGAGACTCCATGACGCCGGCATCCACGACAAGGCACTGGACTGGATCTACTCCTTCCTCACCGGCCAGACTCAGCGAGTCAGACTACCCCCGTTCCCCTCAGAACCTACAGAAATCAGCTGCAAAGTGCCCCAGGGTTCCTCCCTGAGCCCCACCCTTTTCAACGTCTACATGGCCCCCTCCCAGCCATCGTCAGAAGCCACGGACTCAACATCGTCTCCTATGCTGACGACACCCAGCTGATCCTCTCCCTCCCCAACGAACCCAAAACCACCAGAACCAACTTCCACAGCGGAATGAAGAATGTTACTACCTGGATGAAAGATATCGGCCTCAAGCTCAACTCGAACAAGACTGAAGTACTCATCATGTGACCCACCCCTTAAGCCTGGGATGACTCTTGGTGGCTAGTGGCTCTGGGATCCCCTTCTACCCCGACGGACCACGCATGCAACCTCGGCATCATACTGGATTCATCGCTCACAATGAATCTGCAAATCAACACACTTACCTCAGCCTGCTTCCACAAGCTCAGCCTGCTTCAAAAGACATTCAGATGGATCCCCACAGAATCTAGAAAGATGGTCATCCATGCACTCAACACCAGAAGACTCGACTACGGCAACACACTCTAGGCCAGTGTCACCCAGAAACAGCTCAAGAAACGAAAGAACGTCCAAAACGCCACAGACAGACTGGTCCTCGACATCCCCCGCCGCAGCCACATCATGCAACACCTCCGACAACTCCACTGGCTCCCAGTCAACAAGAGAATCACCTTCAAGCTCCTCACACATGCCTACAAAGCTCTCCATGATGAAGGACCAGCATACCTAAACCACCACCTCGCATTCCACTTACCCACCAGATAACTCCATTCTGCCCAACTCGCCCTAGCCTCCATCCCCAAGATCCACAAGACCAGAACCGGAGGAAGATCCTGCTCCTACCTTGCTGTCAAGATCTGGAACGCCCTGCCCCTCCAACTCAGGCAATCTGTGTCGCTGACCCATTTCAAAAAGGTCCTCAAGACCTGGCTCTTCGAATGATCCTACACCCAAAAGGACCAGCAGCCCCCCCCCAGTGTCTTGAGACCCTCACAGGTGAGTAGCTGTGCTATACAAGCCCCTGATTGATTGAGGGTCTTTGAGGGCCAGCAAGCCCTCCTGTTGCCTCCAGTAAGTCTCTCATAGTACGATTGCTGAGAGCTGGTCAGAGGCCCCGCCCCCTTTCTCCACCACTCTGCAAATGCACCTCTTGGCACACTACTGGTTGGTGGGGTGAGGTCCTCTTGGATGCTGAGGGTACTTAGGGGCCAAGAAGCCCTCCTGTTATCTCAGGTAAGGCCCCATCCCCTTTTTCCACCAGTCTGCAAATGCGACTACTAGTTAAAAAAAAACTCACTTAAAATAACTGAGGGGGCGTGGCCTGAGGCGTGAAGATGGCGGTCGCACTCTAAGAGTGCTCCGGGACCCCTCCGTCATCCGCCTCGCATCCTGCGTTCTCTGGCACCCATCTGTCCTCCTTACCTGTCTGCCGTGGCTCCTGGTGTGCGGGGCGTCCCCCGGAGCTGTCTGTTTGCCGGGTCGGCCTCCGGGGCGGCCAGCCAGCTGCCGCATCTCCGAGGCCCCTGGGCTGCAAGATGGCGGCCTTCATCACGTCTCGCTGACGACTCTGATGCTCCAGGCCTGAGAGTGCCGCTTGAGGTCGCGGCTCTTCCCTGGTCCTGCAGCGGCTTCCCTGGCCTCCGGATTTTGCCCTGCCCCCCCTCCCCATTGTCAGCCAGCCGCGGGGACCTCACCGTGCTCTACGGATGTGAGGTGGCGGCGCCCGGTGTCCTGGGCCTGCGGAATCTGCCTCCTACCCCGCTGTGCGGGCCTGCTGTGCAAGGGGGCAGACAAGACATCCACGGTGGCGCTCCCAAGTGCTCCGCGCCGACGTGGGAGACGGGGCGGCATCACTGCCTTGCCTCAACTCAGGGACCCGCCCGTGACCAGTGAAGAGGGAACTGCCGCTGAACGGCGGCTACCATACTGGGTAGCGGTGTGTGGGGTTGGTGCTCGGCCCTCCCGGGGCCCCTCCCTTTCATCCTCCAGGCTGGGGCGCTCCCTGCTGATTGTGATCGCCCGCGGCTGGATTCCTCTCGGCCCCCTTGGGGTCGTGGCGGGGGGCCCATCGGCTGCACGTGTCGGGCAGCGGACACCTCTTCCTCCCACATGCCTTTCCCTCTGGAGTGGTATCCTGCCTGCATTTGCCACCGTCCGTGCTTTCATCGCCCCTCGGGCTGGGCGGTCTCTTGTGGCCTGGCGGCCTGTGACATCTTCGGGCTGATCACTCGCCTGTCCTCCCATCACGGCCCGTGGGCTCCACTTCGCCGGTGGTGACCGGCCTGTGTCCGTGGGAAAGATTTCACCGGTGAGTGGGGAGTGGGCCGGGGGTTCGGCTGCCTTATCGAGCAGTGGGCCGGGAGGTCGGCGCTGGGCCTTCCCGACCTCCCGGCCCACTGTCTGTCCTCCGGGGCGCTCCAGCGTCCTGAGAGTCTGCATCTGGACTTGCCCGGTGAGGCCCTGTGGAGTTCTGCTGGCGCTGCATCTTGGACGGGGGGCCCCTTCCTCCTCAGGGACCTGACCCCAGTGGGCCCTCCATCCCCCCCTGACCTGGCCCCTGACGCCCTGCCGGGAGGCAGTGCGGGCCGGACATTGTGCTGCCGCCTAGGACCGGGGCGCGCCCCTGGCTTTGTCGCCATTGCCCGGGCCTGTGAGGCCTACTCCTGACATACCCGGCCTCTGTCGGCCGCCATTTCAGGCGGCAGGGTGCTGCTGGGCGGCTCCCCCCGCTCCCTCCTTCCTGGATGGCACCCGACTGGGGGCTCGCCGCTGAGGGCGCCTGGGGCCTTCGCTCTTCACCTCACTAATCATATCGCCAGATTGCACCGACGTGTGGTATCTGGGTGGCCCTGATGCACCCATTGTCGCTCTCCTGAACTGTGGTGCTCACCCTGATCTAGTGGCTGAACTGTGCAGATTCTCGTATCCTCAGTTGGGCCCTTGGTTGAGGTATGCGTCCCTTCTTTCCAACTCCTGTAGTCCCTGTGGCCCTATCTGGCCAATGACCATGGGAAGGGACAGGGCTTCCAAATCTGCGGCCGCCCCCACACAAACCAAAATGGACCGGTTCACTACCCCGGGGCACGAGCCTCCTGGACAGGCCGATGGTGCTCCCCCCATCCCGGGCACAGACCTAGCGACCATCCTGCAGGCCATCAGTACCTCACAGGCCTCGGTGGAGGGGAAGATAGGGGATGTCAAGGTGGATGTGTCTCTCCTCCGGCAAGACCTCCGTAATGCTACGGCCCGGATAACCAAAGCTGAATCCCGAATCTCGACGGCTGAAGATGATATCCGCCAGCTTAAAGATCAAGTGGCCATCTTAAGTTCGCACACCAAGGAACTCCAGAGGACGCCAAAAATCGCACGCGCCACAACAACTTCCGACTGGTGGGGTTCCCGGAAGGGGCCGAGAAGAACCAGGCTGCCGCCTTTGTGGAGGCTTGGTTCACCTCCTGGATGCCGAAAGACTCCCTCTCCGCTTGGTTCGTGAGAGAGAGGGCACACCGGTCCCTTGCTCCAAAACCGCCGGTCGGGGCCACACCTCGTCCTATCATCCTGAAGATTCTCCACTTCAAGGACCGGGATGCCATCCTGCGCAAAGCGCGCTCTCTGGGTCCTCTAAAATTCCAAAACCACACCATCATGGTGTTCCCGGACTACACCAGAGAAGTGCAAGACCAACGTCGCTCATACACTGAGGTTAAGAAGAAACTACGATCCCTGGGCCTCCAATACCAGCTGCAGTTTCCGGCACGCCTGCGGGTCGTTCTCCAAAACATGACACACTTCTTTGACTCTCCTCAAGCGGCCTGGACTTGGTTAACGGAGGAGCGGCCCCTCAGGCAGCAGCGCAATCTGTCCCCCGGACCACAGGGCTCCCAGTCCTCGCGGCCCCGGTCGCCGGGGCGCCAACGTCTGTGACACACACATTCCTGCAGGAGACGTCGGTCTCGGGTGGCGTCCCAGAGATCCTCAAGCCTAACAGCTCATGGACTCTGAGACTCTTCAAGTCCCTCGGCCTCCCCTCCCCGCCTTAAACTTCAATCTTCTGGCGGCCCGCTCGTGGATCCGCCACTGTCGACTCGGCACGAATCCCCAAGGGCAGACACTGATCTCTCTCGTAGTCCGACCCTCTGATGAGCTGATGGGTGACGGCGAGGCTGCTGGCACTTGGGGGCATGTTCGGACCTCCTAGGGGCCTAGGGCTCTGGCAGACTGTTTGCTCTGATTCTTAGTCTTTCTGCCAGGCACTACACATCCATTCATATGGAGGGGTCCTACCACGCATCTCAACCCGAGCGTTTTAGTTTGGTTTTCTGGTTTCATTAGGGGGGCCGACAGATGCTTCTGTTCTCGAAGTATAGGGTGGGGGTGGGGGGGGGGGTTGGGATTGTTCTTTCCCAAAGTTTGTTTTTGTTTTTGTTTTTTGTTGTCTTGTCGCACCAGCACTCACACAACACCCTGTTTCATTTCCCTGTGGGACACATCTGGCCTCTTCCTGGCACCTGGACAAGCGTGCTAGCGATCCCTCTCACGAACATGACTCCTGGTATGGCTTCCTTCCGCCACTGCGACCACCTACCGCCATGACTGATATGCCCTTACCAAGGGCCTCCCTTCACATATTGTCCTGGAACGTCAACGGGGCTCTCCTGCTTCAGGAAACACACTTGCTGGGTAATCACTGTCCCTTTCTGGCACGTTATGGGTATGATCGGGTGTGGCATTCCGGGTTCACCAAGGGCTCCCGCGGGGTGGCAATCCTGTTGAAGCGTTCCCTCCCCTTCGTGACTTCAAAGGTCATTCACGACCCGCAGGGCACGTCAGTGGCTCTTTGCGGCTCACTGAATGGCAGCCCCCTGAACTTAGTATCCACATACTCACCCCCTTCGATGCTTGCAGCGACCCTGGCCAAATCCGCCGAACTCGTGTCCTCACTGCCCTTGGGCTCCACTTTCACTGGGGGGGACTTCAACGCGGTTTCATCCCCGGACCTGGACACGTCGGACCCCCGTCCCACAGTAGAACTGCGCAGGCGAAACACTTAACGAACTGGTCCGAGTCACTGGGGCTCTGCGACGCATGGCATGTCTGGCATCCACAGACCAAACAGTTCACCCATACCTCTGCAGCCCACCACACGCATGCACGCCTCGATGCCATCTTTGTCCCGTCGACGGACTGTGCCGCGATCCAAGATGTCCGTATTCTCCCTAGGGGTATATCTGATTACTCTCCGGTCCTACTTAGCACGGGGCCCCCTCCTCCCTCAATGCGTCAGACGTGGAGACTGAACGCGTGATTCCTCCAAGATAAGGAGTTCCGGAAGGTAGTGGGACAGGAACTCAAGCAGTATTTTTTAGCCAACGATGGGTCTGTGTCCTCTCCAGGTACCCTATGGGAGGCGAGCAAGGCCACAATCCGAGGTGTCGCTAAGGGTCAGCTTAAGCATCAGCGGCGGGAACAACTGCAACAGATTTCCTCCCGTGAGGCGCAGGCGCTGCGCCTCAAACAGACCTTGTCCGTGGTCACGGACGCATCCGGGGAGAGACTTCTTGCTCGCCTCCGCGCGGAGATTGGCCAACTTTCCATGGAGGCGGCTAAACTTCTCTGGCAATCGTCAGTTGCCAGGGTATATGGATGGGGCGACAAGAACGGCTCCCTCCTTCACAGATTGGCCACCTACCCCAAGGTGAACCGCATTATTCCTGAAATAGTCGATCCGAATGGCTCGGTGTACCGCTCCCCCTTGGAGATGGCTCACACCTTCGCCTCCTACTACCGCCAACTATACACGGCCAAATCCCCGACACTTTCGCTCACGGGCTTGCTAAAGACCGGGGGCACTCGCCTTCCGCACTTAGATCCCACCGTCCAGGCGGATCTTGACCGCCCTATCACTCGTGAGGAGATCGGTGAGGCAATAACCCTTACCTCCTCCGGCATAACGCCGGGCCCAGATGGCCTCCCGCAAGAGTACTACGCTCTGTATCGTGAGACCCTCATTCCAGACTTTGCTGGGTTGTTTGAGGAGGTGGTTGACAAGGGTTCCTTCCCGCCTGAGACAGACAGGGCCACCATCGTGGTTCTTCCCAAATCCCAGCCACCCTCCCCACGGTGTGCGGACTACCGCCCCATCTCCCTTATTAACACAGAACTAAAACTTTTTGCCACAATCCTTGCCCAGCGGCTCCAACCACACCTGTCCGTATTGGTTCACCCGGACCAGTGCGGGTTTATGCCCTCACGTGGCACCCGGCATTGTCTCCGACGGCTGCATCTGGCCCTGGCCCACCGTCACTTGCTCACCCCATATTTGGCGGTCCTCCTGGTGGACTTCGAGAAAGCCTTTGACTCGGTGGACTGGGGGTTTCTGGATGCCGTTCTTGTCATGATGGGCTTCGGTCCCCATTTTCGGGGCCTGGTCTGTGTCCTATATGCCCACCCAAGAGCTCGTGTCCTAGTCAATGGGGTCTTGTCGGAGCCCTTCCCCGTCTGCCGGGAACGAGACAGGGGTGCCCTCTCTCCCCATTACTCTTCGCCTTGGTTATGGAGCCCCTGGCGGCTCTGATAAGGTCCGAGAGGCGTGTGCAGGGTTGGGATTGGCCCAATGCAGAGGCCGACAAGATCGCCCTCTACGCGTACGATGTTCTTGTCTACTTGGCAGACCCCGCCCGGTCCGGACCTCACTGCCTCCGGATTCTTCAATCCTTCGAGCGGGCTTCTGGCCTCCGGCTGAATCCCGACAAGTCGGTCCTGGTCCCTCTCCACCTATCCAGAGAATGCTATGACTGGCAGTCCAACATACCGCTCCGGCGCCAATCGTTTAAATACTTGGGGATATGGGTGACTCTGCTCCCCGACTTGGGCTGGGCCCTCAATGTTACTCCTCTGGTAAAGAAAGCCAAATCAGATCTCCAGAAATGGCAGACGCTACCTCTGAACCCCATGGGGAGAGTCGCCCTGTTTAAAATGATGATTCTTCCCAGGTTCCTCTACGTTCTCCAAAATACCCCCCTCTGCCTCCCGAGGGCCTGGATCCGGGACCTGGACAGTATGGCCTCTAAGTTCCTATGGGGAAAGGGAAGGGCTCACCTGGCCCTGAACATCTGTAGGATACCGTCATTTGACGGGGGTCTGGGGATGACTCACTTACATCTTTACTACCTGGCCACGCGCTTACTCTCCATACACGATTGGTTTAGCAGAGGTTGGTCCGACCCGGCCTACAGGCTTGAGCTGAATGCACTGGATCTGACTGACATCCAAGCCATGCTATATGGAGACCCCGTTCCATCCGGACTGCCAGACGTGATGCGCTCTGTGCTGCTTGCCTGGCGGGCCGCACTGCGGCACACTCAGTGGACACGAAAGTTGACCCAGTGCACCCCCCTCTGGCATGGCACCTGGCTTAAGGAGGTGAGTGGACTACAGGGCTTTCGTTCCTGGGATCTTATTGGGATCTCACAGTTGGGTGATGTGTGGGCGAGCAGTTATATGCGCTCCTTTGTGGACCTCCGGACCCGGTACTCCCTGCACCAGTCCCAATTTTACAAATATTTACAGCTGCGCCACGCCCTCCATGTGCACCTCACCAAAGGCACGCGGATTCCTGAACACAGCCCACCTGAGGCACAGATCATGCTTGGGGACCTGGGGAAGGGGGGAATCTACCGCATCTACCGCACACTGATCAATAATACCCCGACCACGCTAGACCGACTCCGACATCAATGGGAGCAATGGGTGGGAACTCTGGATGAGGAGGACTGGCGCGACGCCCTTATGGCCCCCAGGACTGTCACCGCTTCCGCCAGACTCCGCATGGTCCAACTATATTACTTGCATGCAGCCTACCTGACCCCTTTACGCCTTCATCGGGCTGGTTTTTGCCTGACCCACGCATGCACCAGGTGCGCCCATGAACCAGCGGACTTCTTCCACATGGTATGGGCTTGTCCCAAGCTGACACGGTTTTGGGGTGACATTGAAGAGGAACTCACAGAGGTGTTGGGTTGGGAGGTTCCCCATGATCCTCGACACGCACTTCTGGGTATTACAGATGGGCTGGATGGGTCCAGGAATGATAAGTTGTTTTTCACTACTGCAATGGTTGTTGCTAAAAGGGACATAGCCGCTTCTTGGAAATGCCCGGATCCCCCGAGCATTGGACGCTGGCGGAGCAGGGTTGACTGGTGCGCCACGCAAGAGAAAACACTGTACGAGGCACGTGGTTGTCCCAAGAAATACCGTAGGGTGTGGGGGAAGTGGCTGGGGGGATTGGTTTAGATTTACAGGGAATGTTTACTTCTACTACTCTTTGTACCCTTCCAGATTTGCATTTTGGGAAAGTCTAGCCTTTGAATATACTTATGTCTTTTCATTGTATCGCGACAAGTGGCTGAAATTGTGTGTTAAAACAATAAAATTTGTTTATCAAAAAAAATAAAATAACAGAGGTTACAGGGACATTATAATTAGGAAACAGAATTAAATAAACCTTAGAAATTCACTGAAAAAAAGAAAGGTTACAGGGAGGTTATAGTTAGGCTCAGATTTCACTCATAAAAAAGCATAGAAATTCACCAGTTAACTTACTCCCCTGCAATGCAGTGCTTGTGCCCTCACATATTACTTCACTAATGACATGGTCAGTGACTTCACTGATGACATCACTGATGAAATCTCAAAGGACATCACTGAAGACATCACTGATGATATCATCCACAGAACCACTCACACCTACTCACACCTCTACACAACCTGTCATATGCCCACTCACATACCCACAAAACCAATCACATACCCAATCACAGACCCATACCAGTACTCGCAAACCCACTCACTCCTCCATATAGCCACTCATACAACCACTCACTCACTTGTACACCCACTAACACAACCATTCACTCACCCATGCAGACACTCATACAACCAGTCGCTTGCCTGTACAGCCAGTCACATAGCCACACACACACTCTTACAGCTACTCACACACCCACTTATGTATCTACACAGTCATTCACACACTTACTCACTCACCTATACAGCCTCTGAACACAGCTACTCACTCACCCATACAAGCACTCACACACTCACTCACACACCCACACAACCACTTACATGCCCATTCATACATCCATACAAATATTCACACATCCACTCACTCACCCATACAGCCATTCACACAGATACTCACTCTCCAATACAACCACTCACACACCAACTCACTTAACTAAACACCCACTCAAACAGCCACTCACTCACCCATACAACCATGTACACACCCAATCGCTCACTCATACAGCCATTCAGACACCCAGTCACTCACCCATACAGTCAATACACACCCACTTACCTACCCATAGAGCCACTCACACAGCATCTCGCTCACCCATGCAGCCTCTCACACACCCACTTATACACCCATACAGCCACTCACACACCCATATGCACAAGAATACATACAGTCACACAGCCACTCATATAATATATGTTAGAAGTAGTATCACTTAGTAGTATACTTATTTAACTTTTGTAGTTGGTTAGTATGCATGATTAACACCCATAAACACTTAAAAACACTTACACTCCCTTGATGTCACCAGTGATGTCATTTGAGATGTCTACAGTGATGTCATCAGTGATGTACCTGAACATGTCATGAGTGATGTAATATGTGAGGTCATAAGCAGTGCAGTGCGGGGTTTCAGTTATAGTTAACTCAGGTAAATATAACTGCTGAATTTCTATGGTTTTGCACAAGTGAAATCTGAGATTAACTATACCCTGAAACCTCTGTTTTTTTCTGTGAATTTGTATGTTTTTTAATATTCTATTTTCTAACTCTAACACCCCTGTAACCTTTGGTTTTTTCAATGAATTTGAATTTGTATTTTATTTTATTTCCTAACTGTAACCTGTAACCTTGGGGTGGAGTGTGTGAGTGTTTGTATAGGTAGGTGAGTGGGTGTGTGAGTGTTTGTATCGGTCTCTGAGTGGGTGTATGAGTGTGTTTGTGTGTGTGGGTGTTGAAGTATGGGTCTGTGAGTGGGTGTGTGAGTGACTGCATTGGTGTGTACATAGCTGTGTGAGTGGGTGTAGGAGTGCCTGTGTGGATTTGTGAATGGATGTGTGAGTGCCTGAGTAGGTCTGTGAGTGGGTGCATGAGCGTCTGAGTGGTTCTAAGACTGGATGCATGAGTGTCTAAGTGGGTCTCTAAGTGTGCGCATGAGTGTCTGAGTGGGTCTGTGAGTCAGTGCGTGAGTGTGAGTAGGTCTGTGAGTGGATGCATGAGTCTCTGAGTGGGTGTGTGACTGGGTGCATGAGACTCTGAGTGTGTCTGTGAGTGGGTGCATGTATGTCTGGGTGGGTCTGTGAGTGGGTCCAGGAGTGTCTGACTGGGTATGTGAGCAAGTGCATGAGTCTCTGTGTGGGTCTGTTAGTGGGTGCATGTGTGTCTGAATGCCTCTTTCTGCTCATTTCTGATCTCTATTTTACCTCTTTCTGCTCGTTGCTGATCTTTATTTTGCCTCTTTCTGCCCGTTTCTGACCTTTTTTCTGCCTCTTTATGGTCATTTCTCACCTTTTTTGGCCACATTCTGTTTGTTGCTGACCTTTTTTCTGACTCTTTATGCCTATTTCTGACCTTAATTCTGCCTCTTTCTGTTTGTTTCTCACTTTTATCTTGCCTCTTTTTGCTTGTTGCTGTCTTTATTCTGCCTCTTTCTGGTCATTTCTGACCTTTATTCTGCCTCTTTCTGCATGCTGCTCACCTATATCTTGCCTCTTTCTGTTCAGTGCTGACCTTTGGTCTGCCTCTTTCTGCTTGTTTCTCACCTTTATTTTGCCTCTTTCTGCTCTTTTCCCCTGGGACTGTGGGGGGAGCCTCAAGGCCCCCACAGTCTCTGGCAGCTCCCGCCTCCTGTGGGAGCCAGTATTGCTCTCCCACACAGGGAGCTGCTAAACATGCAGCTCCCTGTCTGTGAGAGCAATTGTTTCATTTGTTTCCCTGCCCGCTTCACAGCGGGCAGGGAAACAGACCTCTGCTTCCAGCAAGCTAGAGCATTTTGTCAGCTCCCACTTGCTGGAAGCGGAGCCTTTACTCTAACTTGGTGGGAACTGTCAAAGCTCTTACCAAGTCACAGCAAACAGCTATGTCCCAGGAGTGGACACCCTGGGACATAGCAGGAGCCGGCCCTGGGGCTTGGCAGTCCCCAGGCCCATTTTTGGCTCTAGGAGGGGGGACGCACGACCCCCCTCCTATACATTCATATGCCTGTCCTGGCAAAATGGTGCTGGCCCCTGGGGCCAAGAACAGCCTGAGAAGGGGCCATGCAGCCCCTCTCCTTCTTTAAAACATAAGAAAGCCTCAGGGAGGTGTTGGCCCCTGGGCTTGGGGGTCTGTGCGGCACCCCCACGCCATACTTAAGTTAGCACCAAGAATGTGGTGGCTCCGGGGCTTGGAGGGTTTGCGAGCCCCCCTAAGCATTTAATTTGTAGCCCCATAGAGGAAGTGGTCTCCGGGGCATAGGGGGGCCACCCAGCCCCCACCTCTTGTTGCAATCAGCCCTGGGGAGATGTGGTCCTTGGGGCATTTTTAACCCCTTAGAGGGAGACCCTGTGCACCCCACTCCATTCTTTAATAATACTTGCAGGCCTCGGGGACCTGGTTTACCCAGGGGCTACAATTAAAACAAGCGTGGGAGCCCATGCTTGTTTTTTTTTAATTCAGCATGACATTCACAAATATGTCGTGAAACTCACTGTGAATTAAAACAAATTATGCTTTTATGCCATGGCGGAGTTCCAGTGGAACCCCAAGACAAAGGCTTGGTGGTCAGAGTATTCCTACCCTGCCCCCTTTTCTTTTTTTCCAATTTCTTTTTGGGACTTGGCTGAACCCGAGTCTCAAGATGAATGCCAACGCCTCCTGGTTGAAGTGTTGGCAGCCAATAAGTGCTTTGCATTTCCCTGCACGAGCTCGTTATTATTCGCAAGTTAGTCGCGACCACAGATATCCTTATTTGGTTGTCCTTACATTTCTCAACATCTACTGAATGGATTTAGACCAAATAAGTGAAAGCATGATCTGCATAACCAAATCTACATTTCTGCCAAATTCAGTGTAATTCTGTCCAGCGGTTCGGGCTGCAGTTGTGTTCAAAGCTCCTTTGGGAATTAACATGAGAAACATACTTTCTCGGCCCCCGCTTGACGGATTGTTCTGAAACTTTGCATGCACAATAAGAATTACTGGGGCACTTTTTTTCCGAAAAGTTTGTGAAGATTCGTAAAATGGTGCCAAAGATATAGGCAAGTCAAAAAATGCTTTTCCTATGGAAACATTGTCCTAACTATAACTACCTACTGGCGACTGCTAGGAGGTAAAATAAAATACACTTAAAGTTCCTTTAATACCTACTAAAATACTTACATTTACATGTAAATGTTTTTACTATGGGTATTTCTTTACCATTCATGCTTTTACAACGAAACTCATTGTAAAAGTATCCGTGGTAAAGGCATACTCAATTGTAAAAAATTATTTGTAAACCCTTGCGTTATAAAGATGTTGTCGTTGTAATGCCTTCATTGTAAAGGCTGTTTCCCAAAGGTAAATATAGGTTTACAGTTATTAACTCTACATCTGTGTACCTTGAATATATATTTCAAGGAACATAGAATAGCAAATTTATACTTATGAATCTATACTTACCTCCATGATATATTTGCTATTATATTCTTGTAACACAATATTTATGGTCAGTATTCTGACATACAACCTCACAATTAGCAGCATGCATTAACTCTTAAATACTTATTGTCAAATGCCAGATGAAACAGAGCACACCTGACTCATTCATACTTTTCATCTGTTCATTGAAAGCACCCTAGTAAATACACTATTAACAGATTGGCTCTCTGTTGCAAGAGAGAGAGAGAAATAAAGAGAGAGAGAGAGAGATGTAGACATTGAATGAGAGAGAGAAAGCTATAGAGAGACAGAGGTAATGACAGATATGCATATATATAGAGAGAGTGAAACAGAAACAGTGAGTGAGAGAGAGAGTGTAGCCAGACAGGCGGAGATATTAGCAAAAGGGGTGCCTCCCAGAACATGGATTTGAATACATTTCCAATATAAGGACCTACAAAGTGTTCCTATTGTCGTCCTTAAATGGGTTCTCCTTCTATAAACATTTACATATGAATATTACTGCCCTGCAATTATTTTAGATTCGAAAAAAGGTTTTAACAAGATTGTTACCAATTGCAGTTTTGTCTTTTTACTTGTTAAAGTTGAATACACTTTTTTACACACACGTAAACATATTAATTTACAAATTGCACCATAGAGAAATAAGACGATCAGTGCTTGACTGTCTTTTACACAACATTATAGACTTTAACACATACGAAACAAATTGGTTAGACAAATGGTACATTCAAGGGAACGCAAACTGACTAACAATACAATTCTCCATTATTCATCTACAAAACGTATTTACAAACTCCTAACAACTCTTTATTTCTGAGGATGAATCCAGAATATCGCAACCATCTGTTGCTGTAACCTGACTGGGGTACTTAGGGTAGTTTTGATGGGGACCTGTTTCTTGATCCTCTTTATAACTTGTGTATCCCTAATACTCTATGGCCCTATGGAGGTCAAAGCTTTAATAATATCTCGGGGTGCATTGCCAACTTTCTTCTCCCGTGGTACATTGCCGCTGTACACTATGTGTTACAGTGAATGGTAGCCCTTGGCCTCGGGGATGTTTGCGCCGACGCGTTTCGACCTTCTGGGGTGGGCCTGTGTTGATGATTGAAAGAAGGTCTTCTGCAGGGCAGATATTTTCATAGGACACTGTGGGTGTATTAAAGGAGATATCAGTTTCTCGTTTTTTCATATGTACTTAATGTATGGTGCAGTCTGATTTGAACATCAGATATCTGCTAAGAGACATACCGTTATCCTGGTTTCGTGGGATTTCGCCTTGTATTTGGTTTTGGACTGGTCCCCTCGTGGGGTCCTGCCTTGTTGTATATGCCTTGCCTTGTTCATGGGGCTGTGGGATTTTTTAGGGGCGGTTTGTTGAACCTGCAAGTGGTACAAAAGGGAGGGGAGGGTGATCATGATATATACTGTTGAACTCGCATTTTTGTTTAACTGTTAGTGTTTCCTGCTTCTCTTAAAACCCAAAATGTGCACGTGGTTTTGGGTGCACCATTCCTATTTGCCCGGTCTACCGGTGTTACAGTCTCATAGTGTGCTTAATTATACATCTGCACCATGGGTTTAGGAGTGCATTCCACAGGTTGTATGGCTGTGTCTCAACTCCCGTGGCATGCGTGTCAAGCTCATACATCTGTGGTATTTTTGCTCTGTTTCTGTGCATTAAGCTGTGTGGGCACCATGCATTTCTTGTGGCAATTCACAGCGACACCTCTCTCTTTTTGTGCATAATGCCATACATAAAGCCTGCCTGTCTTGGCATTGTGCCGGGACACCGCTCTATTTCCGTGTACCATGCCATGTGGAAACCAGACACTATGCGGCATGCATCCTGTGTCGTGTTTCCCCATCTCCTTACTTTAATTTGATTTTTCCTTTCCCGGGTTTAGAACTCCTCGGCCTCACTTTCTCTTTGCTCGGTGTGGCAGCCTCGATCTTCACGCTTGTCTTCAGCGGCCGTACAGTCTCGGTCTTCACGTTCTTCTCCAGTCGCGTTCCTGTCACACGGCTGATAGCCGCTTTTGGCCTGATTTTGTTCCGCTCAGTGCATATTCGTGTGTGTGAGGGCGGGACCGGAGGTTTTAGGTGCAGAGGGGCATTGGCACGTTTTGCCTGGCCTGCACGTGCGTGTGCCTGACTTCCTCCTTCATTTTGTTGCCTGACTTCCTGCTCACCATTCTCTGCCTGACGTCTTTTACTTTCAGAGTGCTAATCAATGTAGACCAGTTTATGTGGAGATTCTAATCCCTTCCCTCCATCAATGCAGTCGAGAGGAGGATGAAAGTTCTTTATTGCTTGATGGGGAGAAATGAACTCTATTTTCTTTTATCTTTGTTGGTACATGTGTACTTCATCATGAGGTGGTGGGTATATTTGCTGTTCTTGACGGCATCCGTACTTGCTATGGGTCTGTGGGGGGTAATAGGTGGCGCCACTGGGTATCGAATGTTCAGTAGGACATGAGTATCCCATTCTCAGGATTGGAAGAATTCCCATAGACAGATCTGATGGCAGCAAACATACTGGATCTTTGGGTGGCCGGACATACGCATGGCTGGTTGTCATGGACCATGACGCTTCATCTACCTGGGCATATTCTTTCCCTCGTTCTTTTATAAGCAGTGTAATATTTCGCTCATTTCATTCAGGCCATTGTTGGTTGTGCCCAAATGAAGGATAATTTTTGCTTCAAGTTTTGACAGTATCGTGTCTGTGCATCGTCCTTTTACGTGTTTCAGGACCGTCCATTTGATGTCTTGTGGCCCGTGTCCTTTCGCTTCGAAATGGCTTACCATAGGGGCATTCTGAACTTTACATTTAGGGCCCGATTATGATGCCTGACGGAAACGGCTTCCGTTCGCCGTGCTCGCGGCAAAAATCTACCCGCATGACCCTCGGCATCTCCGTCGGTCAAATTACGATGCAATGCACGGAAAATCCTACCACGGCGGACGAAACTCACAAATGACTGTCCGCCATGCCCGGAAAAGTTGCAAATCTGACCGGGGCGGACAGGGAAAGCAGTTCAAAGGACTGAAAAGGCCGCTCCTGCCGCCGAATGACCGCATGGCCAATTACAATGAAACCACGGAGCTGGAGGACGGAGCATTGCATTCCGATTCCCTTGGTCGCGCATAGATCAAATGAATGGCGGTAGTAACAAACTGAACAGCGATGCACAAAGTGCCTGCACTCGGCGCCGCCCTCAATCATATCACACACGCCACAATGATATACCCCAAATATCCATTGGCAATGTAAGCCATGCCCAGCATGGAAGAAACAACTGGAGGACATCACTCATTTGGACACACCCACATACAACAGCATAAAACCAACCCCTTCCTGGAACAGCATCCTTTGCACACCAGAAGCTGACACAGAAAGACAGGACACCATTTACGCACACAGCACAACATCACATACACCCATCTCCACAAAACACCACTTCCCACCCATACACCTGACACACTTCACATAACTCCACCACCACCTGCACCCTGCACTTGTCTTACCTTTGCACCATGGCCAAACAGAAAATGGCCAAATTCACTGAGTTGAAAGTGATGGTAGATGAGATAATAAGGGTAGAACCACATTTGTATGGGAGCCTGGTCCAACACACCCCACTTGCGGGCAAAAACCAGATGTAGACAAGGATCTACAACAAAGTCAATGCTGTAGGGACCACCCTATGCACACTGCGTGACATCAAAAGGCGGTGGGTCGACCTCAAGGCCCAGGTCAAGCATCGGCACCAGAGGAACCATGAGGCGGCCCAAAGAACTGGTGGCGGCCCTCCCATACCACCACTAACCTTCACTGAATGGGAGGAGAAGGTGCTTGCCATACTGCATCCCAAGAGTCTCACAGGAATCGAGGGGGGAGTGGAGGCTGGTAAGTACAAACAAAACGGTCACATCCCACTGTAATGTACCACTGTGCACAACAAGTGAGCCTCAATTGCCAGACAAAACCAAACTCATGCAGAGTGCACGCTGTCAACATGAATGTCTCATAAGGCTAGCATTTCCTCCCTCTGCTTGATCTCACAAGTAGGTAGCCATCTTACTGGGGAGGGGGTTGTTGGGACCTGACAGCAAGACCACAACTCCCACAAGGCCCTCTGTCTTCCCTCGCAAACAGCATGGAGCACCTACCCCACCACACAGCCATGTGGCAGCCATCACCCTCCTCTGCTTCACTCAACAGGTAGGTAGCCATCTTACTGGGGAGGGGGTTGTTGGGACCTGACAGCAAGACCACAACTCCCACAAGGCCCTCTGTCTTCTCTCCCAAACAGCAGAGAGCACCCACCCCCCCACACAGCCATGTGGCAGCCATCACCCTCCTCTGCTTCACTCAACAGGTAGGTAGCCATCTTACTGGGGAGAGGGTTGTTGGGACCTGACAGCAAGACCACAACTCCCACAAGGCCCTCTGTCTTCCCTCCAAAACAGCAGGGAGCTATCTGACCACCACATCCCGCACTTGAGAGCCAACTCAGTCAAGCTGCATAAGTTGCAGCCAGTGCACACACAGAAAATACAATTGACAGTTCACATGAATCACAGTGTCATTGATGAAGTCACATGCAACTGCAAAGCAAAACCCAGGAACTCAGTGGCCGAAACCCAATGTGCAAGTACCATTATCCCAAAGCATAAAGGCTCACATCAACACCACACATGCATGTAGACTCAGTCAAACATCACAAACCACATAAGAACAGTACAAAAAGCACAACAGAAATCAGGAAGTTGAGGCATAGTAGACAAACAGTCATAGCAAAGTCACAAATATCCTAGCATGAACAGAAGTGGATGAGCAACAAGTTGGTGCCAGAGGACATGTCCTTGGAAATACAATATCCGTACATATGAAATTGTTGCTACAGCCCTGTCACATCGCTGACGAGCAATGTATTTACCTCCACATCATGCCCCACTACTGACAAACTGTTAGGAATGACAAGTAATGCCAAGATGAAAAGTCATGTCGTCTCAATCGAAATGTGCCAAACATTATTATCAAAGTTGTGTTGTGTACTGAACATGCTGACAATCCAACCTCTGTTCAACAGGTGACTCGCCAGTGACAGCAGGCACCTGTGCCATGGACGAGCCCAGCCAGTCTCCCACCCAAGAAGCAGAACCCTTGGATGCAGACTCCCTGGTTTTTACGAATGAGGAGGACTGACCTTGCCCCTCTGGCGTGCCCGGCCAAGCTCAGTCTCCGGCCCTCACTGTCCCCACCACCACCACTACCACAACAGCTGCAACAACAACGCTGACCACTGCAGCACCGACCTGTATGGCAGCCACCTCCACCATCATCACCGCTGCCTCCAACACTGTCCCTGTGCCAGTTGTAGCCAATACCACCAGGCAGCCTTGGGATGCTAGGGACAGTGTGCGGCGGCAGCGCCAGGCACTGCCACAGGTCCGTGGCAGCAGGGCAGGTGGTAGGCCAACTGGGGGACAGTCACAGGAGGACAATGAGACTGAGGCCCAGGCCACTGTGCAAACTGTCCCTGGGGCATACCAGCAGAACCAGGGACAGATGGGCCAGGTCCTTGACGAACTGCGTGAACTCCGCCTGCTGCAGAGGTCCATGGACACTCGTTTGGGACAAATTGCAGAGTACATGGGCCAGCTTGTGGGTGTCCTGAGGGGCATGCATGCAGCACAAATAGCTGCCCACCCCCCGTGGCCAGCCGGATGATAGTCACAACACCACAGCAGCATCCACAGGGAGGGGTGTCACATCACAGCGAATCCTCAGACACCTCCGAGCATGCAGCAGGTTCCCTCCGGCCAAACGGCTGAGGGGGCGTCCAAAAAAGTCCCAGGGAGGATCACGTGGCAAAGCACCGTGCCGTACCAGTTCTCGGAGCCAGCGTTGATGTCACCAGTGTCACACCGAACATTGACTTGATTGTAAATCCGATCCCACATTGCCACAAGGATGGGAGTGTACTGTTGGACTGTGGAATTCCACCATTGTGTGTTCTACCCGAACCATCCATGTACCATCACTTTCAACTTCAACCCTCACCTGTCACTCATTTACAAATAAACACAAATCACACCTGTATGCCTTTGTGTCAAGAGGAATTTTTATCATAGTAAGTAGCATGTTAACTCACATTGCAATGTATCATGAGACGTAAATGCGACAATCCATTGAGAGAGTAGAGGAACCTGGAACCACACAAGAAAAAGACAGTGATTTGACATATGATGGCAGTACAGGAAAAACACTGCACTAGGCAACACTGTACAAGATGCATAACAGTTAACACAGGCCAACACCATCAACATGGACAGAAGGGGGATGGGAGCACACAACTTCACCTCCCAGCACAGTTTACCCCTCAGCATCCTGGTAAATGCACTGCAGTTGAAATGCTTACTTCTTTTTCCGTGGAAGTGAGTCACCACGGCTGGATGCAGGTTAGTGCTGTCAATCCTTAGACACATGTGTTGCATGGAATTATACCATTGAGATCGGTGTCTGCTGAGAAAACTGCCACGATACACTAATGTCTCTGTACCCCTCACTGCCCAACTCAGGTGAAACACTCAAAGCTACATTGCAAGTAAGCATTTTTACTGAACTGCATTTACCAGAATGCCAAGGGGTGAACTGTGCTGGGAGGTGAAGTAGTGTGCTCCCATCCCCCTAATAACATCAATATGGATATGATGTAGGTTGTTCCACACACACAGCGCTGATCAATGAATCCCACAAGAGCCAGCATCAAAACACATCCTGTCATGTGGCCAAAGGTGACATTGTCACATTCACAAACTCAAGTACAGTTACATGGGTCTTTTCATGGGTCATGTCCAGTCTTTTTGCATTTGTTCCCACATGAACAACAGTCACTGACGACATACCCATGCCAAATCTCCTTCTCAACGGAAGTTATCTTATCCTGAATGACCACAACTGCTGCAGTTTACGGGAAGGCGTCCCGTAAATAGGACCACTTGCACTACGTGTTCCTTGCTGTAGCAATGTTCTCTTTACTCCCCCATATGTGCTTGTAGATAGTTAGTTGTGGCCTCACATTCCCACAAGGAAAGCAGACTTCAATTAGTGATGCAGGCTCAATGGGCTTTTGTTTCAACAAGTAGTCGCTCTCACATCAGGCCGTGAGACCTTTGATTCCCAGGTGCCTTGACCGTCCCCCGCAATTCACTGTCTGCGAGACACGACTGTCCCACTTGTTTTTGGGCTACTGACACACCAAATATCAATAGCGTCTGATACTGAAGACCTTGCACATTTTTTCTACTTGTAGGCTCTGGCCTTGTCACTTCGTTGCACACTATTATTGGAGCCCTACCGGGTGTCACTCCTCATATTTACCGACTGCATTTGGCGGTTTCACTTCAACCCTTTGCCAGTACTGAAGATTGCTGGTTTTCCAGCTCCTCTCACGCAATGGCAGCCCATCCTGTGGTCCAGGCCAACCCCGGTCAGTTGCAACTGTACCGTGAACGGATGCAGCTCGTCTTTGGATGCATACCATTGGCTTTGCTCCGCATCAGTTATAGGCTGACCTTCTGCTATGCCTATTTCACCTGCGTGCAACCTGTGTTCTACTGTCGCCGATGCCCCTTTCAATGGGCCATGGATCTCTGCCTTTCCAACACATCTCTTGCTTATCTGGATTATGACCTGTGGGTGAGTCCTTTGTTGGCCCACGACCAAGACTGTTCCTGGGATAGCCGTTTATGGGATGCCTTTCAACGTGTCAGACAGGCTGCCAGCTGCACTTGTGCGTTTGCGCAACAGCTCCTGTGCCACGCCTACATCGAGCCACTTCTAGCTTGCCATGACATGCTCCTTTCGTCCTCGTGGTGTGAGGAGCACACCTGTTCCTTCACGCTACTGGATTGGATGGCGGTCCTTTTTGCTGAAGCTGATTTGGATCGTCTTTTGGAACTGGTTGCCTTCGAAGCTGCATGTGTCTTCTTAGATCCGTAGCTACTTACCAGCATCCGGAACTGTTGCCAACTAATTCAATATTGTCTCAACATTTCTCGCCTCCTTCTGACAAAGGTTCTCAGCCATCTCTGACTTTGGCCCTGTCTGCATTAGCTTTGACTTTGCTGACCTCTGCGGTCTGTTTCGCTTGGTCCCACAGAACTGAGGAAGGGGAGGCTGTCATATGTCCGTCGGGGTGATTGTCGCATATTATGAGCCCGGCTTCCATCGTGCAGCTGACGCACTTGTAAATCCCTGACTTTGAAGTCTTGCAAGTAGCTTCGTACATGTCTGTCACATGGGAACTGTCCGCAGAGCTTGATCTCTCCGCGCTCCTGGAGTACTGTCTGCACATTCTGTCCGTGGTCGAACAACAATGTCCCTTGTCATTCTGTTCTGGTCAGGCCCTATCACCAAGAATCAACAGAGTCTCGCAGCGCGAGTGACCACGCGTGCCTCTTAGATGTTATGGGACAGCGGGCTAGGTGCACCACACTTGGGGAGGGGACTATCCAGAGAGAAGAGCGACACAGCATATGTGATGTATATTTGACCTTCTATGGGCTGAGGAGTGTGTTCTGCTGACAAAGCCCATAGTTTAGGGACATTTGATACAGGTTCTTCCAGCAGGGGGAGGGGGGAATGGGTTCGTGGGTCTTCATCCAGAGTGCTTATTGATATACCATCTTTCTTAATGATATGTGGACATGTTACTCTGCTAAATGTTTTTGTGCAAAATGCATTTCTCAAATACGGCACGTATACTGCATGTTCTTACACGGTAGTTGAAATAAAACTTCTGAACTGTTTCTTGTCTTCAAATGAACCCCTTGTGGACAAGTATAAGAGTTAGGGCGACAGGGTGTGTCTTGTTAAAGCTATTCCAGTGAGATCTGAGAGTGTTGTGTCCTGGGGTGACTGTGCGCTTGTATCACTGACTGTGAGTGATTGAGCTAGTGAGGCACTATGGCTATTAGGTCCAGGGTGCTCAGGTGGTCGGATGACTCGGTCCCGGCCTGCCCAAGTCCTCTAATCCTGTGCAAAGTTCTGTGTGTGTACAGAATCCCTGCAACATTCCTCAAAGTTTGGGAGACAACAGCATAGCACACAGACACAGTCATAGTCGCTCATTGTTAACTTACACTCAACGGAAGTTGTTGGTAATGAGATGTTGACGCACGTCAAGCCCTTCTTCCTCACTACTGTCATCATCACTGGGCATGTGTGGGTTTGGAGCATTGGGCTGCTGCTGCTCATCATCGTCCAGAATCAGGGGGATCTTCTTGCGCAAGGCCTGGTTGTGTAGCATGCAGCAGGCGACTACAATCTGGCACACCTTCTGTGGGGAGTAGAGTAGTGCACAACCACTCTTGTCTGGACACCTAAATCTAGACTTGAGCAGTCCAAAAGTGCGCTTCACCACACAAGGTGTCCTCCCCTGGGCATCATTGTAGTGGACTTCCCCGGGCGTTGTTGGATTCCTCAGTGGGGTCATCAACCACGGACAATTGGGATACCCTGAGTCACCTAGTTGTGAGGAACATAGACAAACATTGCAATCAGAATATGTGATATGAGCAGCATGTCACACATACATCACAGTCATTGACACAGCACACTCACCAACAAGCCAGGCCCGCTCGGGGTGCAGATTAACCATCAATTGTAGTATGCTGCTGTTCTGCAAGATGTAAGGGTCATGTGCAGAACCAGGAAACTTTGCACAGACGTGTGAGATTATCTGATCCACCTGGCATGCCACTTGCACATTAATGGAGTGGTGGTGTTTTCGGTTGCGATAAATGTGTTCACGTGCCTGTGGTGAAACGAGGCCAATGTGGGTTCCGTCAATAGCTCCCACCACATTTGGGATGCCTCCCAGATCAAAGAAATCCCCCTTCACAGCTGGCAATTCATCCCGCCTCGGAAAGTGTATATAGCTGTCCTTGTACAGCATCAATGCTGACAGGATGTCACACAACACCATGCTGAACATGGGCTGTGGCATCCCACCGGCACTGGACACAGTGTACTGGAAAGACCCAGTGGCGAAGAAATGCAGTACAGCCATCACTTTCACTGTAGCAGACAATGCAGCAGGATGTTTGCTTTGGCTTCAAATGGGGCTCCAAATGAGCACATAGCTTTCGCAGTGTGAGGCGATCCAAACGAAATTTCCTGATGATGTCGATGTCCTCCATCGTCGCCAGGTGTGGGACAGGTCGAAAGATAGGTGGTCTCCTCCTACGTATCCTGTCAGGGTACACATGCATGAGATGAGTCAAAGATGAGAGATGTGGTACACAGCTTCAGCGAAGACTCACACAAGCACAACATTGCCTGGAATCTTGGACACGTGACATGCACAAGTGACACGCATACAGACGTTACTTTTCTTCACTAACTCGACATACTCACTACTTCAACATCCATAGTAGCTCGATGTGTATGGCATATAGTATACTGCTACATCAAGGTTGGTCTGCCCTGTGGTTGATGCCACAGCACTTCTGTTTCGCAGCATCTATGCAGATTTGCATGTGGCTGCTGTCACTGCACGGCCTCAGACTTCAGGCCCACAATACACGACGACATTACAGAATGAGGGCAGTGAGTGTCAGCTGGACAATGATACATTTATATTCAGCATGGTGGGCAGACAAATGTGAACATTATGGGGTCAGTTCATCGTGACTATGTGGTGATTTTGCGTGACAGACATTGCCATGTTCACCTTCATGAGGTACATAAACACATGGATTGTGTATGCATGCACACATGGCTGTGAATGACAGATGATGTCATCCAGGCGATGATTTTTTGCTACACATGTGCACTCCTATGACGTGTGTGAGACATTTACAGGCAATGGCAGCTAGGCACACTGCATGCCACACAAGTACGTGTGTTGTAAGTACTGGGGATTACCAGTGTGTCTGAGTTGCAGAAAATGGACACCTCGATTTGTCAGCCTACATCACTGGCCCTTCAGAAGACGGCCCATGGCCAAGGATTCGCTAAGCACATAGCAAGAGATATACAGGCAGTGTTAACAGGTCGTTAGTTTCATTACACTACATTGGTACTGTGCGAGAGCCCTTTGGTATTTTGGACTCCTTGACTCATTTAGGGCCATGCTGGCCACGAGGCATGACAAAGAATGTAATTTCACTCTCCTTTTCTTGGACAAGCCATGTGTGTGCAGACTTGGATCAAAGGTCACACCCTATGATGCCTTCACTGGGTGCACACATCACTTTCGGCTGATGTTTTGGGGTGTGTAATGCAACTCGCATGGCGACAATGCAAATGCATGATGTGTTTACAGGCGCAGTAGCTGGCGTCCACAGCGTAAACACGCATTGTCCCCAATTGAGTGATGCAGGATTGCGGACGGCGCTTCCTGGCCCACGCGGTGTGGCACCGCCTATGCGAATGCGCCATCTGCCAATGGGAGACGCCAACGGATTACATTTTTGAATGTCGCGGGGTGCGCGCTCTGCATCGGCGGGGCACGGCATTGGCCCCACTTGCCTTCAGGGGCCCTGAGGGTGTCACTCATGTGAATTGGGTGGGCCTCGCACATTGCAGTTGGCAGGTTGCCACATAAATCGTGGGACCGGCCCGGCCTGCACGCTTGCTGGGAGTTGTAGTTGTACAGGGGTTGCATGCCTGGAGGTGTTTTGGACGTACCTCTGCTGTAGGGTACAGCGGCGTCTCATCTGCCGGAGGTGCACCAGGTAGAGCAGCGGAAAGGGCTGTAGCACTGGATCCATGGCGGCTCAGTTGGTCTGGATGTGTTCTGGGTCGGCTTTTCCTTTCCGTAGTTGTGCTTCCGCCATCCGCGATGCGGTGGTTTTTGCGCCGCGGTGGGTAGGGCTGTTTGTTACATCGTAATCTGGTTGGTGGACGGAATGTGATTCCGCACGCTGGTATTGCTGTATAGGCTCCGTCCGCCACCCTTGCGTACCGAGAAAACGTGCGGAGCCAGTAAATCTGCGTCAGACGGAGAATGGCCTCTGTAGGCCCATTGTAATATGGTGGTCCCAATATATGCATCAAGGGCGGGAAAAAAGACGTTTTCCGCCACCGCCAACACTACGGATGGGCTTCCGTCCGGCATCGTAATGAGCCCCTTAATCCTGGATCTGTATTCACAGCTTGCGTTGTTTTCCCAACATATGCTCGCTTGCATGGGCATGTGACAGAGTATATTACGTTAATTGTATTGCAATTCGTGAATTCCACGTGTTTGATGCTTATGCCCCTGTAGTCGAATTGTTCACCCTCTAGGGTACTTGTACATGAATAACAGTTTCCACACTTGTGGTGTCCTTGAATTGGAGGTAACGTCAGCATGGTTATCTATGAGGTTCTTGTTTCTCTTCAGGGCGAATAAAGGTGTCTCTCTTAGTTCTTCAAGGCCTCTCACAGTGTTCCAGTTCCTCCTAATGATTTTCTTGACATTGTTGGTTATACATGAAAACGTGGTAATGCTTACCAGCGGTGGATCTCTTTTGTGATCTTTGGGTATCAGTAGTGTGTCTCTCGGTGTGTACCACGCCCTCTTGAGCGCTCTTTTCAGGAGTTTCCTAGGATAATTTCTTTCTAGAAGTTTATTCATCAGCAGATTGGCATTGGTGAAGTAATCTTCCCTTTTTGTACAATTTTGTCTAATCCGCAAAAATTGGCTGTACGGTAGGTTTTCCTTTAGGTTTCTTTGATGGAAACTGGAAAAGTGTAAGAGTGTATTTCTATCCGTACTCTTCGTGTATAAGCCGGTATAGATGGTCCCGTCTTCATGTTTGACAATAACATCTAGGAAGTTGATTTCCTCTTTGCTGAAGTTGATTGAAAATTGTATATCCCGATTTCTCTGGTTCAACCAAACATGGAACTCTTGAAGCGTGTTGTTGGGGCCTCGCCAAATCATGAACACGTCATCAATATAACGTCGCCATAGTATAATGTGGCCTTCATACGGGTTGTTATTGAAGATCCATTTGTCTTCGTACAGGGCCATGAACATTACTGCCATCCCAGGAGCGAATGGACAGCCCATCGCAGTCCCCTTAATCTGGAGGAAGCGTTCTTCATTGAATTGGAAAAAGTTGTATTTTAGGCATATCTCTGCCAGTTCCACTAGGTATTCCGTGGGGACCATATGGGGATGGTCTTGTGTGTCTAAGAAATACTGCAATGCTTCAAGGCCACTTTCCTGTGGGATATTGGTGTATAAACTGACTATGTCCAGTGTCACCAGGCATTCTGATGTGGGGTTGAACGGCATACCTTCCAGTATATTGATTGTCTGCATGGTGTGTTTCAGAAAACTGGGAGTTGCCTGAACCAAAGGTTTTAAAAAGCTGTCTATGTATTTCGCAGGTCTCTCTAGAATTGAATTGACCCCTGAAATTATGGGCCTTCCAGGTGGGTTGGCTGGGTCTTTGTGGATCTTTGGGAAGACATACATCATGGGGGTTCTTGGGTTGTGATTGTGTAGATATTTGGCCTCCTTTTTCGACAACCACCCCTGTTCCTCTCCCTTCTGGATGAGGTAGGTCAATTTTTGTGTGACCCTCATGCTTAGATCTTCCTCGATTTTCCTGTAATGCTCCGTATTGGACAATTGGCGGCCAATTTCTGCTTCATACTTTGTCCTCTCCATAATCACTATCCCGCCCACCTTATCAGCGGGCTTGATTATGATGTCTTGATTGTTCTTCAGTTTTTCAAGGGCATCCTTTTCGTTCTTTGTCAGGTTCCACTTTACAAACTTCTTTTAGCAGTTCCATTGGTGTGCCTGCGGATGGAGGAAAAAAGGTTGAAGGTTCTCTCAAACCTGAATAGTTCTTCTCTGGTGCTTGCGACTGTTCTGCAAAAAAAAATTGAAGTCTCATTTTTCTGAACAGTTGAATCATCTCCAGTTTCGTTTGGCCTAAGTCCGGACACGCAGTAGGAATAAATGACAGGCCTTTACTGACCACTTTAATTTCGTCCTGGTCAAGGCTGGTGTAGGACAGATTGTAAATTGGAGTCTGCTCCTTGCCTACCATCTGTATGTCTGTCTCCTTGTTGTAATTTCACCCTGATATTGATTGGGGTTGAACCACTGTTTTGTTCTGATGCTTCCTTGTGGGCGTCCTTGGCCTCTTTCTAAAAAAGGTTCCTGGGCTGGGAAAAAAGGGCCTTGCTGGTTCCCTCTGTTGCTCGTTGATGGTTATGCATCACTGGAGCTGTCTGAATAAGAGGATGCGTCAGAGAAGGAGATGAATTGTCTTTTACTTCGCCCTCCAAATTGTCTCAGAACTCTTGTATTCGCAGGCTGTTTATAGTAATCTTTGTCAAAGTACAGATACGCTTTCTTTTCACTAAAGTTAGTGATGTCCTTCTGCAGCTTGGATCTTTTGAGGTCTTATGTATTTTTCTTGAAGGTTGTATTCTCCTTCTCTAATTTCGTTAGAAGAGCCTGGGCGTTTTCAATGGCTTCGTTAGATAGAAGGGCTTCTTCCAATTCTTTAATGAGTTCTAGTTCCTTTAGACTCAGTCTCTCTGCTGTCTTGATTGATAGAAACATCCAGTCTCGTGAACATTTAGTGCCTATGTGGCTGAAATCGCTCAGATATTCTGGCTGGTCAATGAATTTGACCGGCACGTTTTTCACTTGTAGGCCCACAGGGATTGTGCCCGCTCTTAAGTGTTCTTGAAGGACCTCACCGTGGAGTGCTGTTCTAATTTGTTTCTTCTTTCGCCTTGCTATTTTTTCAATTTCTGTTTGCTGTCTGGGATTAGTTGCCGTATTGCCGATGTTTAATGTAGATGATCTTCTCAGTAATTCTTCTATATCTTCCTCCCTAAAGCTCAACGTTTTGGATTCTGACATTTGGGTTACTAAGGAAAATGGTGCGTCTGCCTTAATCGTCTGTGTGTAGTATGTATAATCTTTGATTCTTTGTGATGGGGGGCTAGGTCAATCAGGGCTGGGCTTTCTGAGGAGCTTGTGCTCCACGTGTGGAGGGATCAAGGTCTCAAAGTATTTTTGTCTTGGAGTCCTCCCTCGTAGGCTTGGTGCCTACTCATATATGTGTCTCCTAGATAGGGGAGTGATTCTGTTCTGGACTGTAGAGGTTGGAATCAATATAAACTATTAGCAAAAGGGGTGCCTCTCACACCATGGATTTGAATAAATTTCCAATATAGGGACCTACAAAGTGGTCCTATTGTCATCCATAAATGGGTTCTCCTTCTATAAACATTTACATATGAATATTACTGCCCCGCAATTATTTTATTTTCGAAAAGAAGTTTTAGTAAGATTGTTACCAATTGCAGTTTTGTCTTTTTACTTGTTAAAGTTGAATACACTTTTTTACACACACGTAAACATATTAATTGACAAATTGCACCATAGAGACATAAGACGATCAGTGATTGACTGTGTTTTACACAACATTATAGACTTTAACACATACAAAACAAATTGGTTAGACAAATGGTACATTCAAGGAAACACAAACTGACTAACAATACAATTCTCCATTATGTAGCTACAAAAAGTATTTACAAACTCCTAACACCTCTTTATTTCTGAGGATGAATCCAGAATATCACAACCATCTTTTGCTGTAACCTGACTGGTGTCCTTAGGGCAGTTTTGATGGGGACCTGTTTCTAGATCCTCTTTATAACTTGTGTATCCCTACTACTCTATGGCCCTATGGAGGTCAGAGCTTTAATAATATCTCAGGTGGCACATTGCAGCTGTACACTATGGGGCGATTCCGATTCGGGCCGGAAAACGTACCGACCGACTCGGTCCGGGAATAAAGTCCGACCGACACGTACCGGCGCCGTACGACCCTGGTAGTACTATGAAATGCATGTGAAATCAGACCGACTCGGACGGAATACAAAACGACCGACCGAGCCGGACGGAAACAAGCCATCCGGCTGGGAAATCACGCGAAACGAACCGACCGACACGCACCCGGATTGAACCCGAACGAAACGTACCCGCGAACTCCGACCCGCGTAGTACGATGCTGTGCGTGCAAAACACGACCGACTCGCCCGGAGCACAAGCCGTACGACCGACACGCATACAAAACCCAGCCGAAGCAACCCAATACTACTTGACCGACTCGTACGCCGCATATGAAACCTAGCTGACACACAGCGGGAACGAGTCGGACAAGATCGCACCAGACAACTGCAGCGTCCTACTCGGACACAAGAACGACTCCTACATGCACCAAAAACACCAAGGGAAAATTAGAAAAAAAAGGGCCAAACAAGCAACCACAAAGCCAATAAATACAGGGAGGGAAAAAAATGGAACAAGGACACACCTCCAACTCCACCTACATAAAGGCCACAAATCCCTACCATGATCCTTTGCAAATTCCACTGACCTGCCAGCACACAACACCATCACACAGCAACCACAGACACACTCACAGCTCATACATCACACAAGCCACACACCATTACCACACCTACAAATAGCACCCTCACACACACCCAGCTAAACCTACACTCACACCCCCCACTTGCACACACACACATCAATCACCACCACCACCCATCACCATGCCCCCAAAGAAGAACCATAAGTTCCTAGATAGTGAATTGGAAGTCCTGGTAGACGAGATCCTGAGGGTAGAGCCACAGTTGTTTGGTACATTGGTACAACAGACCCCCATGTCGCAGAAAACCAAGATGTGAGCGAGGATTGTCGACAGGGTGAACGCACAATCACCATGTTTGCGCACAAAGGAAGACATCCAGAACAGGTGGTATGATGTGCGCAGGAGGGTCCGGGACCTACTCAAAAGGACTACCTCCTCAGCCAGCACACCGGCAGTGGCCCTCCTGCAAAACCAGTATACCTCAGGCCCTGGGAGGAGAAGGTGCAGGCCATCCTACCACCAGTGAGCGTATACGGACTAACAGACATCCCAGAGCCTGGTGAGTACACAACTAATATACACAATATGGTGTGACAACACACACACATCACAGTCAAGGGGATAGGCAAACCATGCACCCTTAGCAAATACACAGCAACCAAAAGATATTCATCCCAAGATGTGAATGCTAGTCAGACAAACACAATACCTCCCATCTCATAGTGATATGTAACTGTGTCATGACATGTACAAACCTAACAACAAATACAGCAAGGCAGTGGCACAAATAGAACCAACAAACACTCCCAGATATTTAAACACCACTAGAACACCACCTCACAGGGAAGCTCACTGAAAGGAAGGAATTCTGTGTATGCTGGTCAAGTCAGTGTAGCCAATAGCATGATGGGAGTGTGTAGTCACAGATATTGGTCACACCCACAATTGGCCCATCAACACCACTCTGAACCATGCTCACATCACAGGGAGTGGAAAACAACTGACAAGATGGCTGACACTGGGTACTGCTGTGGGGAGCACAAGGCCCTGATGGGAACTGGGCACCAACAAACAACATGACCACACTGTCAGCCATCTTGCCATTGCTGTCACACTCACACACAGTGAAGTCCACTCAAAAGGAAGGAAGTATGGGCATGCTGGGAAGGGGGGTGTAGGCAATAGCATGATGGGAGTGGTAGTCACAGATATTGGTCAGCCTCACAATTGGCCCATCAACACCACCCTGAACCATGCTCACATCACAGGGAGTGGAAAAGGACTCACAAGATGGCTGACACTGGGTACTGCTGGGGGAGCACAAGGCCCTGCTGGGAACTGTGCAACAACCAACAGCAGGACACCACTGACTGACATCCTGAAAGACAACTTGCACTCCCTGCAATGGAAGCACGTTCCATGGTGGGATATCTGGCTGGGTGGGAAGGAGGACTCACAGCACTGACCATAGTTACAAGCACCTCCACTCACACCCCCCCTCAACACTAACTCCACATAACCCACCTGGGAGAATGCAATGCCTCACATCCTAACTGAAGATCCCACAAAGAACCACCACCCTGGGTTATGCTGTGTGAAGCACAGGGACACTCTTGGGACTTGTAGCCAAACAACTGCCAGGACAACACTCCCAGCCATCCTTTCAGCACAGGCACCCCACCCCACAGAGAAGCAGAGTCAAAAGGAAGGAAGGATGGGCATGCTGGGAAGGGGGTGGAGGCAACAGCATGATGGGAGTGGTAGTCACAGATGTTGGTCAGCCTCACAATTGGCCCATCAACACCACCCTGAACCATGCTCACATCACAGGGAGTGGAAAAGGACTCACAAGATGGCTGACACTGGGTACTGCTGGGGGGAGCACAAGGCCCTGCTGGGAACTGGGCACCAACAAACAACAGGACCACACTGCCAGCCATCTTGCCATTGCTGTCACACTCACACACAGTGAAGTCCACTCAAAAGGAAGGAAGTATGGGCATGCTGGGAAGGGGGTGTAGGCAATAGCATGATGGGAGTGGTAGTCACAGATATTGGTCAGCCTCACAATTGGCCCATCAACACCACCCTGAACCATGCTCACATCACAGGGAGTGGAAAAGGACTCACAAGATGGCTGACACTGGGTACTGCTGGGGGAGCACAAGGCCCTGCTGGGAACTGTGCAACAACCAACAGCAGGACACCACTGACTGACATCCTGAAAGACAACTTGCACTCCCTGCAATGGAAGCACGTACCATGGTGGGATATCTGGTTGGGTGGGAAGGAGGACTCACAGCACTGACCATAGTTACAAGCACCTCCACTCACACACCCCCTCAACACTAACTCCACATAACCCACCTGGGAGAATGCAATGCCTCACATCCTAACTGAAGATCCCACAAAGAACCACCACCCTGGGTTATGCTTTGTGAAGCACAGGGACACTCTTGGGACTTGTAGCCAAACAACTGCCAGGACAACACTCCCAGCCATCCTGTCAGCACAGGCACCCCACCCCACAGGGAAGCAGAGTCAAAAGGAAGGAAGGATGGGCATGCTGGGAAGGGGGTGGAGGCAATAGCATGATGGGAGTGGTAGTCACAGATATTGGTCAGCCTCACAATTGGCCCATCAACACCACCCTGAACCATGCTCACATCACAGGGAGTGGAAAAGGACTCACAAGATGGCTGACACTGGGTACTGCTGGGGGGAGCACAAGGCCCTGCTGGGAACCGTGCAACAACCAACAGCATGACACCACTGACTGACATCCTGAAAGACAACTTGCACTCCCTGCAATGGAAGCACGTACCATGGTGGGATATCTGGCTGGGTGGGAAGGAGGACTCACAGCACTGACCATAGTTACAAGCACCTCCACTCACACACCCCCTCAACACTAACTCCACATAACCCACCTGGGAGAATGCAATGCCTCACATCCTAACTGAAGATCCCACAAAGAACCACCACACTGGGTTATGCTGTGTGAAGCACAGGGACACTCGTGGGACTTGTAGCCAAACAACTGCCAGGACAACACTCCCAGCCATCCTGTCAGCACAGGCACCCCACCCCACAGGGAAGCAGAGTCAAAAGGAAGGAAGGATGGGCATGCTGGGAAGGGGGTGGAGGCAATAGCATGATGGGAGTGGTAGTCACAGATCAACATCTCACACCCACATGGCCCAGCAAGTTAGCACTGAAGCATGCACACCTCACAGGGAGTCAAAAGCCACTTCAAAGATGTCTGACACGGGCCACAGCTGTGGGGAGCACAAGGCCCTGCTGGGAACTGGGCACCAACAAACAACAGGACCACACTGCCAGCCATCTTGCCATTGCTGTCACACTCACACACAGTGAAGTCCACTCAAAAGGAAGGAAGTATGGGCATGCTGGGAAGGGGGTGTAGGCAATAGCATGATGGGAGTGGTAGTCACAGATGTTGGTCAGCCTCACAATTGGCCCATCAACACCACCCTGAACCATGCTCACATCACAGGGTGTGGAAAAGGACTCACAAGATGGCTGACACTGGGTACTGCTGGGGGAGCACAAGGCCCTGCTGGGAACTGTGCAACAACCAACAGCAGAACACCACTGACTGACATCCTGAAAGACAACTTGCACTCCCTGCAATGGAAGCACGCTTCATGGTGGGATAACTGGGCTGGGGGAGAAGGAGGCCCGGATGGCAAGCAAATACCACCAATGCTGGTCATGCACACACCTCAACATTCACATTGACATGCCACAGGTTGGCAGGACAATGTGCTACACCAATATCACTCTCTGACTGTCACAATTTAGGAGAATGCAATGTCCAGGCCCACATCCAGAGGTACAGTCACAACTGTCAGGTGTTTGAACAATTGATGCCAGTAGAAACATAACATACAATCTGTGTCTCTCCCCAAAACAGGTGATGATGGGGACACAGCAGCAGACGAGGAGGAGTCCCTGTCCCAGGCTCCAGGGAACACTGAGCTCACTGGTGTGGATCAGCCTCTGCACTCCTCGGATGGCGAAGAACCAGCTGGACCCTCCGATGTGAGTCATCATGCAGCACCAGCAGGACCAACATCTGCACCCCCTGCACCCACCCCTCCAACAACTGCTAACACACAGGCCACCCCTGCCAACACGGACAGACCAAGGACCACAGATGACAACAGCGCAGGGACCCAGACCCAAACTGGAGCTGGTGACAACGAGCCCAGGAACAACACCCAAGTGGGCCCACGGTCACCTGTGCGTGCCACCGCAGGTCCTGCACGTGTCACCAGGGGTGGTGGGAGGGGTGGTAGACATAGGTCGCTCTTTGCAGAGGGGTCTGGACTGCATGATGACCCACAACTGGCACGCATCGCGGATGCGTACCAGACTAGCACCGGAGAGGTCAGCCAGGTAGTGGGGATCCTCAAGGACATCCAACAGCAGCAGGCTGCCCATCATGCCCGCTTGGACTCCCACATGTCCCGTGTCGAGACACACATGTCACGTGTCGAGACACACATCTGGCATGGAGTCTAAGTGGGACACATTGGAACAACTGACAGCGGTGCATAGGGACATACTGACATGCCTCCGCCAGATCAGCACCAACATGGCCACACCTCCCTGTGTGCCCACAACATCTGCTGCTGAAACAACTGCAAATGCCACAGGGAGGGAGGAGGACTCTGCAGAGAGTCCCCTGCACCGCCGCAGCCTGCACCTGAGGGCCCCCCCCCAAGAAGAGGGGCCGTCCGAGGAGGCCAAACTGAGAGGCCGATGGCCATCTACATCCCCCAGGAAACCAACACCTGTTCTGGAACTTTTCCTCTGTGTGCAAACTGCACGCCCTGTCGAAGCCAACCCAACTCTCCCACATGACATGGGGAGCTCTAGTTGGCCAAATTCATCAGATGACTGTGGACTTTACTCTGGACATTTCAGCTACCAAGACTTCCAAATGACATGGGAACTTTGGATTCCAATTTCTATGTACAGCACCCACCATCCTGTGCACCATTCTCACACCTGTATGTAAATAAACTCACCAATACACCATATCTGCCTCTGTTGTGATTCCAACGTGCTCTCTGTCATGGAGATGGTGTTCAGAAAAATGACACTGTGCATGCTAACTGCTACAGCAAGTCCAACACCGTCATGTCAGTCATGGCGACGTGACACATATGAGGGAGACACACCACTAGGGCCACACAACACATACACACCAGGGCCATCAGACTCATCACCTATACTGATGTTGCAACTAAATACAGTGGAATGCACAGACACGCCACCTATTCACAGTCTGCCAACTAGACTACAGGTGCAGTAAGCAAATGTCAGTCAGATGTGTGACCACAGACAACGCACATCCCAAAGTGAAGCACAGGTTTATTACACATTTGCAACATGTTGTTTCCACTACAAATGCTATCTAATCCAACCTGGCTGTGGCCACAAAGTCAAAAAGTGCAGAAGATAGAAAGTCCAGGGGTGTGTGGCACATCACCTGTAGGGAAACGACTGCTTCCACCTTGCAAGTTGATTCATGGATTCGTGGGATCCAAGTTGATCAAACAACTCCGGCAGCACCCTGTGAAGGACAGACATGACACACAGTCAAAACCACTGAAGAACAGCAATACTCATGTCTAATACATGTCACGAGATAACTACACACAACCAAGTTAGCATGTCAACACTGTTGGGCAGTACAGACCACCTGTAAGGACACATCGCTGCACGCATCCAGTCAAGTAGCACATGGCCACACTCAAACAGCAACAGAGCACCACACACACATATCATGCAAACTCAAATCATTGACAATACAACCCTCTGGAGACTCACATTCAGCTGAAGAAGTTGGTGATGAGCTGTGTGCGGACATCACCATCATCATCATCATCATCTTCACTGGCATCGTGACCCAGGCCAGGATCTTCCACAGGTGGCGGACGTTGGTCATCATCATCCAGGATGAGAGGCAACTCCTTCCGCACTGCCAGGTTGTGCAGCATGCAGCAGACGATGACAATCTTGCACACCTTTGCTGGGGCATATGGGAGGGCACCTCCTGTCTTGTCCAGGCAGCGGAAGCGGCTCTTCAGGAGACCAAAGGTCCGCTCAATCACCCTCCTCGTCCGACCATGTGCCTCATTGTAGCGCATCTGGGCTGGTGTCACAGGGTTCCTGAGGGGTGTCAGCAACCACGGCATGTTGGGGTATCCCGAGTCACCTACAGACAGACAGCACATTAGCCGATTTGAAAATGTGTGCGGAAAACAACATAGCAGAACACACACAATGGTACAAAGTCAGTACACACCAACAAGCCAGGCACGCTGGTTCGGCATCTGTGACATCATCCTCGGGATGCGACTACTCCTCATCACGTAGGCATCGTGTGCCGAACCGGGGAAACGGGCACACACATGTGTGATGGTCATATCTGCAAGACATACCACCAGAGCATTGATCGAATGGTAATGTTTACGGTTCCGGTATGCCTGCTCATGTGCCTGTGGTGGTATCAAAGCCACATGTGTCCCATCAATGGAGCCAATTACATGTGGCATCCTTCCCAGGGCATAGAAGTCACTCTTGACGTCAGTGAGTCATTGACGTGTTGGGAAATAGATGTACTGGTTCAGGTATATCAACATTGCCCCCAAAACATCGCGTAGCACACGGCTGAACATAGTCTGTGACATCCCACTGGCAGTCGCCACAGTGTGTTGAAAGGTACCGGTGGCAAAGAAGTGTAGGGCTGCCATCACCTTCACCTTGGGGGTCAGCACTGTAGGATACGGACGGCCAGGCTGCAAATGTGGGTCCAACCGCACTGCCAAAATCCTCAATCAGCTGCCTGGTGAAGCGGTACCGTCGGATGCTGTCACGTTCCACCATCGTTGCCAGGTCTGGGAATGGTCGATGGACAGCAGGAGCCCTGCAGTGCATAGGTGAAGATAGCAAGTTTGTCAGTCACCCCAACTATGTGCCGTTCACCATACTCAATTTCACATGATACATCATTAACAAACACAAGTACTTGATGTGTGTGTCGTTCTGTTTGGACATATATGGCACCTACATGGACATCATCT
Source organism: Calotriton arnoldi (assembly GCA_963921515.1). Lineage (NCBI taxonomy): Eukaryota > Metazoa > Chordata > Amphibia > Caudata > Salamandridae > Calotriton > Calotriton arnoldi. The sequence continues at coordinate 28,636 of CAWUFW010015836.1, read as the reverse complement.
AACATCTCTGTTCAACAAGTGTTGACAACAGGTTCCAGGGTGTGCTATGGGAAACCATTAGGCTGTGTCACAGTACCCATTTACTGCTCTCACGTTCCACACACATACCACAGTGACATGTCTGGACAGATGCTCCACAGGCATCACAGCTCATTGACAGGTAGATTCCCAGGGACCCTGTCTTGCCACATGGACACTGGCATGACATTGCGTATCATGTACACGTCAGATAAACTAACATGACACCCACAGGTAGTGGCCCCTGTAGCCTCTGCAGGACAGACATGGACGTCTGTGACACACACACACACAACATCAAAGTTCATGCACAAACCACGTGGATGTGGAGACTGTCTCCCATTGTGCACATGGAGTCAGAGACATGCGAAACACAACATGCACACAGACTGCGGAGGGACATCACTATTGTGGCAATGGGCCACCCTGTGACGTACATGCCTTCCCACATGTGAGCCTGGGGGTATGTGACATGTCATACACATACACAACCTGGAAATGTGACCATGACACATGCTCATAAATGAAAAGTTGCACACCACAGTGGTCAGGTGCACAACACACAAAGGACCCTCTCCCCATGAACACGTGCACAACCTGGGTGTGTCTGCCCCCAAATGCCACCCCAAAAACCACATGTTCACCCCCATTCACAGATAAGGTTATGCTGCCACACATGCCTTAGATACAGTGTGGACTGGGTGTGGTGTTGTAGGTGTGCCCCAGAGTCCCTGGAAAGTATATGTGGCTGGCATAGGTTCACCAGTGACCAGCATGGTGACATATGCGTGTGACCTGTCCAGGGACGCGTTGAACAGCAATGGACCGATCGGTGTGCCCGACCGGCCCATTGCATTGTATGTGAGCGGGTACGCGTTGTATCCCGGGTACGCGTTGAACAGCAATGGACCGATCGGTGTGCCCGGCCGGCCCATTGCATTGTATGTGAGCGGGTACGCGTTGTATCCCGGTGCACGCGTTGAACAGCAATGGACCGATCGGTGTGCCCGGCCGGCCCATTGCATTGTATGTGAGCGGGTACGCGTTGTATCCCGGGTACGCGTTGTACAGCAATGGACCGATCGGTGTGCCCGGCCGGCCCATTGCATTGTATGTGAGCGGGTACGTGTTGTATCCCGGGTACGCGTTGAACAGCAATGGACCGATCGGTGTGCCCGGCCGGCCCATTGCATTGTATGTGAGCGGGTACGCGTTGTATACCGGGTACGCGTTGTACAGCAATGGACCGATCGGTGTGCCCGGCCGGCCCATTGCATTGTATGTGAGCGGGTACGCGTTGTATCCCGGGTACGCGTTGAACAGCAATGGACCGATCGGTGTCCCCGGCCGGCCCATTGCATTGTATGTGAGCGGGTACGCATTGTATCCCGAAATACGCGTTGTACAGCAGTGGACCGAACGGTGCGCACACATTGGCTGGGGCCTGGCATGGCAACGGACGCGTTTTCGAAGCTCCAACGAGTCTGATGCAGTGAATTCAGTTGGCCAGCCACAACAATGTTGCAAAATCATGGGTGTCATGAAGTTGAAGATTTGAAGGATGCTGTGGGCGTGTATTAGTGCTGCTATTCCATGGATTGGTCAGATTCAGAAGATGCAAACGACTTGGACCTATCACTTTGGACACATAGGACAGTATCTGCCTCTGCAGCACACATATAATGCTGGCTGTTCCCCTGAGAGCTCACTTGCCTGCACTACATGCTCCAGGACGACATCTGCCACCAACACTGCTGCTGTTTATGCATCCTCTGGCTCCTGCAATGGCACGTACTGTGGAGAGAGCCCCAGACTTCAGCCTTGAGGAGAACCAGGCCCTGCTGGACAGCCTCCTTCCACAGTACAGCAAGCTGTATGGGAAACCAGGGGAGCAGGTGAGTGTGCTGTCAACTGCCTCACTAATTGGGCATGTTGTCTGACTAGCAGGGCTTTCAGTGTGCACACCACTGGCTAACATGCCCACTGAGTAGTTGTCACACCCCAAAGTGTGTAGTTACATGCACTGAACTGGTACAGTGCAGTAACAGTGCATTCCAACTAGGTTTACTTCCCATGCAATGATACCATGTAGTGACTGCTGGCAAACTGTTCATAGCCATTGTTGCACTGCCTGTGTACATCATATGCCCCTGTGATTGAGACATGTATATACAACTGTGTGATGCATGTATATGTTGCATGTGGAGTAATGGCCTTTTCACTTTGTCATCCTCACAGGTTGATGCCCACCAGAAGCAGGAAATCTCGCTGACCATCGCCCGGAAAGTAAGATCCGTGGGGGTCTACAGGCGCAGGATCCGCAACTGCCAGAAGAGGTGACAGGACCTTCGTGGCTGGACCCGGAGGATCGCAAGGGTCCAGCTGAAGCTGATGCCTCCTCGCAGGAGGGGCGGACACCGGACCCTGACCCCCCACGTGCTCCGGATCCTGGCAGTGGTCTTCCCTGACCTGGATGGGCAGCTGAAGGACAGACAGCAGCAAGGAGGGGGTGAGTCCATGACTGCACTGTGCACTTTGTCTGACATGCTATGTGCCCTCCTCTGGCCTGGTTAAACTTCCACAGTACATCAGTCATGTGGTCCAGGACCCATGTCCCTCATTTGTGACATGCCCACTTCTCCTCTGATACGCAAATGTGTGGCCCTTATAGTCAGGAAATTGTGTCATTTGGGGACTGTGTCATTGCATTTAGCTTTGCTCAAGCTGGGGGACAGCATTTGTTCCTGTGACTATGTTGTGCGATTCATGGGTGGCTCAATTGCTTACACAATGCCTAAGTTCTGACATGTAATCTGGGTGTAACTTTGATATGTGGTCCGCTTGCTGCTCTGACTCACCACATGTCCCTGGGGAATTTGGCACACACCCATGCTGCTGGTGGGAACAATGTTTGGGCCTCAGGAGCACTGTTCCCATTAAGGTGCGCGCGCGCACCTCTCTTAACGTGAGCGCGCACTTCCGTATGTGCAGCGCGCACACACACAAGACATCCCGCAAGACAGTCGCGCCGCTGCTTTAAAAAAGCGAGCGGCGCGAAAATCAGTCACTTCCTGGATGCGGTGTGTCAGAGGAAGAGTCGGGACTCGGGAGTGCAGGTAAGGCTGGCTTTGGGGCTTGTGGGCTTGCGGCTGTTGGCACTTGCGGGGCAGATTGTGGGCTTTTGTTTAAGTATTCATGTTAATCACAGCCCCTTCACGAGCTGTGATTAACATGAATACTTAAACAAAAGCCCACAATCTTCCCCGCACCGCGCTTTACAAACAAAAGAGTAGAGCAAGTTTAAAAACACAGCGTGTACTTTCAGAAAGTACACGCTGTGTTTTTAAACTTGCTCTACTCTTTTGTTTGTAAAGCGCGGCTGCGAGAGAGATTGTGGGCTTTTGTTTAAGTATTCATGTTAATCACAGCTCGTGAAGGGGCTGTGATTAACATGAATACTTAAACAAAAGCCCACAATCTTCCCCGCACCGCACTTTGCAAACAAAAGAGTAGAGCAAGTTTAAAAACAGCATGTACTTTCAGAAAGTACACGCTGTGTTTTTAAACTTGCTCTGCTCTTTTGTTTGCAAAGCGCGGTGCGGGGAAGATTGTGTGCTTTTGTTTAAGTATGCATGTTAATCATAGCTCGTGAAGGGGCTGTGATTAACATGAATACTTAGAACAAAAGCAGTGTCTTTTGACGACTAGAAAAAAAAAGGTAACAGGTTTGTCCCTCAAAAACCTAAACTTTACAAAACATACTACAGGTATGAAAAACAGTTGTCTCATGTCTACGAAGAAAGAAAAATCCACTTCATAGGACGAAAGCCCTCAACCAGCCAAAGATGACATGCTTCTTCGTAGGCTCCTCTTCACACTGATACGCGCCTGGGATCAATGTGGGCTCCAAAACTCAAGTAGAGGGTAGCTCTTGGAGATGGATGTTATCAGAATGTGCCCTATAGATGTTGGTGTGTGTGTATGATTTTTGTGCAAAGAGCTGAGGGGATAATGTTTAAATTACCTCCGAATTAGATTTGATCAGTAATATTGTTAAACTTAGCAAGGCTAGCAACCGCCAACTCCCTTAAGTGTCGCGCACACCACTGTCCGGAATATACATCACTACCAGCCTAAAAAAAATTTATTAAGTTAATCATGGTATTTTGTGAATTGAAAGGGAAAAAAAAGACTGTACCAAGTTCCATGAATTTGGAATCCATGCATTGTATAGGTCATGGTTCTAGACAGTGCTGTGTTCTTGGTCACTCTTCTTTTTCAAATGACACCCTCTGTACCTTGCTGATACCAGCTTGGTGCTCACAGCACCCGATATCTAATCGAGAGATAGTGATCCATTTGTGAAGCCTGAGGGTGTTACTTACCTCAGTCTCCTAGAGGTTTAACTCTATCCCTCTGCTCTTTGCACAAAAATCATACACCACACCAACAGCTATAGGGAACACAATCATCTCAGACATCCATTTCCAAGAGCTCGCCTCTTCTTGAGTGTTGTAGCCCACATGGATACTTTCTAAGATACCAGTGTGAGGAGGAGTCCTGTGATGAAGAATGCGTCCTATGAAAAGTGTTTTTGATGATCTTTACAATTTGATTGGAAACAGGACTCAACGTGGACACACAAAATTTGTTCTCCTGAATTTTAGGCTTTGGTGTGAGTAGTGTGTCTAGTGGACAACACCATGCCCTTTTTATAATGCGTCTAAACAACCATTCTGGGGTAACCCCTGTTGACTAATTTAATACAGAGGACAGTGTCTCTGAAAGACATCCTTGAAAGTATAGTTTGTACAGATTATGAGAAATTGGCCTTAAGGGTTTCTCTGAGCCTGCGGATAGAACCGTTGCTTCATTAGGGGAGAAATATGCTTGTGGGTTTTCTTCTGTAGAGCGAGGTTGATTATTTGCCTTCAATAACATGAATATTGAGGTCAAGCTAATTTATCACGCAACTGCTGCCTGAGAGTGTAAAAACAGATCACTCACTGCTGGATTGATTTACTTGCATGAGGAAAGAGTCAAGCGTTTCGAAGGGTACCCTGGAACTCGATAGGAAACGTAGTGCTTCGCAGTCTCGCCAGGGGTATGAAGTGCTCTATGAATAATGCAGTCAGTCCACCCAGAAAGCACGTTTGGCCTTGTAAGGGGTTTGGACGTGGTATTTACATACCAGTATCCACTTATTGTAAGGCAATGGTAAATGCTCTGATATGCTTCAGTCCTGACCTGTAGCACCCTTTCCCTTCCCTCCCTCACCAGGGGTCAACAGCGGCCGCTCTGAACGTGCATCTTAGCAAAGGCCTGCAGCGTCAGTGGCATTCACCCACTGCACAGTACAGTGACTCTCCCTGAGAGCCTGCTATTCTTGCTGTTGATCAGCAGTAGCAGCTCCCTTGATGCCTCTGAGCCCTGACCTGCAGCAACAATGTTCATCCACTGTCCATCCACCGTACACCATTCCACCAGTGTACCGCAGTCTTATTTGGAATCACAAGCAGCTCTGATAATGCACCCCATTCCATAAATGAGACCTTTTTCTTTTATTCTACTAGCAAGCCTTACATTCACTCTGTCAGTGCACCTCAGACCTGAACTGCATCATTTGGATTGTTCACCCACTGCACCCAACATGGCTCTGCAGACGCACCTTAGTCGTGATCAGTGTCACCAACAGATACTCCAACCCTCGGATTATTCCAATCCCGCCATAAGACAATCTGTTATTCCAGTACTGAGGCACTGGCATGTCTGTCAGAACACCTCCGCCCTGCCCTGCTGCACACAGCTCTGCCCACACAGACACACACCCCACTTCAGACCTGAATCACAGCACACAGCTCTGCACACACAGACACACACACAACCGGTTTCTTGGTTCTTCGAGGGACACACGTGGAAGCCATCAGGTGCCTGTCGTGCTGGACGTGCAATGTTGAGGCAATAGTGAAACGGTGCAATAGCTGTGCCAGATGTTTACTAATCGTCTGTCCATGACGCATGCACTGCCCACAGTGCTTGATGGCGCCTGGCACGCCACACATCTAGGTATACAAATCCTGTACATCTAGCAATACGACAATGAATATTATACAGTCCTGTCCCCTGAACATTGGAAAACAAGCATTGGCATAGCAATAGGTCTCACATTTTCGAAACTTTAACATATTAGTATTGTAAATGACAGTGTATTTTATTATTGCAGGTTTTTTAAACAAATAAATAAAAGACATTGCCATTTACAATACCAATAGCTCAAAATCTGGCAAGTACGAAACCTATTGCATTGCAAATGCTTGTGTACCCTTCCTCTTAGCGAAAGGACCAGTACCATTTACAATACCGATAACTCACACTAGTACAAATGCAATGCAATAGATTTCGCAGTTACAAAATAGTTGGCTACTGCCATTTTGCATTAGAGCATTTTCTTTGTTTTTTAGAAAGGAAAAAAATAAAAAAACAATGTCATTTACAATGCCAATAGCTCAAAATAATGTCATTGCGAGACCTATTGCATTGTAAATGCTTGTTATTTATTCCAGCAGACTTCAACATTAATAGAAAAATCTACCCTTCCCAATAAGCAATAGGAAACGAACTACAAAAATTCATCCAATCAACAGTCAGTCTATTCTTTCATACCCGAATGTCCCCTGATCAACTTCTTCTTTCTTTCCTGCTCCATCAGATAGCTGTGGTTTTTGTATTCTTTTATTCTCAGTATTTATTAATTTGTGGTGCCTTTAACTCCGTTTTTTTTTTTTTTAGCAACGCCTGCCGTCGAAGGGGCTCTCAGCGCTCCATTCGCAGCTTACCTATATCTTGATACATGAGGCCGCATGGGTGAGGTGTCCCACACACTATGGGGGTGAATAGCCAAGACAAGCTTTACGTGTCTTGTTGCTCTGCGGGGGCGCGTTCGAAACCGTCATAACGATACTGACTAGATTGTGTCCCCGTGAAACCTGTGCCTTTCCCGAGAAGCCTGGAAGACTGAGATGCTCGTTTGGGTAAGTATTGACAAAACTAACTTAGAGGCAGAAGCCCGTGTAGTGGGTCTGTATTCTTGAGCACATCATGCATACTATTTGCAGTGCCACAGCGCTTTTGAGTGCCACTTAGGGCTGGGCACAGGTGGAACCAAGTATACCCTGCACAAACAGAGGGTGGTTCAGCTCCAGAGCTTCTGACCCACTTTGCACTCCTAGTTCATCCATAATCTAACTGGACACACCCAGTGCCATGCTGTAGACCTAAAAGATATTTTGCAGGCTTCGTCCATTTAATTTTGCACTACTAGCACGCCCCAAAAGTTGACTTCCCCTGCCCAGTGCCACACATTCTATTTGCGATTCTAGTGCGCCCAACAATTTGACTGGCCTCACCCAATGCCACAATCAATCCCCAAGGGTTGCCCTGATAAATCCCACAGTTCACAATTTGCCTGTGTTCACGCATCTAAGACATGCAGGCAGACATGGAAGGTGAATATATGGAGAAAGAGTCCATCTCGGTCCTTCCTCTGGACGATTAAGTCTTATGATGGTACCACCGTTGGAGTCTTGTGCTTTTATAAACCTGAAGTGTACTTGCCTGTGCAACCAATTCATGTCATGGCGTGTTTATCCAATTTGCAAACAGACCTTAAGACCCTTAAAGTGGCGCTGTATGTGTGAAAATGCACCATCTTTTCACTTTTTCAAGTAAATGTTTGGAGTGACATTTGGAACTGCACACGCGCGCGGTCTGGTTCCTGGTGCACATAGCCATGGTTGCAGCGCACAGAGACCCTCCACTGCCGCACACAGAGGAAAAAAATTAGAGGGAACATTGCTCAGGAGTATGTGTATCCAGTGTGTCACACATGCTTAGCCACCTGCCTACTGTCCAGGACTCATCCCTCTTACAGGTGGAGCTGGACAGTCATGCCTACTCCAGGGCATGCAATGCACTCTGTACTCCCACTCCCGTGTATCATCTGGCATGTTGTGATCAGTGTAATGTACCCTCAGGTGTCTGCCTCTGTCTCATTGTGCTGTGTCTTCGTTGTCAGGACTACTGGTATGTTTATCGGTTAGGGGCTCAGCATGCCATCTGAGATGTGACCATGATAGACGATACTTCTGTGACTTATAGGTGTCTGATCACTTGACTGTGCACACAGGTGTTTGCGACTGTGACTTTCAGGCAGCTGTATTGTCATTCACAACACACTGTGAGGTGCTCATGTTCAGAGAGTTGTGTTTCATGTCCCCCATATGTCCAGTTGGTATGACGTGGACAAATAGTAGTACAGATGATGTGGTATTTGGGGGATGGACATGTGCACTTGTCAGTCACATAACTTGCATTCCCCATGCCCTCGGATTGTGACACAGTGCAGACTGTTGTTGGCTGGCTGCCATGGCCATGTGACTTGAGACAGTAATGTATGACTTTGCACGCATTCCTGTGTCATGGCATTCAACTTCCTGAGACTGATCCTGCAGGGGAGTGACATGTGCAACATGCACCCCATTGTGGCATTGACTATCCGGACATGGGTGCATCATGGTGTCTGGTGCTGGTATGCATCACATGCATTTCTATTTAGACTCTGGCCATCCCTTTATCCGGACACCTGCACTGACTCAGTGGCAAGAGATGTGATGTGTGCATGTTCACATACTTCACCGTGTTCCCTGCAATGTCCAACAACTGTGTAGGTGGTGCATGTGTCCACACTGGGGTCTTACCATCAGACAGGCACCAGACAGATGGGTGCAAGGGCAGGAGGGGTGTGAGTCCCATGGTTGACCATCAGACTGACAATTGGCTTCCCGAATCTGTGTGAGGACTTTAGGCAATGTTCAACTAAGGATGCCAGGGCTTGCTCTGTAATGTGCTGTACTTACTGTGGTGAGTGCGGTCAGTGCAGGTGACTGATGTTTGTCTGTATCCCTAATTGTTTGCAGATACATCCACGGCCACAGGAGGGGACAGCTCCACGGACCAGGAGGAGCAGCGGAGCCAGACTGGGTCAGCATCGGACGAGTGGTCAGAGGGACCCAGTGGCACGGAGGGTAAGGGGAGCCACACCGAGGAGTCCTCAGCACCATCCACCTCAGCTGAGGACCACAGCAGCTCGGAGGATGACTCCCTTGTGGAGGCAGGTCTCAGCAGCCACCAAAGGCCAGCTAGTCTGTCTGGCCCCGCCACCACCACCACCACCACCGCCCTCCCATTGGCTCCCATTCCTGAGGTCCGTGGAGGCTCCCGTACTCGGCTGCGTGTCTCCTTCGTGCCAGGCACCGCAGCCCCTGCCCCTGTGTCCCCTGCTGCCCTGAGTGAGGAGTCTGTGTACCTCCTTCGGCAGCTCCATGTAGGGCAGACAGCAATGCTGAGTGTCCTCCATGCACACACCACTCTGTTGACACAGCTGGTGTCGTTCATGGAGGGCATCTTGACGGGTATGTCTGCCCTACAGAGGAGCAATAGGTCCATGGACTCCTCCTTGACGGCAGCAGTGTCCCTCCTCCAACAGTCCCTCACCCCTCCCACCTCTGCCCCATCCATACTTCCTGCCCCCCTACCTGTCCAAAGCACATGCACACCTGCACAGTCACCCAAACACACAGACACGAGCAGCACAGACACACCCAAGAGAAAGGCAAGACGTGCACACACGCATCCTCAGGGGACTGATACCACAGACACAGGGGACGGGGAACACACACACACACAGGCATCCACATTAACTCCGCAGTCCTCCAAATCCTCTCCCTCCAAGACCCCTTCCCTTGCCTCGCCTGCTAACACACCTACACAGCAGATCTTCCTGTGTGACCTCGGCCTCTTCCCCTCCAATCCTGCTGATCCAGCATACCAGGGGAAGAGGAAGTCCACCCACACAGAGGGGAGTGCCCCTCGCCCCCCGGACACCCTCCCCCAGGCGCAGGCAGAGTGAACCCCCACCCGCAAGTCCCCCCGGTCCCGGAAGAGCAAGACCCCGCCACCGCCCTGCAAGTCAACCACCCAGTCTCTCACCTCCATCCCCCAGGCCACCACTCCACAGGTGCCACTGCCACACCCTGCCCCAGGTTCCCCCACACACCGATACCGCATCCCCAAACTGCTTAGGCCCTCCCCCCCTGCCACTTGCTCTTCCACCCCCAAACCAGACGCTCTGCCTGTTTGTGCCACTGGTGTGGAGACCGTGTCCCCCCTCTGTCCTGCCCAGCTCTTCTGCCCCCCTTCCACTACCTTGGAGTCATGCACTGCCGTGGAGTCCACAACCACCCCGTCTGACTCGGGCACTGCATTGGGGACCCAGTCCACTCCATCTGACCAGCCCACTGCAGTGGTTGCAGCACCAACTCCATCTGACTTGAGCCCTGCGGTGGTGCCAGCCCCCCCTGAGTCAGACACCTCCACTGCAGTTGCTGGTGACACTCCTGCACCCACCTCCCCTTCACTGCCTCCTTCTGGCATCCCCTGATCCTGTCCCTGCGGTGCCTGGCCTGCCCCTCGTATGCCCCTCCAAGGGGGATGTCCCCTGTCCGTACCTGTGCAGGCAAGCAATTGTTGACAAGTTGTCACACATCACCCTGTTGGGACTGTATATTTGGACTGGCCATTGGCCTTAGTTTATTTTGGACTTTTGATTTGAGTTGCACACTTGCTGAATAAAGCCTCTTTTTGTTTACTTGTGGTTAATCTTTGGAGGTACATGATGTAGATGTGTAGAATCATGCATTTGCTGTTGTAATAGTGTTCAGATCAGGTAAATGAAGTTTTGCTGTGATGGGCTCCATGTGGTCCATGGGATATGTGTCCTAATCTAGTCTGGATCTATAGCATCCTTTGCTGCAGTCTGAGGGTGTAATGTTCAGCATTTGACACAGGGATGTACGTTTAGTATTTGTAGATTACCATCTTTGTCCTACACTGATGCACATATGGTGGGCTTACCACTGTCCAATGTTCCTAGTACCCTGACTGTGTGCCCGTCTCCAATGGACATGCAGTTTAGCACATCAAATTTGGAGGACTCATCTGTGTACACAGTGCAAGTTGCTTGACACGTGTCTTGGGTGTATGCAGATGACTGACGTGACACTCCCGTGCCCAGGCTGATATGAGCAGAGCCTTCAGTGTGTTGTAGTTGTTGACTCACTGACCGAGTGTTCTGCTGACATGTTTGAGTCGTGCACAGACAAGGTTTGGCACAGCTGACCTTCCACAGGAGTGGAGTGCCCTCATGGCAGTGCATGATTCCGTGATATAGGCTGTGCCAATGTTGTGTGTTGTGTAGGCATGTCTGTGCGTGTTCCCTTCTCCTTTTCCTACACAGGCTGTGTCCCTACGGATGTTCCTGTTTGTGATGCTTGCTGAGTTGTTCTGTGTTCATCCAGCATCTTGGACCTGGTTACTCCGTGATGTGGGTGCATGGCAAACTAATGTTCATGAGGTTGTCATCCCTAGTTGTCTTTGTTGTCAGGGCTGGGGATGTGGGCAAACGCAGATGGGACACAGTCAGGATTCCTCTTGGCACTTGTTGGTTACACGAGTAATGTGATTTTCTGTTTGTGTATGCTTTCAGTGATTGTGACACGTTGTGTGTGTGACTGCTGCCACTCCTCAGGGTCAGAGCTGCAATATTGGAAGTTGTCTATGTGTGTCCTTTGTGGGTCAGCTTGGCTTCTTCATTGGTGTGTGACTATGGCCAGGATCCCATTGTTTGGGGTGGATTTCACGTCATGCCCATGTACGGCATACTGTGCAGTGTGTCAGACATTCACAAGTATTGTTGACTGGCCATGTGTGATCTGTTTCTGCACCTTATTTCCCCCCACCACCCCTGGGATTGTCATGGGTGCATGTGCAATGTCAGCAGTCCATGTGAGCTTCAACGCTGCACATTGGTGGAGTTCAAGGTGTGTGGCGTTGAGTGTGTGCAAATGTGAGTTGTTGCACGGCTGGGGCACTACCTCCATATTTTCCTTCGCTGGCAGGCCGTGCTGAGTGCTTTGTGCTTGTATAGGTGTGATGGTAGTTTGTTGCTCAGGACACATGGCTGTGGTTCACAGTGTGGATGACATCTACCTTTGTCATCACAGTGTGATTGTCATGCAGACTAGTGTCACCACAATGTGGGGTCCCTGGGGGGAGTGCTGTGGTGGTTCTGTCTCTTGCTGTGTGTGTTGCTGTTCCTACAAGCTTGTGTGACATGTGTAATTTGGGCTCCCTCTCATCTCACAATGCCTGTTTGCCCACATAGGGGAATCCAATCCATGAGTTACTTTTGTATGTGACTGTGTTGACATCTGTGTATCAGTGAATCTGGCTTCCTCATGTGTTGTGTGTTTGCCTGGGGACACTGGCACACAACCCCCTCACCTGTTGTGTATGATATGCAGTGTGAGTCTGCCTGTTTGTGTTTGTGCTTTTGCACCACTGCATTGGCATATCTTTAGTTTGCCATTGGCTGTATGTTGTTTGTTGGCTTTCCCCTGCTGGCCCTGGGACTGCTAGGTCATCAGTCAGCACATTGATCATGGTTAGTATGTCCCATTGCTGCCATGGTATGGTATTTGTTCACCCGACATCTACAGTCTCCACAGGATATCTACATTTGTGTGTCCATTGGTGCAGATATGTGGGTCTGCATTATGATGCTCACTTCTGTCATTGTGTTATTTGTGAATGTAGACAATGTGGGCCCCCATGGCTGATGTTTGTGTGCACATGGCCAGAACGATGTGTCATTGGCACTGCACTGCTTGCCTCACACAATCTATGTTGCTATGGGACACAAGCACTACAATGCCACTGTAGTGTTTGGTGTTGTGTGGCCAGGAATAATCCCTGCAGTTGTTTTTGCAGCTTTTACCAGGACTACACTTCCCTTTTGGGCACTGTGGTGATGGGGCTTTGGGCCCCATTGCCACACTGTTCAAAATGTGCTTCAGCTATGGAGCACACACTTACCTTTTGGGCACTGTGGTGATGGGGCTTTGGGCCCCATTGCCACACTGTTCAAAATGTGCTTCACCTATGGAGCACACACTTACCTTTTGGGCACTGTGGTGATGGGGCTTTGGGCCCCATTGCCACACTGTTCAAAATGTGCTTCAGCTATGGAGCACACACTTACCTTTTGGGCACTGTGGTGATGGGGCTTTGGGCCCCATTGCCACACTGTTCAAAATGTGCTTCAGCTATGGAGCACACACTTACCTTTTGGGCACTGTGGTGATGGGGCTTTGGGCCCCATTGCCACACTGTTCAAAATGTGCTTCAGCTATGGAGCACACACTTACCTTTTGGGCACTGTGGTGATGGGGCTTTGGGCCCCATTGCCACACTGTTCAAAATGTGCTTCAGCTATGGAGCACACACTTACCTTTTGGGCACTGTGGTGATGGGGCTTTGGGCCCCATTGCCACACTGTTCAAAATGTGCTTCAGCTATGGGGCACACACTTACCTTATGGGCATTGTGGTGATGGGGCTTTGGGCCCCATTGCCACAGTGGTCATGGTCTGCTTGCATTGTGTAGGCCACACACACAATTATGTGTGACACATGTGTTAGGGGGTCACATTGTATGTTCAATGTCATGTTCAGTGTTGTATGCATTTGACACAGACCACACACGCTTGTCATGGTGTTGGGGGCTGGGATGTAATTTACAGACAGTCCTTATGTGGGAGTATGCTAGTTGTGTCATGCATTACCCGTCCTATTAGTAGGGGTGGTTGTAGTGACAGGCATCCAGCCCCCCATGAGTGGTGATGGTAGTAGTGGTAGGCATCCAGCCCCCCATGAGTGGGGATGGTAGTAGTGACAGCCATCCATCCCCCTAAGGGTGGGGATGGTAGTAGTGGCAGCCATCCATCCCCCTATGGGTGGGGATGGCAGTAGTTGTAGACATCCAGCCCCCCCTGGATAGGGGTGGTGGTAGTGGCAGGCATCCAGCCCCCCCTGAGTTGGGGTGGTGGTAGTGACAGGCATCCAGGCCCCCCTGGGTAGGGGTGGTGGTAGTGACAGGCATCCAGCCCCCCATGAGTGGGGATGGTAGTAGTGGTAGGCATCCAGCCCCCCATGAGTGGGGATGGTAGTGGTGGTAGGCATCCAGCCCCCCATGAGTGGGGATGGTAGTAGTGGTAGGCATCCAGCCCCCCATGAGTGGGGATGGTAGTAGTGACAGGCATCCAGGCCCCCCTGGGTAGGGGTGGTGGTAGTGACAGGCATCCAGGCCCCCCTGGGTAGGGGTGGTGGTAGTGGCAGGCATCCAGCCCCCCCTGAGTAGGGGTGGTGGTAGTGACAGACATCCAGGCCCCCCTGGGTAGGGGTGGTGGTAGTGGCAGGCATCCATCTCCCTTAGGGTGGGTATGGTAGTAGTGGCAGGCATCCATCCCCCTAAGGGTGGGGATGGTAGTAGTGACAGGCATCCAGCCCCCCCTGGATAGGGCTGGTGGTAGTGGCAGGCATCCAGCCCCCCCTGAGTAGGGGTGGTGGTAGTGACAGGCATCCAGCCCCCCCTGGATAGGGGTGGTGGTAGTGGCAGGCATCCAGCCCCCCCTGAGTAGGGGTGGTGGTAGTGACAGGCATCCAGGCCCCCCTGGGTAGGGGTGGTAGTAGTGGCAGGCATCCAGGCCCCCCTGGGTAGGGGTGGTAGTAGTGGCATGCATCCAGCCCCCCCTGGATAGGGGTGGTGGTAGTGGCAGGCATCCAGCCCCCCCTGAGTAGGGGTGGTGGTAGTGACAGGCATCCAGGGCCCCCTGGGTAGGGGTGGTAGTAGTGGCAGGCATCCAGGGCCCCCTGGGTAGGGGTGGTAGTAGTGGCAGGCATCCATCCCCCTATGGGTGTGTATGGCATTGGTGTTGGCCATCCCACCCCTATGGTTCTGCTGTTGCACGTTATTTTTGCATCCCTATGTGTGTGTGACATATTTTGTGTACATGTGGTTTGTTTGTATTGTTGGTGTTTGACTTACCGTCTGCGCCGTACGCGTCCGTGCTGGTCCCGGTAATAGATGTAGAGTATAGGTAGGACCTGCGCAATGGGATTCATGCTTGGATCGTCTCGTTCAGGTTTCTCGTGTCTTCGAGTCGTACTCGTAGCAGGCTTGTTCGTCTCGTAGCCGTGGATCGTCTTGTGGCGCGAAACGGAGCTTATGTACGGCTCGCCTGGATGCTCAAACGTGCCGGACGTAGCGACGAGTTCGGCGCGTACGGAAGACGCATCGTACTAGTCCGGCCGGAAGGTGCTGTGTATTTGGTTCCGTGCGACTCGATTCGGCGTTTACGGATCCGGCACGGGCGGGGAACAGGAACTGGAATGGGTAAGTACGGCTCGCTCGGAATCTGGGCTGTTATGCGCATCGTACTTGTTCGTTCGGTAGAGTGTTCGAGTCGGTCGGAAAACACGCGTTTGGCTGGTATTTTTTCCGGACGAATACTGTTAGGTGCGCTTCCGGCCGACATCGGAATCGACCCCTATGTGTTACAGTGAATGGTAGCTCTTGGCCTCGGGGATGTTTGCGCCGACGCGTTTCGACCTTCTGGGGTGGGCCTGTGTTGATGATTCAAAGAAGGTCTTCTTCAGGGCAGATATTTTCATAGGACACTGTGGGTGTATTAAAGGAGATATCAGTTTCTTGTTTTTTCATATGTATTTAATGTATGGTGCTGTCTGATTTGTACATCAGATATCTGTTAAGAGACATACCATTTTCGTGGTTTCGGAGGATTTTGCCTTGTAATTGGTGTTGGACTGGTCCCCTCATGGGGTCCTGTCTTGTTGTATATGCCTTGCCTTGTTCATGGGGCTGTGGGCTTTTTTAGGAGCGGTTTGTTGAACCTGCAAGAGGTACAAAAGGGAGGGGAGGGTGATCATGCTATATGGTGTTGAACTCGCATTTTTGTTTAACTGTTAGTGTTTTCCTGCTTCTCTTAAAACCCAAAATGTGCACGTGGTTTTGGGTGCAACAGGCAGAGATAGTTTGCAGATAGAGATACAGTTAGAGATGATAGAGAGAGGGCTAATGATAGAGATGCAGTCTTGCTTCCATTTTATTTTCTGAAAACCTCCTAGCTCTAGTCCTAACCTTGACGTACCCTTTGCACTACTTTTCACAGTCCAAACCGCATCAGACATATAACCAAGTCCCAGGTCTCCTTATTAATTACCTGGTGTGAGACAGTCATCCTTTTTCCCCTGATCACCCCCATTTTTTGACTGATACTCATGGTAACTGACTCTGACTGTGCCCTGGGATCTGCTAACCAGGCCCAGGGCCAGTGGTCTGATTACAAAGGTATTTGGTAATTAGGTGTAATTACAATTGGCACTGACCACCTACCGGTAACTTCCTAGTATATGGTAGGGCATGTAGGTTTAGAGACCCAGCAGCTTTGAGGCACTTAAGTGTGCACTACTGTGTTGCCTGCTGTTATTTAAAAAGCCAGCCCTGCTTTGCAAGCTGCTTTTAAATTGAAATTTCATGCAAATTAGACTTTGGATTTAAAGATACCTCCAAAGTATTAAACTACCTTATTGTTAAATATAGGTCACCCCTTAGGTCTACCCTAGGTGCGCCCAGGATAAGCTGCCATGTAAAAATAAGCAGGAACATTGCAAAGGATGTTTTATGTGCCCTGGTGAGAGAAAAACTACCAATTTCATTTTTTCCCCATTGTAGCATTTTAGCTCCATATGCTAACATGGGAATACTGTAATACAGTGTAACTCTAGACAGGAGTGAGCTAAAATACTATTACAAGGACATACAAAAGTTGGTAATGATACATCTAACAACTTGCCACTGTTGAATTTATCATAACCAATACAGAAAAGAAGTTATAGAACTTTCTTTTCTGTGAGCCAAAATACAACCTTCTAGCAGCCTTTCCTGATTGGCCAGCCCTTAACAGGCTTAGCCAAACTGCTTTGAAGAGGTGATAAGTGACCTGCATAAAGACAGAGGTTATCTAGTGGGGGGAGCTCTGCGGCTGCAGAGAACAGGCCAGGAAGGGAGCTGGGTAAACAAACTGAACTTTAAAGAGAACAGGACAATAAGGAATGCCAGCTAGGCCTACCCCATCTTCCTGTACCCACTAGCCAGATGGCAGCCCCAGAATGGAATTTGCAGGGAGTCTGGAATGGGCGTGTTAAGGGAAATGAACCACACCAGTAGGTTGGCTTAGCCAGCTCTTACTCCCAAGGAGAGAAATTCTCCATCTTGAATTTTAAAGTACAGTGCTTTGTGGGACACGAATATGCCACACGTTGTAGGAAACTGTCATGCTTTTGGGTGGCACCCTTTACCTCATTGGTCAGGGGTGCCCCCCTACTTGTCACCCCAGAGCATTGGATAAATATGTGAGAGCAGCATAGCACCTCAGATCTGCTGCCTGAGACTACAAGGAGAAGAAGAACTGCCTTTCTGGAACCCTGGTCTGCACCCAAAATGATTGCACTCTGATGGACTGTTCATGCTGCACACTTAGAACTCCAGCCCTGAGGACTTTGCCTTGCTTCAAAAAGGATTAAGAAGTGGACTCCCAGAAAAAAACAGGTTAACAGAGCTCACTCACAACATCTCCCCCAAGAAGTCCCCAGCCTGGAGTGCGTCCAGTGGACCTTTAAGGTTTTGGCCAGGTGCATTGTGGGAATTATAGTCCCAAACTTCCAAGGACCATCTAAGAGCTTCTAGACCCTTGGATTTGTGTTTTGGACACTTTGAACCCTCAAGAGGAACTTCAAATAGAAGTTCCAGAAGTTTGGAGAAGTTTGAAGCAACTTGTGGAAAAAGCTCCATAAGGTGACCGACCTGTCGACGAGAGTCAGGCCGCCAACGTCGAACCACGACTTGACCTGAATTTC
Source organism: Calotriton arnoldi (assembly GCA_963921515.1). NCBI lineage: Eukaryota > Metazoa > Chordata > Amphibia > Caudata > Salamandridae > Calotriton > Calotriton arnoldi. Next base: position 10,727 of record CAWUFW010015836.1, on the reverse strand, counting down.
AGGTTCGTCCAGCCGAAAGCTTTGGAGCTCAAGACTTCCAGGATTTCACCAAGGCCTTGCACTGAGCCAAGCCACCATTGTCAGAAAAGGAAAATCCTTCAGAAAAGTTTCTAAGTGTGAAGATAAAACTTTGACTGGGGCCTCCCGCTTAATGTATCCGAATAAGGCTCCATCATGCTCAACCTCAAACTTTGACTTTGTCCCAGTCAAGCGTGCCCAGATGTCCCAAGTTGGCGCTATATGTTTTTAAGCACTAGAAAGTGTTTATTGTTTACAAATTCATATCTCTAGTTCCCTATATTGGATTTTTATCATTTTGGTGTCATTTTAATCATACAAATATTTCCCATTTTTATAAATTGGTTGTGAATTTTTATTGTGTGGTGTGTCTTACTTATTTAATGTATTGGTGTTTTTTCACACACCTGTCTCCTAGGTTAATCCAGTCTGCTCACAGCCAGCTACCAAGGGTTAAGCCAGGGGCTAATGTATTGAGACCTAGACTAGACCTTATATTGCATTGATGGCCTTTTTGCTAGTGGTAGGGCATCTACTTACCACTACCAGTAATCCACCTTTCAGCATCTGGTCATACAGAACTTACTTTTCCTGCCCGTGCCAAGTTCTCTCATTAATATCTTCTCTCCCCTCCTACTGATCCCAGCATGGCCTACTCAGGAAGTCTTTGACTATTTTACAAAATTAAGTAATGCTAAAATTAATAAATTTAAAATAATACAGCATTCAAAAATAAAGAAGCAAAATTGAAAATGTTTTCAATATTTTTAAATTAAATAAAATAATTCACTATTTGAACATTTGTTTGGTGAATACTTGTTATTGTACCATTGTGTATTGTTTTGATGTTTAAATCAAGGTAATTGCTCAGGCTAGGGGCCCCCGGATTTCCATAATGACTCAGTGGGGGACCCCAGATTCCAGTAATAGTTCAGTAGCGGTCCACAGAAGTCAAAAGGTTAAGAATGGCTGAAATAGCCTCTTCTACATCTTCCGACTTTGTACTCAAATACACCTCACAGCTATTATACGCAATTCTCTTCTGTTCTTTTCAGAATGCCTGGTGCACTTCCATGACAAAGCCAGCTCTACAGTGCATTTGTGAACTCAAAGAAATTTTTATTAACCTTTTGGCACCATAATAGTAATTTTTAAGGCATCTCCTCACCCCTCTTCCTCTTTAAGCCTCCACCCCAGTCCTCATCTCTGTTTTCTGCCCACCATCATGCACATCATTAACTTTACTTTTCTGTAAGAAAACTGCCACCAGATCAGTCTGGCTGTGAAGTCAACAGGTCCTCTTTTGGTGCTGTGAGTAAGTCCTATATCTGTTGTACTCACTTCACATGGGTGCCACTTTATCTGACAAAACACTGCTTGATACTCCATTAATTTGGGCTTCCAGAGAAGATTTCTGGAGGCGCTCACAACATTTTAAGTAAGCATAATATTAAAAAAGATAGTCATTCCTCAACCTCCTTCCCTTTAATGTGATTCCATTCACTCTAGCATTTTATGCCAGGTTGCGTTGCCATTCATGGATCGGCAACAGACCTGGTCGATTTCATCTCCAATAATGTTTGGAGGCTGGGAAGTTCATCCGCTGATAGATATCGATTTCCTTCATCAGAAAAGGAGGTAAAGCTGAGTGGTTACAGAAAATTCGCCACTTTCTGAAGGAAGTGCTAAATCCAGAAGTGAAACCACCAGTGCATTTGTCCCCACTAAAGTGATACTATGATCTAGGAAATCCCACCACTGGATGTGTCGCTGGATTTAAAGCTTCCTCTGGAAAGGGGAACATTTACCATCGCCTCTCACTCTAAACCACGCCCCACTTTGACTTTTCTAGCTCAACCTCCAGGGCAGATGGCTTTGTGGTTTATCAAAGGTTAGTTCATGGATAGATTGAAATGGGCAATATGGGACCATATTTTGGGAGTTATTTACTAAAGGTTTGTGCTGTCACTCAGGTGGTGCAAAGCAATGCAAAACATTGCATCAATTATAAAAACCAGTGAGTGCTGTGCAGTGCAAATTAGTAAATCTATGGCTTAGTATCTTTTATATCTCACTTTGTGTGGGACAGCACATCTTGATTTTTTGTCTCATTCTCTGGTTCAACTGGTAAACCTCCTCTCACATAATATCCCTGCATTGGTAGCCTTTAGTAAAGCACGCCACTTGAAGTGCCTATGCCTGTGTTAGAGTCTTTGTGGGCACGGTACCTGCCTTCTTATGCCACAGCTTGCCAAGATATCTACTATCTCAGGCACTATACCCTGTCACTATCCTTCTTTTCACTGGGTTCCAATTCGTCTCATTGGAAACACTTTTTTATTTCTCACGGCCAGTGCCCGGGCCTACCTACTGCTTGCCCTCAGACCCCTAACGTAATATATCATAATCCAGACAATGCTTCAAACCACATCCCTTCAGCATCACTCACCTTCCTCGACTATCCTTGGAGCTAGCCCAAGACACCTTTTGCGTTAGCAGCTTTATTCTACAACTCTCGTTCATTCATTCATTCATCCTGAAAACAGCATTTCTTAAAAGTGCTGGGACAAAGTTCAATGTAGTGCCTTTAATTCAGATACACTTTGAAGCTACAATGGAATTAAAGCACTGGAGTGAGATAACCTACACAGCCCAGCCTAAAGGTCGGCTAATTAACCACCAGTCTTGTACAGCTTAAATAATTGTTCTCTGGTCCATTAAAATTCAGCGAGTCAAAAAATATGAGAGTATGTGTTGTACCCTGAAGCGACAGTCCGAGTTTCCCATCCTTAAACTTCATTAAATTGAGTTAATGCTGTGGGCTTCGCAGTGCACAGTGCCACCAATACTTAATCTTTTTTATAAAGAACACATTTACCTTGTCCAAGCCAACAGAAAAATTGAAAGCATGCTCGACTGCGAGGCAGAATGACATGGGATGCATAAGCAGATGTCACTTGTGATTGAATTCTGCTAGGGAAGCGTGGCCTTCATCCGGCGCCGGGACCGTGGCCACTCAATCCACGTCTGATGCCAGCAGCTGGAATTGTCCAAGTTCCTGTCCTTGTACAACAGCTCAATCTGCATCCAGATCATTCACTGATAGAAGTACATTTAATGCCATCGCACACTCCATCCATAACTATCTAATCGAACTCACTCCATTCGTTCAAGCAAACAAGCCATCAACTTCAGGAGCGAGGCAATTAAATTGCCTCGACTGGCATCGCCCGCTGGTTTGTCAAATTGGTCTTAGAGGAGATGCATTAAACCTTCTGAACGCCAGGGGACTAAAAAATGCAGAGGCGACTCTCTGCTTCATATCTTCCTCGCGCGCCTCTCCGGAAGTCTGATTGTATCTTTAATTCAAATCAAGCGCTCTCAAACCCAGACCTTCCACTCTGGCACACAAGACGCAACCCGCCATTTCCCGTCACTGTACGCTGCCTGGTTAAGACCTGCATAAGGTGCTGATTGCCGCGGGCGTCTTTTGCCCTTGTAAATTAGGGGCGTTCAGTTGGTCGAAGTTGACAAGCTTTTCAATTACAGCACAGCTTGCAAATTTTGCTTGATTGCCAAATCCGGTTAGCAGGATAACATCCCCAAACCGCTGAGTCCCGGTCATTTTACTGATACGAAAACTATCTGACTGCTTCTATCTGGCAAAAGACTGAAATGGCATCAAAGAGACCAGACAGAGGGTAATAGTTACTTTGTCAGAAATTAAACTCAGCTTTATACAACAGGGTTTTATCATTACGCATAAGATTATGCAAGGCTTTTTCCCTATAAATCAGCATAGAAGTAACCCCCGTAAACAATTGTTTCACAAAATCATACAGCATACTGCAGTAATGAAAGATGAGTCCATTCCATGTAGATTCATTGGTATATTTATTCAGGTAAGAAGGTACAAAGTAGGTAGAAGGGAGAACCTCACCAGGAGCAGCCTTACTGCTGCTCAGCCCCTCATCCAACTGACACTCTCACACACGAACATTCAAATCACCAGCATTCTCACACACAGTCACCCAGGCTGAGCAGCAGCAGTATAACACATCTCCCTTTTTACCAAAGGGAAAACAGAAACGATGTGAATAGGGGATAAATAAGGCATGTACAAGATGACAATAAAATGATCACATGCAAAACAGAGCATTGAAGAGATTAGAAATAATCAGATGGCAAACGATGAATAATTAAGCAAATAACAGTAAACGCAAACCAGCAAGGCAAAACTACACACCAATCACCACATCTCCCATTCCTAAAAACCACACCAAAACAACACACTACCACGCATCTACACACAAAATCAATCCCATACCCACAAGAAGGCTGGCCAGGCCAAAACGAGGTAAGGAGGACACCAACAATAAAGCATGGTAGGAGACCCAGCAAGGCAAATAAGTTAAAAAAAAAAAAACTCCACCCAAACAGGGTTGTGACGTGTGGAGGGAATGCCACACGAAACCTGAAGACAGAACAAGAAACTCATGAGCAACAATCAAGTGACGTACGTCTACGCACAAGAAATTGTTTTAGAAGAAGTTAATATATGTACATATGGAAACATGAAGCATCATGAAACTGAAAGTTGCAAAGCTGAAATACAATGCGCAAAGTAAGAAAAGAAGTAGGTACCTTGAAAACTGACGTCAGCAAATGAAATATGAAACCGGTAAAGGTAAATCTACTCACATCTAATACATGTAAATATAGAGCATTATGAAAGAACATTGCATAGAAGCTGCGCATTAATTAACCCCTTGGCCGCGGCGGTAATTCCGCCGCGGCGCTGGGTGGGGTGAGCGCGGCGCCGCCATGCTCGTGACGGAACCACGCCGTCATGAGTCACGGGCGAGCTGTGCTCATGACGGCGTGGTTCCGTCACGACCCCGCCCACTCACTAATTCGCCCGCACAGGCGGGGAATCAGTCCCGCGTGGGCGGAGCGGCCGCAGCATGACGGAACCACGCCGTCATGAGCACACGCCGCCCGCGTCTCATGACGTCGTGGTTCCGTCATCCGCAGGGAAAGGGTTAAGACCTGAACAACTGAAATGTAGAATCAAAACAATGCGCAAAGTTATTAAGATAGGAATATAATAGTTATACCAGTAACTTAAAGAAAATTATACCCAAAATTATGCTCTGGTGAGCGAACTCAAACCGGATAAATTGAATGGTGGCAGGAGTTAATGCATGTGTACAATAAAGGTGCATTGGTGTCACAAAATAAATGTCCCTAAAAGAAAATAATAAATGTAGTCACCGTTGTCCAGAAAGGGGCACTAGAATGGAAACGGTCCAACGATGATCAAAATGCAGTGAAGGACGTAGATCACGTATGGTGAATCCATGAATATTAACCACATTGAATATTCAACTAGAAAACCAGTAGATGGCGCTGTTAAATTAATTCAGCTCATGTAGTAAAAAATTATCTATAAACCTTCACAAGAGCAATGATGGGCACACCATAGTCGTTGAAACTGGTATTTCGATAGGTTCAAAATATTTTTTGAAGAATAACTGTGTATTGGATGGCATCAGACTCACGTGACTTCACCAAGTTGAAACTTACACGTCCAGTTGTACGTCCTGTGCAATGTATTGTCAATTATTGTGGAATATTCCCTCCGCAAAATGGCAGGACGCAAATCAAGTAGTGCCGGAAGGCTTTCGGTGCGCCAAAGCTGGAAAGCGTGTAAAATCAGCAAAAGGAGTGGAAGCGTCATGAATGGAGTCACGAGCTGAAGAAGATTTACTCGAAGCGAAGGATGGCTCGCGCTGGCTCCAACCGACATTTTCAGTAAGATGACAGTTTATATATTTTTAAATGAAAATGACTCCACCGATGAATGAAAATACATAGAAAACACAAATGATGAAGGACACGGCTATTTAAATATAGTCTTAACTTGAAATTTAAGGACGATTTCAGATGATAATCATACATGCACTTAAATGGACACTGGTCACAGAAACAAGCACATCGTAATTAGAATTGTAGAAACACTGCCATAAGTCGCTAAGACTTGCAAGTTGAAGAATAAAGTGACAGTTTCAAAAGATTGCAAAAAAGGCTGGCAGTAGGTAAATAATTAATCACAGATGATAAACTTCAGAACCTCCTTGAATAGATCAGAAGGAGAGGGACGCTTGTTTACTCAGGGAATTCCAATGTGGAAGAATAGGCTGAAAAAACGGGGAAATCCTCATAAGTTGTAGGAGAAGCACGATGGCATGAAGTAAATTTCAGCAGGGACTGGCACTTAAGGAGGCGAACAGTAGGCAGGAACTGACAGGAAACTGCACTTTATGGACAAACTCTCCAAAAGTAGCAGGACGGGGACGGTTGTCCCAAAGAGCAGGAAAGGCACACTTCCTCCAAAACAGGCAGGCGGTGATGTAGGTATAAGGGCACCAAAATGAAGCATTGGAGGCGCAGAGGTAGGCAGAAGGAAGTCCAATCCTTTTTAACAAAGTAGTAGAAGAATGTAGAGGACAGTTCATCATTTGTACGCAAGTAGTAAATGAAAGGAGGCAAGCAAGTACTTCTAGGAAACTGCATTATGGGGTAGGGAACTGTCCCAAAATCGCAGGAAATGGACGCTACTCCTTGGTTGTGGGATGGGAAGAAAGTAAAGTAGAAAACTGGCATTTACTTGTGGGGCGACCGGTGGATTGGTCACTGGTGGGGTTCTCAGTGCCAGTTGAACAGGTACCTTGAGTCTTTTCCTTGAGTTCATTTGTCTTCTTACTTCTTTTCATTCTGAAGTGGCACGCGTAGATTTTCGTTTCTTAAAACGTCGCCAAGTGTAGTAATGAAAGATGAGTCCATTCCATGTAGATTCATTGGTATATTTATTCAGGTAAGAAGGTACAAAGTAGGTAGAAGGGAGAACCCCACCAGGAGCAGCCTTACTGCTGCTCAGCCCCTCATCCAACTGACACTCTCACACACGAACATTCCAATCACCAGCATTCTCACACACAGTCACCCAGGCTGAGCAGCAGCAGTATAACACATACCTAAGTGTGTATCTCTCATAACAGGTTGAGAAGTACAAACCTGGGTTATATTTTTACAAGAATAGTTTATAGCCTAGCTGGGGACCCTGTTTTTTCCCTCTTCACATGAAATATTTCCTCTTTGCTGTTGTGGTCGAGACAGTTCTCTTTTCTTTTTGGTAGGGGGTGAGATACTATTCAAACTGGGGGTGGAGGGTTAGAAGCAACTCTGATGTGACAGTCATTATCGGCATCATCTAATCTTTAACAAAAGGCCCCTTGCACCAGTGTGAACTTTAGTTGGGGATTGATAGGCACGCTGAGACGTCACTGTTCACTGGAGACCTAAACTTCCACCTCGACAACCTCAGCGACCCCAACTCCACCGCCCTCCTGGACAACCTTTCCAACATCGGACTGAAACAGCTCGTCACCACCCCTACCCACAAGGCAGGACACACCCTCGACCCCATCTTCGCGGAGGAAACAACATCCGCTTCAGCCACACCACACAGCCCCTCTGGACGGACCACCACTGCGTACACTTCTCTTTCAACACTGCAACCGCTCATAAACCCACTCCGCGCCCTCCGCAAACAAACTGGAGCAAGGTCACAGAGGAACACCTCAACTCCACCGGTATGCAGACATAATATCAATGTTTAAATATCGATATACCAGAATATCGATGTTTAAATATGGATGTGGCACAATATCGACCGGCAAGAATATCGTCGACCAGAATATCGACATCCGGATAAGGAATATCGTTTTAGTTAATATCAAAGTTAGTAATGTCGTTAGTAAAAATATCGTTGTTAATAATATCGAAATTTATTTTTGTGTTCTGTATTTTAGTATATGTGTTAAAAGTATGTGATTTAAATATTTTGTATAAGTATAGCTTATTTTTGTAATGTATGTTTGAAATTTTTAGAAATAATTAATTTTATGATAATTAATTTTTGCGTATTTTAGTTCCGTAGCGGGTTGTGGGTTTATAGGGGAATAGGGTGGGAAGTAATTTAATTATAATATATTTATTAATAATTTTTTGAAGTTATTAATTTTATAAAAATTAAATTTTGCGTTTTAGTTCCATAGCAGGTTGTGGGTTTATAGGGGAATAGGGTGGGAAGTAATTTAATTATAATTAATTAATTAATAATTTTAACCAATTAATATTTTTGTATTTAATAAGTTATATGTATTAATTGTGCTAATTAATTTGTTATTAATTAGTTATTAATTGGTTATTAATTATTAATTATTAATTGGTAAATATGTTAATTGTGTCATTTTTTTTAGAGTGGGTTGTGGGTTTATAGGGGAGTAGGGTGGGAAGTAATTTAATTATAATTAATTAATTAATAATTTTACTAATTATTATTTATGTATTTAATAATTTATATTGTTAATTGTGTTAATTAATTTGTTATTAATTAGTTATTAATTGGTTATTAATTCTTAATGGGTAAATATGTTCATTGTGTCATTTTTTTAGGAGCGGGTTGTGGGTTTATAGGGGAGTAGTGTGGGAAGTAATTAAAATTTAATATATTTTTTATATAATATTTAGTTATTGCTATTTTATAGTCTTAATAGTGTGAATTAATTTATTACTGATTGTTTTTAATTTGATTGTTCATTGTTAATAATAAATTAATTAATTGTTAAGCAATTATGTTAATTGTGTCATGTTTTACAATATTGGTGGTGTCATTTATAGGGGGTTTGGTGGGACGTAAATTATTTTTTATTATTTAAGTATTTGTTAATTAATGTTTATTATTTTGCTGGAGTGGGAATATTAAATTATTCCATTCTGCTATCCAACACTTTCCCTACTGTTGCAATTGTTGGAGTGGGAATAGTAATTTTATCCCCTCCGCTATCCAACACTTTCCCTACTGTTGCACTCGTTGGAGTGGGAATAATAATTTTATCCCCTGCGCTATCCAACACTTTCCCTACTGTTGCACTCCGTGGAGTGGGAATAGTAAATTATTACCCTCCGCTATCCAACACTTTCACTACTGTTGCACTTGCTGGAGTGGGAATAGTAAATTATTCCCCTCCGCTATCCAACACTTTTGTATAGTTGCACTTGCTGGAGTGGGAATAGTAATGTTATCCCCTCCGCTATCCAACACTTTCTCTACTGTTGCACTTGTTGGAGTGGGAACAGTAATTTTATCCCCTACGCTATCCAACACTTTCCCTACTGTTGCCCTCTGTGGAGTGGGAATAGTAAATTATTCCCCTCCACTATCCAACACTTTCCCTACTGTTGCACTTGCTGGAGTGGGAATAGTAAATTATTCCCCTCTGCTATCCAACACTTTCCCTACTGTTGCACTTGTTGGAGTGGGAATTGTAAATTATTCCCCTCCGCTATCCAACACTTTCCCTACTGTTGCACTCTTTGGAGTGGGAATAGTAAATTTTTCCCCTCTGCTATCCAACACTTTTCTTACTGTTGCACTTGCTGGAGTGGGAATAGTAAATTATTCCCCTCCGCTATCCAACACTTTCCCTACTGTTGCACTCCCTAGAGTGGGAATAGTAAATTATTCCACTCCGCTATCCAACACTTTCCCTACTGTTGCACTCGCTGGAGTGGGAATAGTAATTTTATCCCCTCCGCTATCCAACACTTACCCTACTTTTGAATTCCCTGGAGTGGGAATAGTAATTTTATCCTCTACCCTATCCAACATTTTCCCTACTGTTTTAGTTAATGTAGTGTAAAATGTTGTTTTAAAATTAAATAATTATTTTAAAATTTTAATTTATTATATATATACATTTTATTTTTATATTTATGTCACAGGTGTATGTATATATATATGTATTTATAATTTTTAATAATTTAATAAAATAATTATTTATCAATATTATTAAGTAAATATGGGGCCCATTACGATACCCGGCGTAAATAAATCCGCCAGGCATGGAAGCGGCAAAAATCCGCCCGCACACACCGCCTGAACACCGACCACGCCATTACGATTACACAAACCGAAAACCGCCATCGGCGGAAAAATCACACAAAATACCGCCCGCCATCGTCCGAGTCGGAGTCAAACCGCCCGCCACAGACGGAAACACGCACGACAACACAAAACCGCCCGCCCTCACGGCCGACACACCGCACGTGAAATTACGATCGCACCGCCATGAGCGCGGAAAAACCACAAATATACCGCCCGCCAGCGCAAACAACGCCGATGAGAATCGACACGGCAGAAGCCATGGCGCCAACGTACCTGCACAGAAACCATCCGCACACAAAACCAATAGCACACAACATGGCCAACAAGTCCACACAGCAAGGCACGCACAAATACACAAGCACAGTACACATCCCGAAAACACCCCCCGGACAAACAAAAAATACAAAGGCCAGAACCCCAGACACAACACACCTGAAAACAACAGACCATGAGGACACACCCACATAGGTGAGTACAAAAGCAGCACTCCCACAGACCACAACCCCTTGCTACATTGCAAACCAGAGAGGAGAGGAGAGGACACAGTGACACAGCAAGGACAGCAGCACACCACAGAAACGCACACATCACAACCACCACCACCACCACCACCACACCCCGGCACCACAAACCCCCTGCACATTACACAACACACACCGCACCAGCACCACAAACACCATGGCACCACAAAGGATGC